>JAPTHN010000221.1:0-342003 GCA_026936325.1 Platynereis dumerilii | reverse complement strand
TCTATCTACGTAGACAGTGAGACATTTAGCCAGAGATCATTTTATCCAAATATCTGTAGTTTTTCTTTTAACAGCTTAGTTAATCTCTTTGCAGGTTATGATGGACAAGGGGGACAGGGCTGGTTATAAAGAGTTATTTCACTTTAAAAAATCCATGGTCAGTACACTCTTCAAAGTCTAGCAGAATTTTATTTTGGCATATTTTCGCATGCAAGATTCCAAGACAAAGAAAAAATGACATAATAATTACAACATAAATTTAATGACTACCCCCAAGGCAAAAGTTTGGTCATAGCCCTAAGGCATGCTTGTCCTGTACCAGTTCAAGGACACAATGGTGCATCCTGGATGCAGAGTCATTTGCAGACCCAGTTGGTTTCACCAAAATCAAGTGAGTTAGCCAAAAGACAAGGTTCCTGATTGGACCAGCCAAGGATGATTGGACCAATCAGCAAGCTTGTCTTATGTCGAAGTCAGCCGATGGTCATTCGTTATTTTCCGTATGTATTATATATACTTTTAAAAACACCATTTAGTAACCATGGAGAGCTTCAAAAATGTGCAGTAAATATGCACAAGATAGATTACAGGGTGAGAGTGGAAAAAGTGGCAATTTTGTTAACTCAATAAACAATTAACAGTATGCCTATAACATATTTTTATAAACTGCAGTAGATAACCTATATGAAGCAATATTATAAACCATTTTTAGTTGCAGAGAATTAATTGAAAACCTTCTTTGGGTGACCTGGAAATATTGACCATTTGCAGAAAAAAAAGATCATCAAAAATTGAGTATCAAGTCAAGTGAAGGCTGAGATCAATGCATGTGGCATTCAACATGATTATATTTATGTTTTTATTGTATATCATTATTAACTTGGCATTTTTTGCAAATGTCGGATTTTATTTCTGCAGTGTTGAGCCATGATGCGATTTTTTATGATTTTTTAAACTAAAAATTACCAATTATTATTAATGAGAACTGGAAATTGTTTAGCATAAACTCATCTATAGATTGATATGGGGCATTCATACCAGACAGTAGACAAATGATAATTTGTTTCACAGAAGATACATGATTATTTTTTCCTTTTTGTCCAAATTTGCTTTTTGTTTACCAATCTTTCTGACATAGTATTATATGTATATCGAGACCTGTCACTGAAACCAGTGGACATTACGTATATATATCATCTCATAAATTATTAATGATGTAATATGATATATGGCCCAATTAAGTTAACATATTTGGCCTGTGCCTTTACACAAACAATTGTTACATGTCAGCACACATATTATGCAAATTGATTCATGTTTTTATTTAGGTTTTTGCCAATAAAATTTTTGATCTCTGGAAGCAGCAAGAGTCTTGATACACAATGTAAGTTAACTCATAAACTACCAAGATGCGAAGGAATATCACTCAAGCCAGGAGGGTCCTCCTTTTGACAATTGTTTTAGCTGTGATATTGTTGATTGATACCATTGTATTTACTGCCGGCGAGGTGAGAAAGTTACTTCATTCAGAAATAGTCAATTTACTGTCCAAAACTTGGAACTTGTCATTTTTTGTCTTTTTTCAGTAATTTTTACGTTCATGGCAATGTGAGCTCGTATAGGCTTATTATTTTAAAATTGATAGCTTGCATGCGGTGCGCATGTTTTTAAATTATATTGAAATGATTTTATCTGTAAACGTTTCACTTCCCTATTCCACTTTTAACTTCAACAATTGAAATCAAATATGTCAAACAGGCCTACAGTGTATATAATATCAATGATTTTAATAAATACCTCAGAGGAAAGATCAACCAGAAGGACTAATCATTACAATTTGAAATGCTGCTGATCTTATTTAGGGGAGGGCACCATTCAATCTTGGAAAGGGCTTGGTGTTTTTCTTCAATAAATAATTTCTGTCTCAGTTTTGATGAAATATAAAATAATTATGCCTGGCGCTGTCATGAAATATATAATTCCACCGAAGAAAATTCCAAGCCCCCCCCCATCAATAAATGGTCACCCCCGCAATTATGCTTCTCATCGGTATGTCCACTGCCAAGGGATTGCTGATATCAAGCCTATCTAGCCTTGCATGAATAAGGAGTGCCTATGCACGAAAAGTGATCATGCAGTCGACATGTCGAGTTGAGGAGCTGACCCTGAGGGCTTTCAAAAATTTTTGAGCTACTCCCAAAAGTTTATAATATAATTATTTCAACAATGACGTCTTTAGATTAAGAACTGAATTTATACTACAAAAAAAATTGACATCAGAAATGTAGACATTAGGGATGAGGCAGCAAACTACCTAAATGAGGCCATTTCAATACTCAGGCTGTGGACTAATTTGCAACAATTTTGGATATACACTATACTCTCTTGCTCATAAAATTTAGTATGGAATAATAGAATGTATAAATCACTTACCGGATAGAAAGTTAAACAGTCTGACAGTTTAACTTTCTATCCAGTGTAAGTGATTTATACATTCTATTATTTGGATTATACCTGGATGACTAATCTTCACAATTTTATTAGTATGGAATACTTTTTGGGGGGATAAGCGACCAGAAACAGTACAGTTTGGAGTTGACTGCTGGCAAGGGCCATGGACTGAACTCACTTTTGCATGTTTGCCTTTGTCAAATTGTCATACCAATTAGGCCTATAACTTCATTGAATGAATTAGTATTTCAGAACACTTTTGTTGCAAACAAAAAAGTATGGTCTACACAAAAGTGTCTTGCAAGAAGAATGGATATGTACGGAAAAGGATATAATCCTAGATGACAGTGAACCACGTCCTTCCTATGGATGCTCATTTAGGGACAATCGAGATCAACAATTTCCGCGGATACTTGCGACATGCGATCCTCCTATTGAGATATCCTGCCACCAGGACTTGCCTGAAGTCAGAGAGCTGTTTTTCCGGTATGAAACTATTACTCTAAATGACTAAATTTTCGCTGTTTATGATTAGAATTTAGAATTTAGCTCAAAAGTTAATATTTAAGGGGCTCCGTCTCACCATGTACATATACAGTGGTCCCTGCGTTATAAGACTGCCCCTTCTGCGGTCATGTATCACAATCGGTAATTCACCACTGTTGAAATTTTATAGGATGAAATATGCCAAAATTGCATGGTTTTTTGCGTCCAAACAAAAATTGAAAAAGCATTCTAAGATAGAATTGTTAAAAGGCTCTCAAAATATGTCAGCAATCTCAATTACAATTGACAATTTTGGCAACATCTGCTGCAGCACATGATGGTCCGATTGAATTACAAAGTAATTCCTCTGTCTTCCAGTGAACGCCTCATGGAAGAACATGTTACAAAGTTAATCCCAAGGCACAGCTACAGCATTGAAATTGAGGAAGTTTTGGAAAGTGATGCACATCACACTAAACCGTTTAAATTCTTACCCAAAAAATAGTTGAGGTTTCCAGAAATTGATTATAGAGCATAACTAGATGTTTACAGCAGACCTAGATACCGTTCAAACTCCAAAATTTGCTACCATTTTGCCACGTTTTCTCTAAAGTCTGCAGTGATGTAGTCGAGGTGGGCCATGTAGTCGAGGCCGGGTCATCTGAGATCGAGACAGATATCGAGGCATGAGCCACCGAGGTCGAAGTCATCAAAATGTGGCCTCAAGGCCTCCAACACTGGCCCAAGGACACTTGAGACCATGGCAAGGCAAAGGATTTGGCATTCGAGACCAAGCCAAGGCCGAGGCCATCAATATATGGCCCCGAGGTCAGCCTTGACACGGTTGGCCTCCAGGTCAAGGCTGGCCTCGAGACCTCCAACACTGCAAAAATGTATCTGAGAGCAAGAGTGCAGATTCCATTCTGTATCTCACAATGGACTCATGGTGGCACTGCAGGTTGATATAATGGTGTCAGACGCCACCTAGTGGAAGATAACACTCGTAGCATTGAGGTTGGTATTGCTACAGCTTGTAAATGGTGAAATTGATTCCTCTTTTCAGGAATTTACTCCGCAAGACCGTCAATTGTGAAGCTGGCCGCACAAATGTAGGAAATTCAAGCGATGATGGACTCTGGAGAATCTGCCTCACTCCCCCGCTGAATCTCGAGAGAAACTCTTGTCTTGTCTATTCTATTGGGTGAGTATACTGCAAAAAATCCCCAGCAACCATATGATATTCTTTGTGGAACTGCCTTCTTTTAAGCTCTTTATGTAATGCACACATTACAGTGGACGAAAAACGAGTGCTTACGGAAAAGCTTGGCTATAATTATGACCTCATAAACTGCTGATGACTCAGAGAGAATCACCTGGCACGTATAGCGCTATGACCTCACAAGGAACATTTCAGTTCGTTTCTGTGAGCACACGTTTGTCCTCTACTGTTTGGTAAGTGGTTGAACTTTCTCCAAAATGTTTGACAGCTTTGGATGAGAGAAACATGACATTCACATTCATCAACCTTTAATTGTTGAGCACTCAGAACTGGGTTGAGAGGGAAGCACTTGCATAACAACATAAGGCATGCTCCAGCTGTACAATACAATATGTCATCTGAAAAATTCGATTATTAAAAACATTATCACGACACAGACCATTATTAAGCCATAAAAGAAAAAATTATTAAAGTACCCGTATCGGCTCAAAAATGAATTTGGGTCATTGATTTTTGCCTTCTGATTTCAGGATCAATGCAGAATGGAATTTTGCTAATGCGATGGCAAATGCCCATGGTTGCCAAGTTTATTCATTTAATCCAAGGTAAGTTCTGAAAAAAAGCTGATATTGACAAAAAGCATGAAGAACACCTTTTAATTTGTATGAATGCAGCATGTGGCAAAGCCAAGATATCAAGTTGTCTGTGACAACTAAAACGTTCATGTTTTCACAGCTTGACACATTGTATTGTGGTTCATGTGGACAACTCTACTCATAACCTCATGCCAACATCCACTCTGAATGTATCTATAATATATTTCAACTCTGTTGTTACACGTACAATCTATTCCATGCTGGTCTGCATATAATTTACTAAATCTGTCAATAATCTATGGTCACTGTAAGCTAGCATCTTCTGTGTGCTGAAACGATGCCGGGGCCCCCCCCAGACTACCTTGTCTGAGATAGATAGATATCAGTCTGGTGAAAATGAGAACTGCATGCTGCTGCCACCTGGCACAATAGTTGATTTTCTATGCTACAGCATTGCAGTCCCAAGAAATAGTTCTTCATTGAACATTCACAACATTTCTATTCAACATCGATGCACACCAGAGTCAGACTCGGCAATCACATTCTATAAGGAAGTAGACAAGGCCATCAACACACTCAGAAACAGCCCTGGTGTCTTCCAGACAAAATTGTGTGTGTTCTTCTGGTTGAAAGTTGTTGGACGCTCGCAGGAGCTCGCGGAATAGCACACTAATCACTAGGTGGCAACACAAACAGCATATGTTCTGATCTGTGGCAATGCAAGAGCAGTCCACTTGTAGACAGGATTGATATGGAAAGTGCAGCCGTCTAAGCCCAGTTCTGGACTAAGCCCAGTTCTGGAGAGTAGGAGTCCCCAACATGTTACAAATTTACCCCATGTGAGGGATCTTTCACTTGCCCAGCATAGACACTGATACAAGGGGCCGCCAATTTAACGTCTCATCAGAACGACATCCAGCTGGGATTTTGCTCATGAAGGTCCACTGAAAATTTTGGGTTCCCCACCCGGGGTTCGAACCCATGCAGGCAAAGACCTTCAGCGGAGCATGCGGGAACCTTAACCAGCTGTCTGAATACACCATGGGTCTTTATTGATTAATAAATCATAATTGAAAAATTAACAATTACATCTACAAAATGATTTACTCCCTTTCAGGAATGGAATGAAAAGCCGTGGCAGGAACAGTAAGGTCAAGCAATTCAATATCGGATAAAAGGGCGAGAAGACAGGGACAATGACGCCACAAAGAACGAAAAGACTCTAGGACAGCTTATAGAATTCATGGGCCATATGGATGTAAGGACAACTATAATTACTTGAGTATATACATTGTACTGTAGAGGAGGGTAAAGTTTGCGCGCTAGGGAGAAGTTTGTTACCTTAAATTCGCCACCCACTGAATGGACGACATGTCAATTTTCCTCCTGATACAGGTTTCTTAATGGCAGACGTGGCAATTTTCCTCATTGACACAGGTTTCTTAATGGCAGACATGGCAACTTTCCTCACTACATTGTAAATTTTGAATTTTAAGTTAGCTTAACTGATTGAGTGAGATGGTTGCACAATTCCTTTGAGCCAAGATAGCTTGTTGTTTGTAAGTTATAACAACATAAAGATTATCATAACTCAAAACCGCAAGCTATCATGGCTCAAACAAATTGTGCAACCATCTCATTCAATCATTTGAGCTAACTCAAAATTTCAAATTTTACAGTGTAACACATGTTTCTTAATGCATGTCAGACATGGCAACTTTCCTAACTTACGTACACAGGTTTCTTAATGGCGGACAACTTTCCTTACTCTCACATTTCTTAATGCACGGCAGACATGGCAACCGAATGTGCCAAGAATAGTTTGTTCTGTCATTGGTTTACCAATCATGAGACTAAAGTCAGCTAAACCTGACAGATGTGATCATTTTTCGCACATTCAGTAACAGTCTTACTGTTCTTTTTTCGAGCATGTTAGCTCCAGATAATTTTAATATTTTGAATTGAATTTGACAGACAAGCTTGCAACTACGAATGGTGTAAGACCTACTAGTAACAGTCACAACACTGAACAAAGCATGTGTGTGAATGATGTGAATATAATATTGGCTTCTGTTTTAATTTTCTAATTTTCTGTTTTCATTTTTCCAGAAAACCATAGACATCCTGAAGATGGACCTTGAATACATGGAATGGGAGGTGCTGGAAGACGCTCTGCAATCGAGAGCTTTGAAAAATGTCAAACAGATCATGATGCAAATTCACACTTGGACCGATAGACGGAAATCTTACATTAAATTCCACAGAATAATGGTGGCCTTAGAGAACGCTGGCTTTGAGAAATGGTCCGTTGAGCCCAGAAAAAGCTCTTTCATCAGAATGCATCGTCCGACAGGACAAGAGAAAAAATATGCCTTTCAAACAGATATTGGCTTTATTAATACCAATTTCTTGTAAATGACCTTGGAATTAGATCAGAAACTGACTGTTATTAGTTTATATATACACCGCGTTCCCAATTATTATGCAACCACTATTTTTCGTGATATCTCTGATTTTAAGAGAAATAATTCTATTTGCATATCCTTTACACATAATGCTATTTGTGCCATGGAGCCAATATCCTGTAAATTTTGTCAAATTCTGTTCATTCACTGAGGATTTATGCCATGTAATATGATTTTGCGGTGTTCCCAATTATTATGCAATTTCAAGATAAGGCATCCACTGACACCCAAAATCAATCAAACTGATCTTAATATACCATGAGTCCTAACCCCTTATTATTAAATGAAAAATGAACCATCATTTCAAAAATTTGTGTGTTTATATGTAAGCAATTGATACCCCTGCATTGAAATAACATTGAAATACTGATATTTTTGCAATGAAAGCCCAATGTCAGCAAGACACTAACGGAATCACTATCAACCTCATAATCCACTTTCCTTAGGTTTAGAACTCTCCCCTAAACCAAAGAAAATCAAATTTCAACAATGCACTTGTATACTATCTTGAAATGAAGTCAGGTTATTCCAATTTACAATGATATTCCTATGGGAGAAAATTATGGTTGCATAATAATTGGGAACGCAGTGTACTGTGAATTGTTAAAAATAGTCATTTAATTAGGCCTATGTGGTTAGTTGAGAGACTGCTCAGTAATTTATTCTTCAGCTTAAATAGAGGTGACAATGTTGCATTTATGCAAATATTAAATGCATTTGAGAAGAATGTCTGCAAAACCGCCTCTTTTTTCTCAAATGAAGTTTATCTTAGCGGCCACATACGACACTTGAACCGGGGGTTTTGAATTATTCCTTCAGGAAAACTCTTTAATTTTCCATGCGAGAAGCAAATGCCAACTACTTTTCTGCATGAGAACTTGCCGTGAAGGGGTGACTAACATGTTAAAACATTGCAATTTTTTAAAACATTATGGTACCTTGGCTAAAGGTGGAATCAAACTTGTTTTATTTTCTTGTGCTGAACAAAGTTTTCAAGGCTGTTTAACCTTTTTTTTTCATTGTCATTTTACTGAAGAAACATTTCGGAATCCGGAATATGTGTTTATCACAGCTCGGGCTTAAGACCTTGTTGGATAAATCACTTAGTCCTTCTGCTATGGTGAATAACCTGTACTCATACAAAAATAAATAACTGCTGCAATTCTTTATATGATATTTCTTTCACAAACTGACTGACGCCTACGTATTAATAACAAAAAACATAATAATTGAGCAGGAAGGTGGTCGCTGTTGACCCCACTCAAGTCACTCGAATGACAGCTGCACAAATTGTCCATCATCAACAAATATCAGCCTATCTTGGTAAATTCAGACTCTGCTGATACTGGTCAGAGTTTGCGAACACACATTGTAATAAAAGATGACATTCATCTATCAGAGCAAGTGGAAGACACCCTGATCGGGATCTGATTGACAAAATGATTTCGGAACCTTAAAATCATTGTCTATCACCAAGTTTTAGCGTACAACGATACATACTCTAAATTGAAACAAATATCAAATTTTGGGACTCTTTTAAAAAGACATTCTTATTTTCTAAAACAACAGCTATTTATACAATTGGCAAAGCCAGCATCTAACCGTTAATTTAGCATGTTAGCACCCTGCAAAGGTTCAATGCTATTAACATCGGAAGCTGAGTAACTGGCTTACACCATTAAGTCAACGTTAATTGAAACATGGGGAACTTTTTATGATAAAGTGTACAAAAAAGAATATTGGAATCATTGCAATGAAATGCTAGCTTGTGATTGGCTGGAAGAGACTTCGAATGGTATAAGAGTACAATATATCTTCTTATCCTGTACTATGAATATCGCTGGGTTACGTTTGGGTCGTTGCAACTCTTCAAGCAGTTTAATGTGTCAAAAATACGGCTCTCTGATTGCTCAGATTACCGGAAGTCTGCCATTTCACTGTGTTGGCGATGACTGTCACGATTTTAAACTATACCAAAAATTTGCAAAAAAATTAAAAATATTTAGATGTCAGTCAGTCATAATCGTGACATTCGTCGGCACCTTATTATCATCCTTATATTCATAGTGTCCAGTCAGCGGTCTGAGAAACATGATTAGATAATGAGGCAAGTCTGTAGTTACTTTTTGGATGTTGAATATCTTTTTGTCTGAGTTATTATGATCACGATAACACACTTTGTCATGCCTGCGTCCAAACTAGTTTTGGTGCGACAAACACCACCTGCTGCTCAAGTAATATGAGACTACAACATCACAACTCAAACAAAAGGGATACCTTTGTTAGTCTTCCAGGAAAAGACAACTGTCATTCTTCATTGACAATACCTGTTGACAAGCTCCGACCATGTAAGTCTACCTCTATCTGCCAAAATAAGCCGGTGTTTGTCTATGGTGGACAAAATGAGTTGTTTGTCTCTATGCACAGACAGTGCTCAGCTTCAGCTTTCTTCCATCAGATCTATAGGTAAATAAGATTTATTTTCCGACAAAGTTTACTTAAGTTGACTAACATTTGACTAATTTTAGTTAGTCATTCCTAAGCGAATTGGCATAGCCATTTTGGAATTGGATTTTTAAAACACTAAAATAAAAGGGGCCAGTTTTGTCCCATGTTTCCTTATTGCCTGTTGTACAGCAGTATCAGGCTGTACTGAGTACTCGTACCTACATGTCACAAATGATAATTTGACAAATAATGAATGAACATTTTTGAACCCAGATTGCAATTTAACAAAAATTTAATAATTTTGACAGTTGCTATTTTCATACCCTTTGTCCTTTGTACATGTATGACAATCTATGCTGATGAATTGAAGGCTTTTAAGGAGTATTCTGTTAAAACATCAAAGGCAGTTTTTACAACATGATAATTTCTGCTCTCTAATCATACAATAATAATTTATAACAACATGCGGCTCATGTCATTCCATGGAGCTAAAAGCTGCATCATGGTACCAGTTGGTGAGCTTATGGCCGATAATTATAATCATGTAGATGTAAACCTCTGTGTTAATAAATATCACAATAAACGCCTATTAAACGGTCTAACATAATATTATACAGTTTCCATTAAATGCCTTATAATTTATATAATAGTATGTCATGTGGTAGTTTATTCTTTTTTACAATCAACTCCCTTGTCAGCCAATTGTATCTAGAAATGGCTTGAGGGGGGGCATTACATGGGATGAATATGTAGCACTCGCTGCGCTCCGCGGCATTTCCTATTTCTTCCATGGCCGGGGGGCGGCGCACTCTTTGTTGTCCAGTTAACCTCTCATGCTTGACTGTTTGAATGTTAGTCTTGTGGTATAAGCCGGTTATTCACCATGGGATCAGGAATATGTGTTTTTCACACCTCAGACAAAAGCCCTCGTGTGATGTATCACAAATTCCATCTCCTGTGGGGAATAACCAGTATAAATCAAATCAAATTAATTCTGAATGCCATCAAATTATATAAAAGACAAGCATGTATACCCACTGAATGGTCACACAACTGATTCATGTGGCAATCACATTTTTAGTGTGGACTTAGTTGACCTGAGGTTTGGGAGAGGTGATGATAGCAAACAGCCAATGCCAAACAATTCTGAACAATGATAATCCAACCTACTAACAGGGCGCCTTAAAACACTACAAACTGCTCAGAAAGCTTCAGACTGCCATGTGATGACAAGGCTTGGACGAGTAAAGTAACTAAAAACGTGACTGACACAGAAAAGATAACTGGGATCACTCAGGTTGGACAGGTTTCGCAAGTAATCAAGTAGATTGCAGTGTAACTACTAATAGTTACCTCAATATGTAGTCTGATGTAATCTAATTATTTTTAAAAAGTGTTAGCATTGTTTTCATGGAAATAATTAGACTCATAGGCGTACGGGACGAGCAATTTTTAGGGGGGCGAGCGACGTTTGCCCGAATTTCAAGACCTAGATTTAATACCATTTCAAATGACATTACCTGAAAATCATTAATTTTTAATAGTGTTTACTTAATCATGTGCCGGAATGTTCAGCCTTTTTGCCCAAATTTTTACTGTTTCCCAAACTTTTGGGGGGGGGGATCGCCCCCCCTGCCTCCCCCCTCCGATACGCCTATGATTAGACTCTCGTCTCATAATAGATATTTTGTAGTTGTGAAAGACAACAGATCTTGCCCTGAAAATGACATATCAAATTAAAGGATTGCTGCCTTATATACAAACTTCACAAAGAGGACCACAAAGGTATTCCACTAAAAATAGTATTATTTTAACAGAAAATCAAAGACATCAGGATTGCAGATAATGAAAGAAGCTTTGAAATTCTACATTCTGACGACTAACGAACAGATTCATTGAAAATTTGTACACAGATAGATAAAAGGAAATTTAATTAAATATCACAGAATAAAGAGTGCTCTAACGAATGTTGGCTTGTGAACGTGTCTATCAAGCTAAAAACAGCTTCATTTATGAGAATTAATAATCAGACTGAAAAAGAGAGAAAATACGCTAATCAAATTTTATACCATTTTCTTGTAAAAGACTTTGGAATAAACGAAGCAGCCTTAAATAAGGCGAGAAAAGATACATTTCATGTCATTTGTATAAATGTACTGTTAAGGCCAATTTTCTCTGGATTTGCCTGCTTTGTCATTAGGAAAGCTGGAGTAATGAGTCCTTTGAAATACACGGAGATCTGGCTCAGTGCCTGGTATCAGAACCGGATATCAGAACCAGATTTCTGAAATGGTCAAAACTTAAGAAAGGCTGCAATTTTGATAATAAGTAAAGAAATTTTACAAGAACAGAGTCTATAACATGATTTCATCATCTTCAAAAGTTAAAGTCAGTTGCAAAACACAAAGAAAAACATTCCATCAAAGGAACAGTCATACTGGAGCATTCATCCTGCCACACATGGTAACTGTCGGCTATCTGAAAAATAAGATGTGTATTCAACTGCGGATGCTGCAAAACTGACCCTTTTGTATGTCTACTATCTGGTTCTTTATATCTGGCTCTTAATATCTGGTTCTTTATATGTGGTTCTTATCTAGTATCTAGTAGATGGTGTTGCCAGATTATCCGGTATCCGTTTTTTTTTTTCACTATCGATGCATCACTTGTCATTTTGCTCAAAAATACATGTGTGATACCATATATTGCACAGTAGTATTATTTAATTGTTGTGTACCACTACTGTAGGTTTTGGGCGATACAATTGAAAGACAATACAAAGACAATCAAGGAAATGATAATGCCAGAAAATAATAACACAACGTCTTGCTTGAACATAAAATCCACGAAAAAAACCAATGTTTATGGAAAGTTACATATGTCAACACGCTTTGAGAAAATTCAATTTCTAAAGTCCCTATGAAGTTTGTGAAGTCTGACAGTGCACCTAATTCCATTGTCATACATGTGTACCTGGTGTCACATTGCTCAGCTTATCTTCAGTCCATGTGCCATTTATCTTTACAAGACTTATCAATGTTTCTTTAATGCTCTTATCATGAAATCGTGCAGACTCTTAATTCTAGACAGTTTGGCCGGAAGCGAATAACGCTGGGTCAGCATTTCACTTTGCAAAGTTGGAAAGTATGCCATACTTTAGTGAATATCAATGACAATATAATAATTGCTTTTGAACCTCACAGCCTTCAATTAGTAATGCAAAAAAAGGAGGACCAGTTCCTGAAAAATGCACTTTGCGACTCGTGATAGATGTTCTTTTTTAATTTAAGTCCAATAGCGGGCGTTAGTGGAACTCTCCTTTTTCCAGCTCTCCTGTGTTGACGAGCAGAATAAAACTATTTCCGGAAACATCAGCCTGGGAATTTACAATGGAGCCGGGGTTTTGTAAGGTCCGTAACAAAGTCTAATCAGCCTGACATTACTGCAATATGGTGGCAATCCATGCTAAACATTCCATTTAAGACTCGGCAATGATAATCCGTAATGTTTTCAATGGATTAAAAGTGCCCTGGGCCTGGAATGCCAGCTCCACTGACTCAGCAATGGTACAAAATGGCAGCTTGTTCCGGAAATAGTTTTATTCTGCTCGTCAACACAGGAGAGCTGGAAGAAGGAGAGTTCCACTATCACGGCCTATATCGACAAAGGTGGTTCCTGTGAGGGGGTTTATTCATTCTCTTAGTGAGTCAAAAGTTGCAAAAGTACGTCAAACGCTGCTAAGTATTAGTAACAAAAATTCATGTTAGGACGCGACAAAGAGGTGTCTAACTGGCCTAGGCATCATGTGCTTCTTCTGTTATTTGTTGTGACTTATAATTTTAGCAAAATAAACCAGAATCCGATTGTTTGTTTGCTGTTGTAAAAAGTCTTAATCCTTAGCAGGGCGCTAACATGCAATATTGTCAGTTAGATACTGACTTTTCAAATGGTATAAGTATCTTTATACCACTGTTTGCTTTTTCTGGCCAATCAGAAGCCAGGATTTCGCTCTGATATAATGCATATCACAGCTCATACACCTGACCATGATATTGCATGCTTGGCTGACTGCAAGTTGACAAAATTGAAGGAAACACTGAAACAAAACTGACCAACAAAGGATTAAAACTGAACAACACAGACAGTAAACAAGGAGGAAGATTGTATCAAGTGTAACTGGTCTCAATAAAAATACTGTATTCACTCTTTTTTATACCAATATCTGAAATAATGATCAAATTTAAGGTCACTTGATAAAATAGTTCATGTTGGATAGGCAAGCTGCAAAAAAAATAGCGGAGCAGCGGACCAACAATTTTGGCCCCATTTAGCAAGCTCAAAGAATTATTTTTTCTTCTTAATTCGGGGGCTGCCGCCCCCGAACCCCTGCTTATTCTTCTTTCGGGGGCTACCGCCCCCGAACCCCTGCTCCTTGCTTTCTATAATTTTTCTAATGTATTTCGTAACTTCAAAATAAAATTTGCTCAGAGACTGTAATAATCAGCCTCACCAAAGAGACCTTGGCTGAGAGGGCTGCACTATCGACCTACCTATCTATCTATCCGTCTATCAATCTATCTGTCTATCTATCTATCTATAAAATTAATCTATGAAATTAATGTATTTTGTTATTTCTATCTATCTATCGATCTTTCTATCTATCTTTCCATCTATCTTTCTATCTACAAAATTAATGTATTGTATTATTTCCTGGGAACAAAGAATTCTGACCTGTTGCCTTCAGGGCTGCCAACCTTCAAATGAACTGAGGAACATGAATGTGAAACAAATACAATGAAATGTTGTCAAACAAGAAGGATTGAAGGCAAACAAAAGGATTTAAATTAATTTGTTTTGTACTTAGTGGTATAAGTTAGATAACACCCTTGTTTGTGACAATATGCAATAATCCTCGGGCTAAAGCCCTCGGATATATTGCATATTGTCACAAACGAGGGCGTTATCTATTACTAAATTGGTGATGTCTAAACGCAGCTAAATCCCTGTCGCAGGTTGAAAGCTTGTATGTCATACTTGTTTTGCATCCAATACGTCTGTCAAATCAGCTGAAAACAAAGCATGATCAGCGATGATGTGAGACATTAATTTTTCGGATGCCGCAGATTTTTTTTTTCCTTCTTGAAATTATCGCTATGATAAAAAATTGATAAGATTGCTTCATAGGCGTACGGCGCACGCGATTTTTGGGGGGGCAGGCGACATTTGCCAGAATTTCAAAATCCAAATTTATAAACATTTAGAATTTAATTGCCTGGAAATCATTAATTTTCGGTAGTTTTTATTTAATTATCTGCCCGAATTTTTTAGCCTTTTTGCCCGAATCTTACTGTTTCCCAAACTCTTTGGGGGGGCGATCGCCCCCCCTGCCCCCCCCCCCCTCCGATACGCCTATGGATTGCTTCTTGATTAGTTTAGATGCAACCAATACCACCTGATGCTCACGACTTAGCTGAAAAGCTCAAGCTGTGACCATAGAAAATCCAGAAGAAAAACTGTCACCTCTCAGCTCTTTTTGGAAAAAGAAAGACAAATGCACAGCATTACTAATTGCAATATGCAACAATATACATGTTTATAAAGTCTGGCAAGTCTCTGCTGGACTTATTTCTGCCAGTATAAGGCACGGTTTGCTGATGGCAAACAAAATGATCAAGTGACTTTTTGTGTGACACTATTATCCATCCAATGTATCCTTTAATTTTTCTTCTTTGTCAAGAGGTATGATGTCATGCTGAGGCTGTTTGTGAGTCATCCTCATGTTTGGCAATTTATAGTTAAAGATCACTAAACTAAACTGTAGTAATCAGAAAATGTACACACTCAAAATAGTTGTTTCTTACTCTTATTGAGTTAAACGGTTCGGCTTCATGATCTCAAACTGCCAAACACAAGGATCAACCTCAGCAGTTTAACATGACAGCATCCTATTTTTTGTGAACATTACATCGAATCGTATGACAGAAATGACTTAAAAACTTTGTAAAAATGTCAATTACACTTTGAAAACTGTCCTTATCATTCATGGTAAAATTTGATCCATTATCACCCAAAAGTGAGCTACATAACGTTCACTGATCAGACCCACACCAAAAAATTCCTTACAAAATTTAGATTAATATGAGCCTTGTCTGATGAGTGAACCCCATGTAGCTTGTAGTGAAAACTGGCCTTAAAAGTTTGAATCAGGGAAATTTCAAAATGGCCACCATTTGTTATTGCTCTTTGCACATGCTCAATAGGTCTGAGCATGCTCAGTGGAATCAGGTCACTCCTGGGCATGCTCAGTGCCAAATTAGGTCAGAGCAAATTTTCCATTGCATTTCTATAGTGAATTATTACATCATAATGTGACGTTGTGAAAAAAATCTCAACTTTGTACTTACATCGATGCAACGTCATTTCTGCTATACATAGCATTTCTACACAGATGAGCCTTCCACCAATCGCGAATGTTGCTTCTATGTTGTGTATCACTTGGGCTGTGCAGGCTACTATGGATCACAATGATTATTGCAATGCCAGTAGTATAAGGTTGTTCCAATGCATACATAAATAAAGGACAAATCTTTGCATGTAAATATATTTAAAATAAATTTCAATTCCATTCGAGGTAATGATTTCAACAATCATTATTGCCAACCCTTTGTGTATATGATGACGATAATATATGCAAATGCTTTTGATGCGTAATAATTTCACTCAAACATCAAAGGTTACAGGTATAACATTGTTTAAGCTGATAATGTTAGCAATGTAACCACACAGCAACTATTATTACAACAATGTAAGTGATTGAAATACATTATTCCATGCAGGTGAAAGCTACATAATAGTGCCAGTTGGTGGTAAGCTGGTGGTAAATGGCCATGAATTATATGTAAAAAGATCTGCAATAATTTGCCTTTAGGGGGTCTCCTTGCTCCAGATATGTCTGTATATTTCGGTTCTATTTTATATTTCTGTATTTTATTTTTATAATGAGCAAATCAATCAATCAATCAATCAATCAATCTGGTGTACACAAGGTGAATACATGTGCCATACAGGCTAACGCTTTTTATCAGAATTAATCTTTATTGTGGAATTATCCCTCAAATTTTAGTGCAATAATGCTGGTAAGCCGAGTCGGGAGTGGGAGTCAGAATCGTAATTCGGGAGACCTGAGAAGTAAGAGTCGGAGTCACTTTTCAGAGAGCCAAACTAGTCGGGAGTCGGAGTCAATTTATTCATCATAGACTGCGAAGCACAACTTAAAATAACAATTAGATATTGTAGCAGTGTTGAAAATGACCACAATTACAACTTATATGCAGTAGTACAAGTCATATAATTTTGCTATCATTATTCCAGGATAGAAAAACACATGTATACGTTTTTGTGTTATTTTAGATGGCCCTAAAAGCATATGTGTGGTCTTAATTGGCCAGACCCTGTTATCAATGAAGTTATACTTGACAGATCACACAGTGTTACCATAGCAACAACATCCGGGCACTGTGCACACAGCACTCTGAACCTTTCTGATTGGCTGGGCTGCAGCCTACGTAATAAAGGCAGTAATGACAATGGCCTTACATTGAGCTTGCCTGCCTACCGGACAACTTCAGAAAGAGCTTTTCTAGCAGCATTTAGCCAATTGCATTACCACATACAGGAGAAATTACTGGACTACTGCACTGAGTTGGTCATGTGTTAAAGATCACAGAATCGGATAATTGAGAATGGTAAGTTTCTTTATGTTCAATTGACTCTTGCATAATAGTTTAATAATAGTTCATACTCTAAAATATATTAAACTACCACAATGCGGAATAAATCTAAATAGTTTATCACATTCCGAAGACATTGAATACAATGCAATATTATTTATTTACACAATAGTACCATTTCTTTCTTCGGAATGACTGTAGTTTTGTCTTTTTAATTCACAAAATTTATTAGGATTTTATGCTCAGAGGCAAGTGGGACATTTTCCAAATATTAATTTTTTCAAACTATACCTTTCGAAAAGTTAAGTTTAATTATTTATGCCTGCACATTGCAACCCAAATGTGTTACGTTTATATCATATATACATATTATCCTTCTTTTCTTAGTGCACGTTCCATTATAACTGGTTTGATGTCATATAGATAATCTTAAAACAAAAGCAGTGTGATGTCACACAGTTTTCCGTTTCATGTTTACAGGCTTAATACTTTCAGTACTAAACAGATCATAAATGTATGTAGACACATTGTAATTTAACAGGATGATGTAGGAATTACAGCCATGGGTTTTCCAATAATCAAGATAACAAAGAGTTTATTTATTAGGTAAATTATTGTGTAAAGAAAGTTAGCAATACAGCCAACACTTGAAATTTTATTTTGGTGAGAAAACTTCTCTAATGTGGGTGAATCCAAAACAATGCAGAAGGAACCGCCCATAAAGAAAGGTAGGACAATGGTATTATATTTGCAAGGCAAAGTTGGTTACTCCCAATTATAAAGGTCATACAGAAAACGTGATTTCTTTTTGGACTAATTGGTCTTGTCCTCCATATCATTTCATGCATAGAGGGTGTTTGAATATATGGCAGAACATTGGTATAACTGCATAATCATTAGGCCTAATGCTTAAGATTTGTTATGGAGTAAACCTAAACTTCTATTCAAAAAGCCATGGAATTTTATCCATTGGCAAAATGTTTTTAAATTAAAGTGGAGGAATGTCATTACATAATGTAAGAAAAACCTGCTACAGGAGATCCTCCAGTTGAAAGATCCCCCACATTGTTTTTTCACACCTCATCTTGCTGTCTTGAACTATCATACAATGTAATAAATCAACAGCAATAAACACAATATTGATCACGTTTTCACAGAGCAACCAATGTCATGTAGTATTTGAGATATTGTTCCATATAAAACTATGACAGTGATGTTTTCTTATCTAAAATCAATAAACAAATTGGTCAATATGCTATATCCTGAACTTTCACCTACGTCAATCAAAAAAATGCAGCAAAACAATGTCAATAAGTGTAATTTTTCACTTTCTAGAAATGCTTTTGTAGCAAAATTGTCTTACACTGACAGTTTATGTTTGTCACCTAATCTTCTCATTTGATGAAGTACCTTAGTCATTCAATTAGTATGTTTATTGACACCTATGCTGCATGACATAATGTGCACTGGATCAACTGATTAACCATAACTGACACAAACAAAACATTTTAAGCCAGTGACCTCACATAACCAAGTTTGAAGTTAATTTCTATATTCTAGATTCTCGATAGACATTCAGCTATCAATAGATAAGAAATATAGAATGATAGATGGATAGATAGATAGAAAGATATATAGATAGATAGACAGATAGATAGATAGCATTTTTTAAACATAGGCTGCGCAGCAGCAAACCTTCAGTGAATAACACATTCAGAAGGTTACAATTACACCATAAAATTGATGTTTTTACCAAATTGCATATTGGTAAGAAATAGTGGTGAAGTCATGGCCTTCAATAATGTCAATTTGCCCGCTGCCCTGCCATCTGCCTATCTGCTTGCCAGAGTTTGTAAAACGAGGGGAAATACCTTAATTATTGGGCTAATTTATGCATATGGTAGTTTCATGCACATAAAAGTATAGGTTATGAGCTGTCAGTTGGAAACAAAAAATATAATGCTGTTATAGTTTTCTCAATATTTTCCAATGATTCAAGAAGTGTTACATACACATTAAAAGGCTCTGCTACATTGTATAGGTGGTATGTGTGGAACATTTCGTTGCTGTATATGCAATGATGGGCAGCTTTTGGTTCCCATGTGAAAAAATGTATTTTAAATATTGTTTCTCAATATTACACAAAATGTATAGACTATCTATCAGTCAGACCATGAAAAGGCACACCTAGACCATTTAAGCCATATGTGTACCAAACTTAATCCATTTAAGAATAATTGTTTTGGTTTTCAATATTTCAAAAAGTACATAAGGTTACATTTTTCCATCAGACCTTTCAAAGGGCAATACTAGACCATATAAGGCATATGTGTCCCAAACTTTATCCATGTACATGCAATTGTCTTAGCCGAAAACAAACAAAAAATTATTTTTAAATTTTTTTTGTAATTTGTTGAAAACATACAGAATGTCTATCAATGAGACCATCAAAAGACACAACTAGACCATATAGGCCACATCTGTACCAAATTTCATCCATGTACAAGCAATAGTGACTGAGCCTTAGCCCGGAAATGAACAAAAATAATGGATATGTTCTTTTTTAATTATGGAGTATCTATCCATTAGACCATCAAAAGGCACAACTAGACCATAAAGGCTATATGTGTACCAAATTTCATCCATGTACACTGAATAGGAGCCGAGTATTGGCCCGGAAACGATCTATCCGCCCGCCCGCCTGGCAGACGGACAACATTTTGCCCTAGTGATAACAATACCTTCTGCAAACAAGTTCGCTGAAAAAAGTCACTAAAGCTTTACAAAACCTGCATTTTGGAAATTTACCATTTTTAAACCATCATATTAACCAAACGCCCAACTGAAATAATGACGAAGAGCATTTGTCCATAATTATCATAATTGTAATGGAACTAATGGATTTGCAAATACTTGTTCAACCATATCCCAGATATTTAGAGTGCTTTCCAAATGTCGCCAGATTGACAAATTGAAATGATCCATTATTCTGTTTCTATTCCCAGACAAAAATTAAACAATTAGTTCTGAAATTCCAATAGTGGGTTGGTGGATGAATTGGATTTTATTGATGCACTTGAGTCAGCTTTTGGCTGGTTAAATAACATTAGCAATATTGCTTGTGTGGGTAAATTTGACACATGTTGCACAATGCATATTCCCAAAGAGCATTTGTCAAAATTACACGCAGTAACTTTCTGGGTTAGGTCTTCAGACAGGGGGTTTTTCTGGTATTCTAACAGTGATTGTGTGGATGTAGTTTAGATGATATGCTAAAGTAGAGTCCCCCTGTACCAGTGCCTGTGATGGGCAAGTAAAATATCCCTCATTTGAGGTAAATGTGTAGTCTAAGAAGCAACGACAAAGTGCTCTTAAATGAACCAACTTCATGAAACAAAAAGAAATTTGAGGACAGGGCCTTTTCGCATGCTGCCCCAAAACTCTGGAACAAACTGCCAGATATTGTCAAGGCCTCAACAACACTTGACTGCTTCAAGAGAAATCTTAAAACTCGCCTGTTCAAGAGTTTCTACCAATAAATTGATCCTACACAAGCGCTAGTGAGCAGTTTACTGGAATTGGCGCTATATAAATGTATAGTATTATTATTGTTAATTTGTAACATGTTGAGGACTACCACTCTCTCCCATCTCAACAATCCATCCACGTGGGCTTAGATGGCCACACTCACCATCCATCTATCTATCTAGTACCTATAATTCATCCCCTGGGACTATATTTTGTACACAGAAGATAAATTTCAAACAATTTTTATGAAACGGTCATGGGCATTTTCCTATATTTCAAAACCCTTTCTCGTCGATTTTGAAGGGTATATAGAAATGGCCTTTGAGGGGCCATAACATGCGCATGCTTTGGCACATGGCTTTTCCTATCTTTCCCATGTTAAATTTGGGCCTAAATGGTTGGCATGGTCCAATGGCCCCCTAAATACACCGTTGCTCATGAATATGGAATACTTCAACATTTCCCATTGAAATTAACAACTTCAGCAACTTCTGCTGGAGCACATGATCGTCTGATTCAATGGTATACCACTTCCGTTGACCCCAGGAAAAGTTACAGCAGCACGAAATATGGAAATTCAGGGGGTTTTTTAGGGTAAGGTGCATTCAACCAAAAATTAGCAATTCTTGCAAAAAAATTAGTTGAGGCTTTCAAAGAGTGATTAGAGAAGATTACTTGATTCTTACAATGGACCTTGCTTACATTCACACTCTGAAATTTACTTTTATTTGACACCTTTTCTCCAAAAAATCACCTGGGCCTACGTTGGACGGCTGTTTCAATCATCCTTCGCCTCATTGCTGTGTCCTCGTCATGTCCTAATTAGCCTACAGGATGCATAAATACAGGCTGTAAAGCTACAATCATCCATCCATCCAAGTACACAGTACTGGTGACATGGTTATCTCGACAACCAGAAAAGTTTAATTAAGATAAAAACTTTTGTATAATTAAGTGGAGGCATTTATCTTACCTAAGTGCTGAGCTAAGACAAATGGCACCAGGAGTTAAATACGGATGTTTTGTCTCGGCAAGGAGAGGATCTTGGAAGTTGGAACAAATTAGAAGGGTTTACATCCCATAAGTTGTGAACTTTTTGAAGCTGGAAATTAATGGACTTTCTCAGAAAAGGTAAAATTGTTTAGATTTTCCAGGCAGTTTATTTATGTAAACAAAATTATGTTACCACATATAATAAGTACTGCACTGAAGTCCAGCCAACTAGAAGGCAGAATTAATAACATCCATTCTCCTCATCAACGCTTTTAAAAGGCAGGTAATTACAGAGTATGTATAGCCAAAACTGCGTTAAACCTCTTTATTGTTCGCATATGTTGACTGTAGACGTGACCGAACAGTCAACAATGTTGATGGATGGATGATTGGGGCTTTACGCCCCGTATTTATGCACTGGTTAGGCTAATTAGGACAGTAGGAGGACGAGCCGATGAAGCAAAGGATGAAATTCCTGGATGATTGTAACAGCTGTCCCACATAGGCCGCGGTGATTTGCAAGAGCTAGATTCGAACCCTAGACTCAGCGATTGGCAGCCTAGCACGTTACCGCTTGGCCAATCCTCCCACAACAGGCAACAATACATTTCATGTATAATGTCATGAAGGTAATGTAGGCATACATTGTTAGCAATTGCAGTTTAGTTGAATGTCAATGAGTTGTAAATTTGTAAGTTGCACACTTTGTAGCATAAGTCAACAGCTTGATTGCTACAAGCAAGAGAGCGGTATATACTAGCAATGTTTGTAAACAAACCCAAATGTAAACTGACCTAATTCCTAGGAAACCCTAGACACAAATTGTCTGTTTGAGTACCAGCTGCACCAACTGCAGGGTTTTGGAATCCCTGATTTGTTTTATAAACTCTTTTTTTTTCCTATCTTAAAAGGTACCTTGGTTATGAATGTGCCTGGCCTATATTGTGGCATCTTGGTCTAGTTTCAGAATTTTCGAATTTAAAGGCTAGTGTAGTAGTGTTCAAAATAATAAATAGTATTTAATTTGACAGGATCTTTCAATTCGATTTTTTCTTGGACCAAAGAAAATATTAGATAAAATTACATTTGGCTGGCTGACACCAGGTGGTGAATTTGCCATTGCGCCAGAATTTAAAAAGTTTGCTATCATTTCCATATTTTATCTGCCGACCAGGCAACCAGGACTCAAAAAATAAATGATTGACTTAAAAGGAAAGCAACTCGCACTAAATTAAGTCAAAAGGGAAAAAAGAAATATGTAGTGGTCAAAATTAGTTATTGTTTTTTGTAAATATTGTAACAATCAGGTATTTCTATAATTAGCTCTCAATTCCTCTTCGCTAAAACCCTACTGCAAAATTCTTAAAAGAACCCTTCATGTGCCATTACCAGGCTGTTACAGACCTAAACTTAATTGCTTTGTTTTTGTTGGGCAATTACTACAGAGAGTGAAACTGGGCAGAAGGTGTCAGTCATAAAACTCATCAATGGACTGACTAAAGTTTCGCTTGAAGCTTAGCTCTTGAGAAAAACTGGTGTTACAAGACAATAAAATGGCTAGTAACAGTTGCAAAACAGCGCAACTTCTTGTGAAGAACAACGCTTGACCTTGCTGCCGTTCAGACTTTATTGTCTTGCTTGCAAATATTCAGAAAAAGCGGAGTGGGCATTCTGACCTCATCTAACGTCATGACAATTTCTGTGACATCACAATGACATCCCCTGACATCAAAATTTTCAAATTGCCCACATGGAGGCGAGTCGATTTGCAATGAATTCTGTGACATTCACCGATCTTTTTTTTTGTTTTATATTTTTGCCATTATATACATTCAGCTTATATTCCGTTTTAATTTCCCTTGACAAAACTATGACATATGGTTATTTTCTGATATGAGTGACATACACTTCAGTGTATTTTGAAGATATTTTCACAATACAAAGCCGTCTAGACTACTCTGTATAAATGCTTTAAAATTATTAATGAACATACTCCCCGTTAAGAAATCTTCCTCAGATATGTGGCATATGTCTGTCTGTGGAGGCAGAATGTGAAAGTTGCATTGATGGCAAAATACATATTCCTCAGCACAAGTTGTGAATACTTTCATTCAAACACCATTCAGGAACAATTTAGTTATCATCCAGATATAAGTATCAGGATATTGTTCGGATGATGGTTAGGTGAGGCATAATTTATCTTTAGCTTCGCAGATACTCTCGAGGCACTTTCTAGGGTAGGTCACGGGTTAGCAGGAGGCAAAAAAAGCCGAATCTACATTTTTTATGATAATATTTTTTCCTGCAGAAAGAAAATCTCTTTTGATTTGGTTGATCAGATGAGCTGAAAATCAAATGTTTGACATAAGTGTTCCCCGCTCTGATATTCTTCTGTACAGATCCGAGGTGTGGGAGGTGTTACAAAACAAACATTGTTTGATTTCACAATCACAGTAAACAAAAAACTATCCAGAGAAAAAGTTTAGAGCTTGCAAGCTGCAAATTGCAAAGAAGAGTATCATTAGTCAGTTAAAAAGCAAAACGGAATTACATAAATAGAACTGGGTTTTGAAAATAGAATACCCAGAATACTTACAGAGAAGTAAAGGGCTAAGATAAAGTCTGTAAAGTTTACAGTCTGTCAATTTGAAACTACTGAAGATTTTGATGATGCAAAGCAATCTTTAATTTAAGGTGGCTAGCTACTCGTGTAATGACGTCATCTGCACACATTTCCGCGCAGCCAGGCAGGCCCTATATCTATCGTAACGTCACCACAGCAGCAGAGCACAGCTGACACTCTTTCAGGATTTTTTTTTATTCTGAGTATTTCATGTGTCGGCCGCTTCGTTTGACATTTGCGCCACTTCTATTGGGGTTAGAGACTTCTGGTTTAGAGCATTATATGCGCGATGAAGATGACTATAACCTGCCAAAATTTCAGCTCTCTACTCTTAGTAGATAATTTTTGTAGGCCATTTTCGTCAAGCATGTCTAGTTTCTCAAAAATGACTCTGTTGCAAAAATAAATGTTTATATCAATTTCCAGGCCCGTAGGGCCGTATGCCTGTATCATTATTTTGTTCCTTACTTCATTTGGAAGCAAATGACAAAGAAACAAAAAATCCTATCTCGTCTTTTTTTTTTAGCGCTATTGTTCATAAAAAAAATTAAATTTTCAAAATCATAACTTTTAATCCGAACCCCCGGAAAAGTTCTTTAAACTAAATATATCTTTCTGGAATTTAAACAGCTTTTCCATAAAACTGTCTTCTTTAATTCCATGCTTCATTTAATGACATAGGATGAATGGCCACTGAATTGCAGGAAAAACTTCACAGTAAAAAAATTAAGAAAAAAATTGAGTTTTTCGGGTTTGCGTGGACTGACTTTCTTTTACATAACCTCAAATATTTTGAAAGAAAGGCTGGTAGCGACCACTTTCGTTTATATATCCTTGCTATAAACTATATTTTGGATCATTTTTAACTATTTTTAAGAAATCCTATCTTGGAAAGTTCACGAGTATCGAGCCACCTTAATGTAATTTACATTACTACCTAGAAACAAAGACGATTAGTTTTAAATTCAGAGCCACACAGTGAAGAGACTTTTCAACACGAAATTGTTGCATCTGATGAATATCGAGATAAAAAAAATCAATCTGACATCGCTTAATGAGAAACAGACTTATGCGATATTAAAAGTGGATTATTTTCCAAAGTGGATTATCATTCAACAATGGATTATTGCGTGATATTGTGATTTGTTGGTTGCAGTTAATTACATGAATAATTTGTAGTATAATGGGATCACAACTGACTGGAATCTCTCCATGAATGTTTTGCCTAATCATGAGACATCCGAACAACTGCACATCTGTCTACAAGTGGACCGCTGCTTCGTTGCCACAGCTTTTTCCAGCCTTGACAGAAAATATGCTGTCATGTGTTGCTCGAGCGGTCCACATAAACCCATTGTGAGAAACTCACAAAGTTTTGTCTGGAAGCAGCCAGGGATGTTTCTGAATGTGCTGATGGCCTTGTCTACTTTTTTACAGCATGTGAATGGCGAGTCTTACTCTGGTTTACCTCACTGTTGAATAGAAACTTTGTGAATTTGCCATGAAATTGGAACTATTTCTTTGGAGCTGAAATGCCGAAGCATTCAAAACTAACTTTTGTGCCACCTGGCAGCAGCATGCAGTTCTCATTTTCACCAGACTGGCTGCACATAATATAGGGGAGAGATCTGCTGGGCCGGGATGCAAGATACAAATATGATATGGAAAAATAAAAAAACCACACAGATGACAGATATCTGACATTTTGTCAAATAGTATAATCCCCCACCCCTCAATCAGCCAATCTATGTCTTTAAATACACACAGTCAAACCTGTGTTAAGCAGCCGGTCAAGGGAATGGACAAAAGTGGCTACTTAATGGAGGTATAGTTTTTGAGCAGACTGAAATCTGTCATTCACAGTGACTGTATTGTCAAACCAGAAACTAATTCTGATATTTCATAAAACTTTTTCCCATGTGAGAAATTTTCTGGAAAATATCCTTAAAAAATATGCTTTTGTGTCACAAAAATATGTTGGAAAAAATAATGCGACTCAAAACCTATTTCCACAGCAAGGCCTACCTTTAAGAAATTCCACAAAACATGTTTTCTCTGATCTACCTCTGCATCCTGCAAAGCAGCTTCATCGTCTGTAATGATGTTTCCTCATGTTGTCATCAAAGGTCTGTCCTTCTGTAAGATATAGTCATGTAACTAAAAATAATTTCATTTCCAAACCACAAATTTATTCAACCACTGACACCTGTCTCTTGATCCCGTTACAGTTTTAAAAATATACTCATCCATGTAAAATTGAATCAAAATGCCCGCGGGGCTGCCTGTTAGTGTGCAACAGAGATCTTTGTCGCAGAATATTTTATTTCATCATTATCAATATTTAGAAGGGAAATAAACAAACCGCCCCCAATTGCCATTGAAAATCTTCTTCTGTTAAAGTGATGAGGCAAACACTGATTTCCGGGTTCATGTTGACTTGATTCTTTCTTTATTTTCCTAAGATGAATCTGTCGTTGTCCACCCACTTTAATTGTTACTGTGAAATATTATCTTGATTGATCTGTTATCTTTTTGTAATTTATTTGTGGTTTATTTGCGTAATTATCTTGTTAGTTTGAATCGTATTGTCTTGATAGTGTCATCTCAAAGCGCGGTGATAGATAGATTGATAGATAGATAGATAGAAAGATAGATAGATAGATATGGTAAGTGCAGCCCTGTAAGCCCAGTTCTGGGCACTCACAGGGGTTGATTGATGAGATGGGAGAGAGAGCGAGAGTCCTCAACATGTTGCACATTTACCCCAAGTCAGGAATCTTTTACTTGCCCAGCACAGACACTGATACAAGGGGCCGCCAATTTAACAACTCATCCGAACGACATCCAACATGCAGGGATTTTGCACATTAAGGTCCATTGAACATTTTGGGTTCCCCAAGTCCACTTTGTGTCATTGATTTATAGCACAGCTAGCCTGTTTAATTATGATGGTGAGATGATGAGATTGACAGTCCACTACAAGATACTTTGCATTGCAGCTGGTCTACTTGTTATAGGAAAAGATACTGTGTTATTCGTGATAGTTGATACAATGTCATTATTAGGCTACAGCTGAACTCAGAAGGACAGTTCTCATGAGTCTCATGAGTGGTTGAATACGCCACCATGCTACACACAGTGTGATACAGGTAAAACATGACATGACGAGAAATTATTTTCTGAGTCTGTGCTTTTTGAAAAACCTTTAATCATGGGGACCAATCTAAGCTCTTGATCAACTCAAGCATTAGTCAGAACAATCAGATATTTCCTAGATTAACTCTAAGTTCCTCTTTGTCAGAACACTGTTGCAACATCTAAGAAGCATGCACTTAGCATGTAACGAGAATGTTACAGACTTAAAACTTAATGGCTTCGTTTTTGTTGGCTGATTACTGAAGCGGGTGAGTGATGTTTAATTTACTGGGTTATTAAGATCCTGCACTGGGTGAAACCAGGTAAAAGGTGTCAGTCATAAAATTCATCAACGGACTGATTCTAGTTGGAAGCTTTTCCCTTGAGAAAAACTGAGGTTACAACATAATAAAATGGCTTGTGAAAGTGGCCAAACAGAACCATTTCTTCTCAAGAATGACAGTGACTCCTACTACAATATGTTTGTATCCTTCATATCATATTCTGTTGCTTGGGTAGTTGCATAAATAGAGATATAGATCTGCATTCATCAGTCATGACATATAGACACTGATATGACTTCGTTTTGTATTTTTGATGTATATTCCCTTTTGGTTTATATACCGTTTTCAATTTTCCTTGACAAAACAATGCCATATGGTCATATTGCATTATAAAAGTTGTATACTTCAGGTCACTTTGTAGGCATTTTCATATCACAAAGCATTGTGAATGCCATATACTTCAAGTCACTTTGGAAGTATACTGATAATACCACAGAATGAAAGTCATTCTCATATCAAAAGGCATTTGCATACGACAACAAAAACCCTCTTAAGATCATGAGGAAAGCACTTCCTCCATAGCGCTGCCCTCTAAGCTGTATCATTGTGAAAGGCTGATATTTACTGGGTGGCCAAGTGGCTTAGGTGCCCGCCTGCTCCGCTGAAGGTCTTTGCCAGCATGGTTTCGAACCCCGGGTGGGGAACCCAAAATTTTCAGTGGACCTTCATGAGCAAAATCCCAGCTGGATGTCGTTCGGATGAGACGTTGAATTGGTGGCCCCTTGTATCAGTGTCTATACTGGGCAAGTAAAAGATCCCTCACATGGGGTAAATGTGTAACATGTTGAGGACTCCAGCTCCCTCTCCCATCTCATCAATCAACCCTCGTGAGTGCCCAGAACTAGGCTTAGAGGGCTGCACTTACCATATCTATCTATCTATCTATCTATTTACAATTGCTTGCACGATACCCGTAAAATGTGTGTGGGGTGGGGGAGGCATCCTCCCATTGCAGGGTTCGTTTACACTTACCCTGCCAACAAGCACGGTGAAATGACGGAGTTCTATGAATATGCAAATCTTTTTACAGCTATTTTCCGGCGATTTATCTAAATGAAAATACTTAAAACGAAAAACAAGACAACAGTGACAACAGTCAAACATTCATTCAGTTGCTTTCAACATTGTCAAACTGTGAATTATGTCTTTCACGCCGGAGACTTGTTAATCTTTTAATGATTACTTCACTGAAACATAACCCATGTGGTCAGGGTAGACTCACGCAGTCTACACTGAGAAGTGAGGATGGGGGGAGGGGCAAAATATGAACTATAAATTTTGAACATAAAACCCAACCAGAAACCTTCTAGTGGGTAAGACAAGATTCAATGCATTTTTTTGTGGATGGGCAACTTATAATTTGGCTGGGAAAGGTGGAGGGGTCCATAAATTAATAGTAGGATATCTACACTAACCCACCACATTTTCCTAAGTGTTCCCATCTTTGATGCCCTCCTACAGACACCCAAGGTGTGGGAGGTGTTACAAAACAGACATTGTTCAACTTCAGAATTACAACAAACAAAACTTTAGAACCAATAAAAAGTACAGTCAGTGTTAACTGCAAATTACAAAGAAGACGATCATTTGTCAGTTTAACAAGAAAACAGAAATAGTATAGGGTTTTAAATATAGAATACCCAGAATACTCAAGCATGAGTATAGAGTAAAGGGCTAAAATTGAATACATTAACACATTGGAGGAAGAAGATAAAATTGTTTTTAAACATTTAGGATTTTAATCAATGTAGCGGGGAGGGAATCCGTCAGAATTGTGCACTTGGTGACAAGTTTTTGCAATTTGGCATGGTGTTTGATATGGCTAAGGGGATTTCAAAAACCACCGCACACAAAGTGAGAGTCCCCCCTGGTGGCCGGTATACACAAAATCCAATATGGCCGCCGCGAAAAACAAAAAATGCCATATCTTGGTCACTATTTGTTCTAAATTCAAGTGCAATACCTTATTTTCAATGTTTATCATTATGCCAAATCTGTTTCTGGGGTTGGTTTGGCTGTAAATTGTGATTTAAAGAGTCTGTGGTACAGCTCCAGGTGATTTTTTGACAGATTTTCATGTTTTTTGCTCTTCAAGGCTTAAACATATTTTTCGTGAGGTACTTGAATTTCAATCAAGTTTGGAGATTATTTTCTCAGAGCTGAAAGCAAAGTCCACAAAGTGCAAACTGTAACCTGTCTTGTTTAAATGGTGTCTTATCTTTTTTTAAACTCTACAATGAGGCAAACTGCTATGACTCTCTGCTGATGGTGCGTAAAACACAAACTCACTCACTCACTCACTGCTACGACTCTCATTTAGAAGATCATTGCATAATTCCCAAAAAAGACATTGACTCTCCTGTAATAAATAAGCCATTATAGAAATTATTGACATGACAACTATTATACCTCATGCACTGAATATTTCACATATCAAGTGAACATTCAACTCAGGACCATGTCTGAACTGTCAGAACTAGCATGACGCTTCCAGTTGCTTAGAGCTGAAGGTAAATGGTAACTGGTAATCCAGGGCTTAGCACAAACTCATAATTGCTGCACAGCTACTTACAGTCAATAACAAGATAATGTGCCAAAAAAGTAGATTCTTTGTGGTTTTCTGACTTCAGACCACCTCCAGTGCATTAACACTGGGAGGTGCAAGACAGCAAACATACTATCGTAAAACGATCATGCAGTGATAGAGAACTTGCTTGTACTACATCTGACAGGTCAATCCAGTGTGGGACCCACTTTTCTGATCTGACAGCATATCCAGCCCAACCACCAGTACCAGATTGTATCAATGCTTAACACAGGTTAACCAAAAGTGGTTAAGTCATTTTACTGACATTGTGTCAATGCTGAACATGAGTTAGATAACTAATTTTAATTAACTGAACTCATGTTGAAGCATGACAATAACCTGGCTGGATGATAATTTATAGGAGTAAACCACTTTAGGATAACCCGTGTTAAGCGTTCATACAATCCAGTACAGGAGTGAAATGTTGCTGGTTGACTGTTGTCAGATGAATACTGCACAACATAGTGGCCACTTTTGAATGTTACGAAAAGTGACAGCTTATAAAAGCCTTCCTTCCTGTATCATTCAGGGAGATACCGTCTCCCTTAGCTGTTCATAAGTACAACTCCATCATGCATGTACAAGCTCTTCAGTGTATGTGATGAGAATCAAGTTTTAGTCATGCTGATTTATGGATTAATGCCAAAAGTGACAGATTGACTTCAGGAATACCTCTCCAAATGTGCCATGAAGTCCAAACATTATCTGAGCACTGGGACTTATTGAGGTCTCAGACTTAAATATCTAAAGGTTTGGTCATGGCTAAACCCAATCAACAGTTCAAGCTGGCCAAACTTATTGAAGAAGATGATTGGCAGTACCAGTAAAGTGCTGAAGAAGGCTTAGACAATAGCCTTGCCGAGTAATATGATGTAAGTGCAATATAAGGAGTGTCAGCCTCTTCTGGCTAATAGGATGATACAAATGTAAGACACTAAGGCCCGTTTTCACCAACATGGTATTAAGAGTTGAGCCAGGTCTTAGCTGAGACCTGGTCTGGCTAAGCCAATCACTCAAGCGGAGCAGCCCCTGGCATCAGGGCAAATGGGATATCAGGGCAAATCCTGACCAAGATCAGGGCAGATCCACCGCCCTCGTCACATCCCTTCCATGTTAAAATTTCAGGGCAAATGGCAATAGCTCACCCCCCTCTGCGACAGGGCCGTCTAATGACATGACAAATCGTTGGTTTCAGTTGTAACTGTTGAATCACAGAGAAACTTTCAAATATACATGCATAAGACAACAGGCCAAAAATACTGACCTGTCATGCCAAGAAACATACATTCTGTTTTAACTGGCCTAATCTCTTCTTGACACCAAATCTGTTTGAGACTGCTGATCCTTGAGTTTAGTAACAATGCATATGATTCACTGAACATTGACAGGTTTACACACTTAGCACACTCATGGTGAAAGGGACTTAGTTGAGCCAGGTTTAAAGGAGTTTAGACCAGGTGTAACTGTTAGTACTATGTTGGTGAAATTGGCCCTTTGTGTGGGTGCTCAGAACAGGACAAAATTGACCTCTATGTTTGATAACAGATGCAAATCTGGATGTTGTGTTGCTCTTTGCCCACAAACTGCACGAAGCCTTCCTTGTGCCTTGTGGCCGTCTTTCAAGAACTTCAGCCATGATAAAGTTCTTTTGAACTGAGGAGCATCTGGCAAGACTTTGACTTTCTGAACTTATCCTCCCTTGCTAATGTCTGGGACTTGAGACTTTGGTTTTTGTAGGCATCCAACTGAATAACTATGAATCTGCTCAGGCTGTGCTATTTGGTGTTCTGCAGATTAAGGCCCAGAGCTACATTTACCCTGCATTGACTGAGACCGAGTCGTGCATGCCTGAAGAGATCATTAATCATTACTTGTCCAAACTCCTCAAATGCTTTAATGACTTCAGACTTTGAATCACTGTCTTCTTTTTCTGTTGCCCATAGAGATCCTTCGGCTCTCCATCCTCTTTCAAAAACATGACACAATGCTCATCGCTTCAGACAATGGCGATGAGAGTCTCCGAGAGAACTTCCTTTCACTGTGCTAGACAAAAATCACATATTTTATGAAGGCTTGTGAGCAAAGGGGTAGATGTTTAGAATTTGGGATGTTTCACACAGAAGGAGAGGCATCCCAATTGCAGTTTGTGTCTCCAAACAAAAGTCATGGAAAGAGACCACTGCAAGATTCTAGAAGAGACCAGCTGATTGATTGTTGACCACTGGCTGCTGATGACAATGTTATATCACACCAAAGACCAGTAAGAGATTGGTTGGCTAGTGAGTGCAAACTGCTCTTTTCACTTGACTTAAGCAAAATCTCAGACATGGACAAGATGTTCATGTGGTCTAGGGATATAGAGCTTAGGAAATGTCAGTTGGTGTGCATACCTTGTCCTCTTTGTGTAGTTTCTTTAAGAAACCACACAAAAGACAAAGTATACACACCAAACTTTCGTATGAAAAAATCATGTACTTGAAGCCAGAGCAAACCAACAGCTCATCAAGATCTGTGGTCTTGAGATACCAATCTTAATATTATTATGGAAACCCATTTTCAAACCTCTTGACTTTCGTCTCCCCAATGTTGTATAGACATGTCGCTTTACTACTTCCTCTGTGCACACCATGAGCTGCTTAATTCTATGACTAGAACCCGCTTACATATTCTAGCTTTATAAATGATGGAATTCTTCACTACAAGCTGAGATTGCTTCTTCACTGCAGTGGATAAAGCTTTCTGACTGATTATGAGAAAACAAGCAAGGACACGTGACAGCCACCGCCAGGAACGCTGCTTGGTTAAGAGCAAGGACTCTAGAGAAAAGGCTTACTATGTAGGAGTGTTTCCACAAGGGTTTGCAGTGCATACTGCCTCACTTTACCATATCAACCCACATGCTCATAACATAAGATACAACAGACATTTTTTTGCTGAAGTTTGATCGTGTCATCTTCATATCAGTGAGTCAGAGAAGAGATGGTTCTTCAACTTCCAGTTTTCTGGTGAGGTCTGTGTGCCTATATAGTCATACATAGGATTCACCCAGAACACTGATATTGATTTGAATTAACAATTCTCAATTATCATTGATGTGATTGATCAGAAGTTCTAATGAGTAATAATATCACATTTGATATCATAGTTTTGCTCTTTTAAAGATCACACTGAAAACGTTTCAAGATCTCTGTTTTTAAACATTAAGCAGAGTAAAGAGAGCTGAGAGTTATGAATGACTTGGTGCATATCAGTCACATGGCAACATATTCATTGAAGAAGGGCATATCAGCAATTATTTAGCCACTGATGTACATAATAGGTTATTAAATAATAAATATGCATTAAAATATGCATACATATAGCGTTGGTGCCCCTTGCCTGACAGAACAGTATCCATTCTTACATGAATAACACAATTATAGCACTGACTCACCCTCATAACTTTCCATGGCAATAATTAGTCATGACATTGTACAGTTAATTCACTTTCATTCAAGTCAGGCACAAGTGAAAATCCAAAAAGGGACAAAATACCAAGTGACGTCTTTTTTACATCCTGCTGCTGCAATGAACATTGATTTTGGCATTGAAAGTCACATTTGAGCTACAGAATAACAGCAAGAACAAATTTTCCATAATCAAATTAGTGGAAAATGATGTATTACACATCAATATAGCACAAATAGTGACCGAGATATGCTAGATTTTGTGTTTTGTGGCGGCCATATTGGATTTTGTGCATACCGGCCACCAGGGGGCGGTCTCACTTTGTGTGCGGTGCTTTTTGAAAACCCTTTGGTCACATAAACACAAATGCCAAATTTCAAAAACTTGTCACCAATTGCACAATTCTTAGAGATTTTGACAAATTCCCTCCCCGCTAATGACTTAGTTTATTATTGAAGAACAGTAGTTTTACAACTTGTATTTACTGTATGACCAGTCCGACTTAAAAAAAGAAATTGTTCTATTCTTAGACTATTCTGTCATATTCTATATTCTATTCTATTTGAAGCAACGTAAATTTGTAAAATTCGATTCTGTGATATGCAAAATATTTCATAACATGGAAATTGAGGCGTGTGAAGAGAAATTGATATAAAAAACCAATCTCATCTTGCATAGATTAGGAGAGATGAAGTTATGCTAGACAGACAGACAGACAGACAGACAGGTTTTTATTTCAGCCATTTACGATACATTATCATGCATTGGACTTTTTCATTTAAAAAACAATTGGCTAGGCGATGCTTGAGATGTCCTATTTAGAACGCTTTTCCAAGCACCGCCTATAAACTTTTTATGGTTCAGGTCTTTCATCTAATCATGGACTGCCATAAACTGTTCAAAGTTCTTATTATAGCATGATGGGAGGTGGAGGAAGTGGGAGAAAAGATAAGTTGAGGGGTGGATGGGGAGGGGGCGGGGGTTGCCTTGATCCATTTATAAATAATTATATCTATATCAAGTGTCGCTAGTTGCAAATGTAACAATTTATTATTTGACATTCAGTTGTGTATTTATCTATTAATATATGTTTTGCATATATAATAGGAGGCAAAGCCGTATTCGCTGTGTGTATGAATTTTATCTAAAATGTTTGAGGGACTATCATTCAGTAGACTTGGTAGCTGATGGCGTATGCACCCTTCTGCAAAAGCATGCCTAACTCTCGGTTTGATAAATGTTGTACCTCTTGTAAAATAGGCATGAGTAGCCTGTTGTATGGGAAGAAAATGTTCACAGCTAAAGTACTCAGGAAGACCATTGTGCTTAAGTTTAAAATAGAATTTGTACTGTTTAAGTATGTACAGGTCCTGGACTTTTAAGATATTAAGTTTTTTAAAGAGGGGTCAGTGTGGGCATTGTATTTGCTTCTTGTTATTATTCTAAGTGCCTTTTTTTGAAGGGTAGAAAGTTTGTTACCTTTATGACCCCAACATAATATACCATAGTCAATGTATGAATTTATAAGCGAGAAATACAAAATTTTTAGTGTGTTTTGGGGAATAAAATTTTTCAATTTTGACAAGATACCAGTTGCTTTAGACATTTTTTTAATGATTTTATTAATATGTCCTTTCCATTTTAGTTGAGTGTCAAGAACAATACCCAAAAAGTCAAATTCTGTAACATGTTCTATTTTCTGTGATTTTATTTCGATGTTTGGGAGTTTTACCACCTTGTTCTGGGGATGAAATACCATGAATTTTGTCTTTGACACATTTAATGACAGTTTGTTCAAGTCTAACCATTCACTGACGTTCTTCAGTTCGTTATTGATTTGGTCATTATTGAATTGATTATTATTGTTATTTAGAGAGACAAAAAGGGTAGTATCATCTGCATAGCTTATGGTTTTAAAAAGTTTGGTGGAATTGCAGAGGTCATTGATGTAGATAATGAATAAGAGTGGTCCCAGTATTGAACCCTGTGGCACCCCTGTTTTAATTGTTAATTCTGTTGATCGACTTTCATTTAGTTCTACATATTGTTTTCTGTTACTGAGGTAGTCTTCCATTAATTTGTAAGAGTTGTCTTTAAAGCCATAGTGAGATAATTTTGATAGAAGGATTTTATGATCTATGGTGTCAAATGCTTTTGACAGGTCAATGAATATGTTTAACGGAGTTTTACCTTTATCCATATCAAGTAGTATTAAGTCGATTAATTCTAATGCTGCTAGCTGTGTTGAATGCCCCTCTCGGAAACCATATTGACTTGTATAATATAGGCCATTTACTTTAAAATAATTATGTATTTGTTTAAATAGTGCCTTTTCAAATATTTTGGAGATGGAATTTAAGAGCGAGATAGGACGGTAGTTATTAAGAAGGGTCGGATCATCTTTTTTGTAGATTGGCACAATTTTTGCTATTTTCAGGAGATCAGGAAAGACGCCTGTTGTTATAGTCTGGTTAATGATTAAAGTCAGGGGGCCACAGAGTGCATCTTTTAGGAACTTTAAACAAACTGTTGAAATGTTATCTTTTCCATGACTTGTTTTCGGTTTTAACTGATTAATTATATCTAGTACATCCTTTTGAGAGATGGTTTGGAATTTAAATACGTTATTCATTGGATTCATAAGATATTGTTCAAATGACCTATTAGCTGGAACTGTGATCTGAGATGCAAGTGAAGGGCCTATTTCTACGAAAAATTTATTGAATTCATTAGCTATAGTTGAGGAGTCAGTAACTATATTTCCGTCTAAATTCATTGAAGTAGGGACGGTCCTTTTATTATCTGATTTGTTAATGACTTCTTTTATTGTTGTCCATGTCTTTTTGATATCGTGCTGAAACTTTTTGAATTGGTTGTGATAGTATTCAGTTTTAGCATTTCATATTAGATTCCGTAGAATTCTATTGTAGCATTTTAAGTTAACTTTTAAAGTATTATAGAGAGGTATATTTGGATCAGTCCATTTTAGTCTAAGGTACATTTTATCACGGAAACAAATTGATTTAATAATACCATTTGTTATCCATGAGCTGTTTTTATGTTTGTGCTTTTTATATTTTATATATCTGGTTGGCATATGTTTTTCAAACGAGTTTTTAAGAATTTCATTTAGCAATTTGTAGTTTTCATTTGGATCAGTATTCAGATCTGTATTAAGTTTAGTTAGTATTTTTACATCATTTAAGTCTTTTCTCAAATTTTCCATTTTGCTATATTCCAAATCTGTAAATTATTGCATGATATCAGGAATTTTTGAGTGTAGCTTGTCACAATAATAATTTGTTGAGATATGAAATAATAACTGACAGGAAATCTGTCCATTAATGATATGTGGCAGCAGATAATAATGGTATGTTTTTTAACACTATTAGATTGAGCAAAATTATGGTAGTTATGCAGTAAATGAAAATTTTAATATTATAAAAAAACAACAACAAAAAACACTTGCTTGAGATTATCATATTTCCAGATATTATCAGATCTTAAGGGCTTTTGAGTTTGTTGAGATAAAGCTCCCAGTTTTCTTAATTATATACATTGACTAGCAAATTTATTGTAACTTCGTGCAAGAGATGTCAAAACAAACAGCCTCAGCTGCAAAGTTATATGTGAAATAGTGTGGGAAGCTCTTTATCGCTTTATTTTTGCAACACTCTAAAAGATAGCTTGGTCTTTTTTCTCTCAAAGATAATAACACTTTACACTTTGTACAGCTTGTAACATCCTCTGGCAAATCACTTAAAAGCTTGTAAAACACAAATCTTGTTTCATCCGGGAATAGACATATGACTATAGACGTTCGCATTGAAATTCCTCATATATATCAATTCGAATCAAAGTGCCAATATTTCGGAAAGTGGGCATATACACGATAACAAAGTTACGTTTTGAAGCTGTGTGTAATACTTTTCGATGTAATATCAGAACCTAAAAAAATTAGATTTTTTGTCTGTAACACACTGGTTCATGACAATACCTTTTTCTTGTTTTAGATTAAATACAAATTATATCTATTATATATTCATTCAATCAATGCCACAAAATAATTTGATTCTGTTGATACAGAAATCAGGTTTCAGCACTGTCAATACTAAAAGAACGAAAAAAAAAAAAAACGCCCCCGATTTTCCTCAAGCGTCTTCTCCTGTTGATCTGATGATGAAAACACTAGCTTCCTGGTTCATGTTGACTTAATTCCTTCTTTATTTTCCAAAGATGAATCTGTGATTCTCCGCCCACAATTGTTTCTCTTAAGTATTGTCTTGAGTCTTTTTTTTAATGAATAATTTATGACTCAGTTTTGGTAAAATAAATAAATTCTTTTTGGGCAGTCCCAATAATAATTCTTTCAGGGGTATTTCTAAATAAGATGTTGCTTGATTTAGGAATGTAAATTCGGAGACTTTGCACGCTTGAAATGAGTTTGAAAGCTGATGCCTTTGCCTTGCCCCTTATTGTTTTAATTGCATAATCTCAATGGAAGTTGTTCAAAGCTTAGAATGGAAGTAATTCAAAGCTTTACCAGCCTGTAAGATCAGCTTTAGGGAATTTCAAAGTTCTTGGACAGAAGTTACAATTAAATATTAAGCCAAGATTACAACAGACAGCTCATAGCTCTTAAAGACATCACACAAGACATCAAAAGACGCAATGATTATTAATCAAATATGTTTGTCGCTACAAAGACAATTATCAGAGCAATGAGATTTGTTTATCACATTGTCTGATTTATCACATCCCCAAGGAATGAAAATATTCTAAAAACTCAATTATATCAAATCTTGAAAGTGTGCAATTTAAGTTAGGATTCTTTGATGAAGAAAATGGCAGAAGTCTGGGTGATAAACTTGAGATACCATCTTGTGCAGGTGCCTGTAGATTTTAATGTAAAAGAAAATACAAAATTTCATGTATTTTAAGTGCATTGGAGTCATGGAGTCTTACTGTTTTGAGTGGAGTCGGAGTCGAACTTTGATTTTCAGGTGGACTCGGAGTCTGAGTCTTAGTCAGAGTCGAAAACAAATTTGGTAACTACTGACTCCTAAAATTAATTTTTACAATTTACATAATGAGTTATAAATTTTGCACAAAACTTCCCTAAACAACTGTTCATGTAAAAAAATCCAGTGGAAACTTTTCAGACTTACTTTTTCTCCCCTGTTTATTTATTTATGAAATATATTTACAATGGGTGGCACTGTTCAGTAACAACTGTTTTTCAAAGTGGCCCATTTCAACATCATACAATAAATAAAATAATGTATTGCACAAAGAGATAAAATATAGAATTATGTACAAGATAAAATAGTTTAAAAAAAAATTATAGCACCATTACATATTTACGAACATGACTCTTAAAAGTATCTATACAACTGAGGTCTTGGATAGTGTGAGGCAGAAAAACCATTCGATATTTGTGTGCAACAATAAGGGAAGTCAAGAGTCGGAGTCGGAATCGTAAATCAGGCAACCCAAGGAGTCAGAGTCAAGGTCACTTTCAGAAAGGCAAAGGAGTCGGGAGTCGGAGTTGGTTCACTTACTACCCGACTACAAAGCCCTGCATTTATCTTGATCCTTTTGATGCAACATCCGTTCAGGGACTGGGTCAAGCTCATCTGGAGTAACCACATTTATCTAAATGAACATATATATAAAAATATCAAAATGGATGGATCTGCAGATTATTGTAGATCAGCGAATATCAAAATGGATGGATCTGCGAATTACTGTAGATTAGCGGAAAGACTCCTGTTATCATAGTACATAACTTTCTTTTCATTTAATGGGATTTTCACTCACAAGATACCATTTATTTTCAAAAAACCCTTTTATGTAAAGACTACATTGATCTTTCATTTTGATTTTACTTAATATTTTAATTAATAATTTCAAATTTAAATAGTCCGCTGAAGAATAACATCTTGAATGTTAAACAACAACAAATCCCCTGACATTTTAAGCCAAGCATAATTTGTTTATTCAGCTTTTAAGGAATGGAATAATCACAAAATTATATGTGGATGATGACACTACTTGTCTAACTAATCTAAAATAAATTCAAATTGCATGCATAAGATTCATTTGGCTTTGTTTGTGTAGGAGTTTTGGGAATATGGAAAGTGCATAGCTCTAACAAAACAGTTACTGTGGAGGGCCCAGGTTAGAAATCTTAACTCACCACTTTTTACAGAGAGGGGCTTAAAAAAAAGAGGAGAGCAGATACTTCTGTCACAACCAGTTTACATCTTTGGGGCAAGCATTAGATACACTGTATCTGCATGCTAAGGAGGGGCTTTCAATATGGTTATTTTTCTTTCTCAGTCTTGGTGAAAAATATAGATGAAGTTACCAGCAGTCACAAATATGTTGGGTTGGTAGATTCGCGAAGCTAAAAATAAAAAAGTGTGGCCTAATCTGCGGATCCACCTTATTGATATTTTTAGATATATGTTTCTTCGGATCAACACGGCTGCTCCAGATGAGCTTGACCCCGAACAGATGTTGCAGCAGGAAGATTGAGATAAATGTCTGCTTTTCTGTTGCTTTGGCAATAACTGTTGTATTATCACAGCAGCCAAAGCATGTGTTTATTATGGGGGCCTCACGCTTGACAGGAGGTGGACCAGTATCAAGATAGATGTTGAGATGGTAAACGCTTCCATGGAATTGTTATTTCTTGCGCAATGTTTTTGCCAGTCTCTTTTTGCCGACACAGTTCTGATTCTATGCAACACATTGGCACACCAGGAGTGGTGGATGGCAACTTGAAACATGCATTCTGAACAACATAGTGAATGAAAAATTTGAAACTAATGATCTATTGTCTGCCAATTTTCATCAAACCTTACAGAGGAAAAGGTTGCCATGTTTTATGTTGCTTTATAGCAGAGAGTGGGATAGTTAATCAAAACTGTGTTACTCTTTAGTCTTACAATATATCGATAGACCTAGATCAAACATTGACTGCCCCAATTCTTGCATGACAAATAATACACCCCCGCATACCAACGAATTATGTGCAATAGTTACAGAGTTCTTAAAAGCATTTTTACAAGTCATTGTTGTACATCATGATGTCAAATATTCCCTGCCTTCCATACCATTTCTGAATTAGTAGCTGTGTGCAAACATTAGGCCATCCCCTGATTAATCTCCTCTTTGATAATCTGATAATGCGCACGTCCTGTCCCATGCCATGTAAATGAATGAAATGGGAGATTTTCATTTGGAGCGAACATGGCTCACTCAAGGTGACATTTTGATTTTCAAAGGGTTACGGATATTAAATTTCACATCATCAGTATATATGAAAGATTATAATTAAATGACCAATAGAGTGCATATTTTGGCAGTTTTCGCTTTGTTGGAGTTTTACAGGATAAGACGTTTCATAACAGGCAATGGGATCTAGTTATGCTTAGCTGGACGCCTATTTCAAAGAATATAATTTACTGAAGACTAAAACGCTTGTTAGAACCCATAAATGAGTCAAACTGACCTTTTACACACATTTAGCTTCATATGTAAGAAGTATTTATTGCAAGATGTATCATAACATTTTATTTTGTGCATCTGGGTATCGAATGTACACTGTCTGTTTTTTGCAGCTTAAAAGTAACTTGATATCTAAATGCGGTTACACAGTCATCGATGCATATTTGGATTTGTTTTTTTTTTCCTTTTTTCTTTGTTTACCAGCATTGTTTCACATCTTAATGAAAATTTAAAAAGAATTGACACAAGTGTTATTTGAGTCCCTATACAGATAGACTGCACAGTCAGACCACTTTCTAGGTGTACTAATACTGTAAACATAAAATAGCAGTACTCTCACACAGATAACAAGAGAATGGGATGTGACAAGCACAGCAAAGTTCAGAGGCCTGGCATCTACTCTGGTCGGTGACACTCTGTCAAGAGATATTAAGCTTGCCATCCATACTCGAGAACAAAACTGGGAGCCAGTGAATATTATACAAATTGAATCTTGCCCACTCATTTCACTAGACGGCCTAAAAACACTACTTCAAGCTAATTCATTTTTTAAATTTGTTAGTTTGCACTGTCACCTATATATTAATATTAACATGTATCGTTCTTGGTGAAATGAATCATGTAGGCTTTATCAATGATCTACATTTTGGTTGTCAAATGGAGAAATGTTTGCCTCTGTGGTGGATTTCTTATGTTTTTAACATTACAAGTGAATACCTTAAATCTTTGTCATTTCAGATGGCAGAGCATGAGCAATCTTCAATGGCAGGCCTAAAGAAGATCTTCATCATTGTCTTGCTGGCATCCTTCTCCACCGGCAAACAAGACAGTTGTAAAGAGCGGGAATCGTGTAACTCAGAAATCAACAAATATTCATTGAAGATCAATTGCGGATGTGACAAAAGTTGTGTTGCTATTGGAGACTGTTGTTCGGACTACCATCGCCATGGTGATGAGCCTAAACCACTGCCGATAAAGCCTGATTGTGAACCCACTTCCCTCATAAGAAGTGCAACGATCAGGAATGAGAACATGATTCCAATTGTTAAAAAGTGTCCCACAGACTTCAGGAATACATACATTAAACAGAGATGTGAAATGCAAGAGACGTTATTACCAATTACAGCAACAAAGATAGCAACCAACTTCACTCTGCTTGTACCAGTGTTTGGTAAATCGTCCAGTGTTCTGTTTGCGAACGTTTACTGTGCAATTTGTAATGGCGAAAGGGACACAACTTTTCTTGACGTTGATTTCCAGATTTACAGCCCTCTTCAATTTGAGAAATTTGTGAACATGAAAGACCTCAACAGATTCCATACAGTATTTCCTAGAACCAGGGTAAGTTGATCACAGTTTTGGAATCCTATGGTAACTGACAAAAAAATCTGAAACGACACCAATGACTCTGTAAGATTTGATAAACACTGCAGCTTAGATTCAACAAAACTAGAATAAATGTTTTGCTTAAGTGAGAAATAAGTCTGCAAATAAGATATAATTCTAGCAGATGTTGCATCAATCTTTCTGAATTAAGTTTTGGGGAGAGAGTGTTTATTAATTTTTCCAGTCATTCTTATTGTAACTTACTTTGTTTTGTATGTATACAGCTGGAAGGAAATACATGTACTAAGGGGCCCACCAGACGATAGTTGGGGGGGGAGGGGGGGGGCTATGGACTATGGCAGATATTTTATCCATAATTTATTTGTACTTGTAAGCAGTATTTGATTACAATAATTCCCAGTATTAGTCATCTCATCTAATTACAAAAACTGAACTCTCTATCAATAATCCAAAATTAAAAAAAATAATTGTCTTATATTTTAGGTAACCATGTCTCATGCAGACTACATGCCCCGTCCATGCCTCAGCTCCAAAGACACTTGTGCAGAAACATGGCCAGAAGATGAAGTGAAGAGTTTATGCCAAAACAGCGCCACTTCACTTGTATACACAAGATCGAATGTCACGACTTACAAAAACAGATATTGTGCCAAATGTAACTATGTTGATGATATCAATTTGACTTGCAACAACCCAAAAAGACATCTTGGTTCAGGTCCACCTCCCTGGAGTATGTTCCCTTATTCCTTACTGTTCGATTTAAACACCGGCATGACGGTTTCTCGCCGACAATTAAGATCGACAAATTCAATGGAAGTGATCTCGATGCATAAACGAGAGCATGACTGTGACAACGATGAGTTATATGATCCATTCCGTAGAAACTGCATTGATTTATACTGTCCTGAAGGAAGGGATGTGTGTATGCACCAGAAAGATGTTGACGGTAAAGATCAACAAGACCTGAATGAAGAAAATGGCGGACTCAGCGTAAGTGCAAATGGAACTCTCTGCAATATGCCTTTAGAATTACTTCATAAGTTAAGCTTGTATAATTCAAGTGTTCATGACTTAAGTACAGATAATTTAAGTGGGAATGTAATGGATAAGGCTATCCTGTGCACTGCAAACAACTCATGGAATGGCTCCCCGAATGCTCTACCTTTAGACCAAGTTTACGTAACATACCTCGGCTATCCCAACCCTGCCTCTTACTTAACAGTCGTCTGCAATGCCTTGTCAATTGCTGGCCTAACAGCTCATCTGGTAATTTACGGGATGTTCCAAAGTTTACGGAACACACCAGGCAAATGTCTAATGTGTTTATCGTTCTGTCTACTGATGACCCAATTATTGTTTACCTTGGCGATTGGACATACTTCAATTAGACTCCTGTGTTTTGCAACTGCCTTGACTCTTCACTATGTTACTATTGCTTACTTCTTGTGGATGACTGTGTTATCTTTCGACATTTGGCACACCTTTCACATGCATGCTCGATCGCCAGCATTTGTTTCCAGGGATAGTGAAACGACATTTCAGAAGTATTGCCTTTTTGCTTTCGGAGTGCCTGTATTATTAGTGACAGCATCTGCTGTGGTTGACAGTCTTGACTTTAAAATACGTCCCCATTACGCTGAGTACGCGTGCTGGTTTGGACAACAGACTGGCTTGATATATTATTTTGACATACCAGTGGCTGTGACAATCTGCATTAATACAACTTTTCTGTTGCTTACCATTCGTAACATCATCAATGTATCAAGGACGACGGAAGTAGCTCGGTCGCAGAGCTCACGAAAGGAAAAGCACCGATTCTTTCTGTACGTCAAACTGTCTCTCGTCATGGGATTAACTTACGTCACAGCATTTATTGCCATGGCAACAAAACGCCCTGAGGTGTGGTACATTTTCATCATCTTCAATGCTCTTCAGGGAGTGTGGATCTTTCTGTCATTTGTTTGCACCCGCAAAGTATTCAAACTCATCTGTGAATCATGTGGAGACAGGATGGGAATCAAACCGATATCAGAACGTTCAAGATCGAAGAATTCCTGCTCCACAACAAAACAAACTGCTCTCCTGGACAGTGCGACGATAAACGAGACTGACAAACTCACAATTGCCAAAGAGGAGGAAGTTAGCAAACACTCTAAAAAAATTCAGACAAAATTGGTTTTTTAGATTCAAAATGGTTTTTTGAAAAACCAAATTTCAATGCAAAAAACCAAAATGGATTTTTTAAAAATCCATTTTGGTTTTGCATTGAAATTTGGTTTTTCAAAAAACCATTTTGAATCTAAAAAACCAATTTTGTCCCGACATTTTTTAGAGTGAAAGATGACAGTACTCCACATTAGATCTCTTTTGATGATTCAAATGAACAGTTAATGTGCTTTCATTATCTTATTTCAACAATATATCAACATAAATGTTGTGACACTATAAATGTAATGTATCTGAGGTGGATAAATAACTTGCTAATTAGTATTAATGTGGACTGCATTTTACTTGGGACCATTTTCACAGACAAACATACAATGAAATGCACTTTGGCACTGCATTGGAACATTATATTGTCTTAATCGCTTAATAGTATAATGTACATACCTGTATATAGTGGGTTGATACTGACCTGCAGTTTAAAATGTGTAGTAAATATTTTTTCTTAGGTTGTGTGAACCAGCTTCTTTTGGACCGATAAGTGATTGTCCTGGTCTGAGACTTGTGGTAGGTTGAAGCCCGGTTGATACCGACCGGCAGTCTACCCCATGCAGGCTATCTTTCTGTTTATTTGTACAATCGAAGTCCTTCTTGGACCGATCCTGCAATTTCACTGAGATGGATTTTTTGAAAATCCGACAGCTTGAACTATTGGCTTGTAGCCAACATATGTGACCTGCTCCACCAAAATGGGTTCAAAGTCGGCCTGCTATCATATTCAGCTGTGAAAATGACTTTGTTCTTATGGAATTTGGCTTTAAAATGATGTTTCATTTGTCTTGATATCTCGACCCAATCCAAAGATATGGCACCTCAAACATCGATGATACGAAACATCAATCTTTGAGAAAATGGCATTTGAATTTCCCGCCATCACAAAAAAATAACTAGGAAAATCAAGAATGATGCCCAATTTAGATAATTTAACAGCAGTTTTTGGTTAAAATGGTCTTAAATAATTGAAGCAAATTAATTTTGCTAAAACGTGGTGCCAACAGCTAAAAATCATCAAAATGTGACTTTTTGACACATTTTGCTCATTTCTGGAAAATACAGATTGCCTACTTTGAACTCATTTTGGTGGAGCAGGTCACATATTAAGTTGGGTGACTGGATGTCTAAAAAAAAATTATAAGCCCTGTTTCATTGAATAATCTCCATAAATGATCTTCTATAGAGTAGGTCGGGGCAAGAAGCCCGGGTTAGGTGAGAGGCCCCCCCAGGCTTATATCCAAACTTACATTTTTGGTGCGTTTATCTATTGATAGGATTGAAGCTAGAGGCGTTTTAGGTGACGTCACAAATTTTCAGGGCAAACAGCACCAAACCGTAGTAGAAATTAAAGAAACAAAAAAATGTGCATGGTTTTTGTAACTTTGACTAATTCTTTGAAAGGGGTTGTCAGAAATAACTTTGGAAAATTTTTAAAGTATACTGGATATCTGCATTGCTTCACTTTATGACTATCACATAAATATGATTTGGATCATGTTTTTGGCATTTTAGTTCAAAATATAGAGGTCAAATTAAAATATGTGGGTTTGGGGCGAGAGGCCCCACATGATATGGGGCATGAGGCCCCCTTCACTGGGGGGTCGAAGCTGCTTCAGGAACCATTATTAATGTCTACTTTACCTTAAATCTTGATAGAATAGCTAACTTAAATAGAAAAAAAAATTGGCCCGAGATTGAAACAGGGCAAAAAATATTAAAAAATAAAAGTATGAACAGAAAAATTCTGAAATTCAGAAAAAGTTAATAGAATGCCTTAAAACGGATAGAAGAACCCTAAGAAATAACTTTTAGGCTGCATGCGCTCGCAAAAAAAATTGCCATAGGATTATAATAGGGGGGCTTCTTGCCCAATAGGTGGGGTAAGAAGGCAATTTTATTTTTTTTACAAATATGGCCGTAACTCCTTTATTAAAATTGGTAGACATTTGTTTCACTAGTTATTAGTAGAGTCAAGTGATCCCTTCATGACAGCATAAGCATTCAAATAACCGCCCGTAAAAAGTAGGTCAAATCGCACCTCGAAGTTAAGGGGGGCCGCATGCCCCGACCTACTCAAGGCCTAAGGGAATAGAGTTCCTTATCAAAGAATATCAAGAACTCCTACACTGTAATTTATTTTCTTTTACATCATATTTGAGACCTGGAGAACATTATGTTCCACATGAATTTAGTAACTGTATATACATGTAGGTCTATATATTTTAAAAAAGTATTGCTTTAATTGTCTGAAGTATGTTCATATTTAACCGGAGGCATAAATCTCTATTTAATTCCTTCCCAGTGGGCATCTGACGTCAGCTGACGTCAGGCAGACATCAGGATAACGTCAAAATAGGTCAAATTGCCCACAGGGTAATTTCTTGTGAATCAAGCTGGACTTGATGCTTATTCAGTATGTGTTGCAACTCTTGTACATACCCGGTGTCTGTTAAGTTGCTATCTTTATCAAATAATGTTCATGTTATTGAATAAACGTATGTAAATGCATCGACTCTTTCCTCAAAACTTCTTTGCCTTACGGTAACATAAAATCCTGGCAAAGTCTTTATCCCCCAAAGGACTGCATGTATACTTATTTTCTATGATAATGTGAAATGTTTATTATGCTCTATGCAAAAGTACTTCCATTTGATAAGGCAATTGTTATAAAGTGGTGTTGTGATTTGAAAAATATTCAGTTTTCTTTGGAACAGGGTAAATCGAGAAGATTTACGGAAGAGCTTTCGTTGGAGAGACTGTACAAAAAATATTATGCCAGACTGCTATTAAACTGGTCTTTAGAATCTGATTCTTAAAAATACTTTTAGTTTTTATCGTCCTGACAGGATACTGAACGCTTCACTCATAAGTAAAATTAATTTTGTCTCCTTTGAAACATAGATACAATGTTACAGCGAAGCGTAAGTGAAATTTCCTAAGCTGCTCTCATACTATTGGAATGAATCACAAGTCTATTACCGGGAAGTTATGATGCGATAACAAACTATTTCTGTTGCCACTCTATGAAAATGTTACATTGACTGAAACGTTTTCGTTCTTTAGTCTCTTGGAACAAAGAGTACTCTTTGGATTTAATGATGCTGTTTTAGTCCCCTTTTTTTATATTGACCAATAAATTCCAGATTGCAGGTCAACTATCTTGTTCTGTAAGAACAGTTTTCTTGGGATTACCAACAGCTAAGTTATTGCTCCACCTACACTGAAACCATTGCAATGATTGCTTTAACGTGTATTCTGAATTGCAAGACAAGGTATGTTGTCTGACACTGTACCCTCTTCGTATCTCAGTATAGCTGTACAAAGCTTTTCTGTCGCCAAAATAAATTTTTAAAACTTTGAAAAACCAACTAGAAATTGCTAAGAAATTCCCATTCTGCTTACAATTGCACTGTAGTCCTGTTGTTACAAAGGCACACCTTTTGAAGTCATGAAGCAGTTGTTTTGTAAGAAGCAAAAATTTCCCATATAAAATGAATCAAAAGAAAAACTCTTTTTAGGTCATGAAGAAGTGAGTCAAGTTAAGTTGGTCTTCTGGAAAGGGGTATGATGTTAATAAGCCTGTAAATATTTTTCATCTTAATATAGTGCGAAAGTCCGAAAAAGAGACATTGTTTTTTGTACAATATTTCGACCTTTATTTGGTCATTTTCAGGTACAATGTCTCTATTCGGGCTTACTGTTGTACTATATTATTTCAAATTATTCAATGGAACATATGCGTGTTCATCTCAGTATTCGATGTTAGTATTAATGCTATCAACGCTTTCATTTATTAGGCTCATTATCATCGTTGACCGGTATAGGCGTACGGCGCGCACAATTTTTAGGGGGGACAGTGACATTTGCCCGAATTTCAAGATCTAGAATTAATACCATTTCAAATGAAATTGCCTGGAAATCATTAATTTTCAATAGTGATTATTTAATCATCTACCAAAATTGTTCACCCTTTTGCCCGAATCTTACTGTTTCCCAAACTTTTGGGGGGCGATCGCCCCCCTGCCCCCCCCGTCCGATTCTCCTATGTTGACCAGAATTCTAATGAGCCGCAAATGGTTTCTAATTTTGATAATATCAAAGCCTATGATTATCATTATCATTGCCATTCTTTGTTATTGATAAAATACATGGACCAATGATTACATTGTATGTTGCCTTGTCCCTTTCACTTCCATTTCATATAATCTCCTTGCTTCGCTTCTGCCCGGCGCATGCCCTTTATACAGGCTTCTTGCAATGATCCTAATAATTATTAAGAAACTGCTTTCTTCCATGCTCTTTTACATTTTGTTGCTGTGTGAATATCTTCGTATAAGATAATATTCCCGTACGATGCATTACTCAAACGGTTTATTTAAAAAAGTTTGTAGAGAGCATTTCTGAATTGTACGATTTCTTTCTGCCCTCCTCATGTAATGGCATGACCAACTCTTCTCATGAATGTGCGCAGTTTATTCGTTTTGTTTGAACGCATGCTCAGATAACATTTTGTTATTTCTGTAAATTTTCTGGACTAATAATCTAATAACAAGACTCGTGGAAATTTGAATGGTCACGGCAGTCTGCATACTGGCTCATTTTAAATCTTTAATAGTTGCCGTCAAATGGCCAATTACCAAAGCTTGAAGTTCTACAGCCAGGTCATTATACCAAACAGTTTGTTTTGAGACTGAAATGACAATTAACATTATAATGTTGAATCAATGTTTCAAAATTCCAAATTTCTGCTTCTTTCATCTTTTCAAAAATTAAAGGTAGATAATTCATTCTTCAAACGTTGTTCTTCAAATAATATGGCTATCCCTGGAAATGTTTGATTTGATCAAAACAGTGTGAAAATAACAAATTGTCTTATGCATAATATGTTTGCTTTTTTTCCAGGTTTTCAAAAGAAACATGGGCATACTCTGGAATACATTCAGAAAGCTGATAAACATCCTGGGGAAATAAATGTATATGTCTGTTAAAATATTAGTTGATCTTCATTCTTTTCAGATAAGAAACCAACCATTGTAACATGTACAAAAGAATGCTAAAAGAAACCGAAAAATAATATTAAGAAATTAAGGAGTAATAATTTAAGAATAGCGTTTGGGATTTTGGACAGATATAATTTCCATTATATGTGTATTCTTTTCCTGCAAGCATCAGGAAAAATCTCTTCATATTAGATGTACCAAATTGCAGTCTGGAAAAAACCTTCATCCATTCAAAACATAGACAATTACTGTAACATAGTTCACTTTTGTTTTAAAAATGATGGTCTCAGTGGGTATTATAAAATTCCTGAATGTTACAAACTGGTTTTATTAGCTGGCCCATCTTATACAGTGTTACAACATGCTTATATGGAATTCAGTTTTCACCATTATCAATATATTTAAAAATAACCTCTGAGCTCCCTTAACTTTATTACAAGCCAACCACAACATCTAAGAACCCCTCATGTACCATGTTACCAGGCTGTTACAGACCTAGACTTAATTGCTTTGTTTATGTTAGCCAATTACTACAGAGGGTAAAACCAGGCAAACGGTGTCAGTCATAAAACTCATCAATGGACTGACTCAAGTTTAGTTGGAAGCTCTTCCCTTGAGAAAAGCTAGTGTTAAAACACAATAAAATGGCCAGCAACAGTTGTGCACTCCTGCTCATAAATATGGAATACTTTTTCAGAAAAAAAGTGTCAAATAAATGCATATTTCAGAGTGTGAATGTAAGCAAGGTCCATTGTAAAGTTCAAGACACCTTCTCTAATCACTCTTTGAAAGCCTTAACTACATTTTTTGCAAGAATTTTTAATTTTTGGTTTAATGCGCCTCACCCTGAAAGACCCCCTGAATTTCCATATTTCGTACTGCTGTAATTTTTCCTGGGGTTAACGCTTCTGCATGAATTTTAAACTACAGCATGTTCTTCCCTTTAGCGATCATTGGAAGTAGTTACCATTAAATCAGATCATCATGTGCTCCAGCAGAAGTTGCTAAAGTTGTCAATTTCAATGGAGAATGTTGAAGTATTCCATATTTATGAGCAACAGTTGTGAAACAGTGCCATTTCTCGAAGAACAACACTCAGTTGTGCTATCTTCTAGATTGTCTCCTTTGGCTTGAGAAGTTGCAAAATAAGAAGATTTGATCTGCATGAGCTCTAAAATTTTGACCAATTTCTTTTTTGGGCTTTATTTTTTTACAGCAAATGTCTATATTTCATTTGGTTTATATTGTATATATATGTAATTTCGCTTGAAAAAACTATGACAGGTGGTCATTGTGAGGATATCTATAGATATCATAATTTTACAAGAAAGACTAATATAAATTGTGAAATCTCACAGGGCTACACTATGCAATCCCTATCTTGTTTGCAAGTAACAAAAATGTTCCTGAATCTGATGTCCTAGGTGTGGGAGGTGTTACAAAGCAGACATTGTTGGACTTCAAAATTGCAGTAAACAGAACTTCAGAATGATTAAAAAAGGTGTAGGCTGTTACCTGCAACTTACAAAGAAGAAGATCATTAGTCAGTTTAACTACAAGCATGAATAGATTATTCTAAAATAGACTGTCGAGAATCCTCACAGAGGAGCAATGGGCCAAAATTAAATCCATAAAGTTGAATATAAAAAAAAAGGCTTGATCGATAGATGGATACTTAATCATATAGACACATATATAGGGATTATAGATAGATGGCTAGATAATATAATGTATGAATAGGAAAATTGACATACGTATGGACTAGGGTGGCCCTTAAAAAAAAAGTTTGAAATTATTACGGGCCACCCCCTGAAATGATGCCTTTTATGGTAAAAACAGCTTGTGCAAAATTTCATTCAAATCGGTTAACATTTAAAGGTGGCCCACGAGCCTTGAAATTCTTGCATTTCAGTCATGATTTCGTATGTTCGCCGATCCGCGGTATTCTATAACTTAGCCATTTTAAATCATACAACAATATAATTAGATTTTTTGAACAGGGCTGAATGAGAGCTTCATTTTGAATACCAACTTGGATGGTCTATGACAATTCTGCGAGAGCCCCTAAAGACATACCTCACGAGTTTTTTCAAAATTGTTTGTTTTGATATGTGATGTCTCCGAATTCAATCTGGAGGCAATAACTCTTAACCAGACCTTGTAAAATGGATTATTTATGAGGGCAGCTGCTTGTTCTGATCAATGTTTAAGGAAATTAATGAAAAAAAACCATGTGGTCGGGGGTAGGAATAACTTCACGAAGGCCGTGATGATTTTGAAAAATGTACGTAAGGAGTCAATGTGTAAATTGTCAATGTGTTGGTTTTTGACAAAAAAATCACAGCAAGATCTAATTTTCCCATATTCTTTTATCAAAATTTTATGATTTTCCAACAGGACAGTTGGTGATTCTTGTCCCATTGGACAAGGAGGGTTAACTCTGTGTCAGATTTACGGCATATCTTGTTACATCTTTTTTCACAGATTTGGTACTGATTTGAATCTGGTTGTTCATAACGCCTGACTGGACAGTCACTTGTCAAGTTGTACCATAGAAACTGCTAGACCAGTGAGTGGCATGCAGGTTTTGTTCAGGTCTGCCAAATATTTGCAAGATATTCTGACATGGAATAATTCAAATATTATACAAAAAGGTAAATTAATTAACAACGACGTACTTGCAGGAAAAATTTCAAAGAGTGACTTTGATATAATTCCCTAAGAATGCATTGGGGGAGTGTTGTTAGCTCAGTTAGGGGTGCTCTGGGCTTCCAAACACTGGGTTTGATCTAAAATTGGCAGTCAATTGAACCCATATTCAATTTTTACCGCATTTTCAGTCATGCTCTTCATACTTATCCTGTCCTAATAATTAGCCAACCAGCTGCATAAATGTCGGGTATAAATACCTAGTCATTATATTATTAAAGTATTTTAATCTAAGGCCAAAAACTCTTTGCATTTACTCCCTTGCACCCAATAACACTCCATTAATTACCATCTGCCCAAAGAACAAATCATCTGATGTTAAAGAAAAATCAAGCGAATGTGTGGTTTTCAGCAAATTTGCAGTTGAACATTCCAAATATAAAATCATCACAGACCATCCAAGTTGGTACTCAAAATGAAGCTCTAATCAAGACCAGTTCAACCATGCCATTTATATTGTTGTATCATTTGAATTGGCTAAATAATAAAGAACCGCGAGTTGACAAATGTTGGGAATTACGCTAGAAACATAAAAACTTCAGGGCCGATGGGCCACCTCTAAATATTAACCGATTTGCCTGAAAATTTGCATGCATCATTTTTTCCATAATAGGCATCATTTTAGAGGGTAGCCCATCGATATTTTGAACTTTTATTTTTTACTATGCTTTTAAGGGCCACCCTAGTATGGACAAAGAAACAGGAAGAAAGATATTTTCGTAACAGAGATTAGATAGAATAGCAAGGAATTTTGGTAAAACGATGTTTCATTTTTGGAATCGTGACTGTAGATGATAATTAGCAGATGATAATTAACCCAACAAATTAGTTACTTGATTGCAGGAAAATGAAGCAAATTTAAAAGCTTTCCTTCATTCAATGAAATAATATGTTAAATATTCCGTAACATGCAAATTGCGGCTTGTGATAAGATAATATTACATTATAAGATGAAAAAAAAAATCGCCATTGCTTCCATAATGACAGATAAACAGCCAATAGATATTCAGAGATTGATTATTATTCAAATGTGGATTAAATCAAAACACGGATTATTGCATGATTACACAATTTGTTGGTCTTAGGTAATTACATGAATTATTTACAATGAAATGAAATAACAAATGTTACCTGCTTATGAATATTGTGCTTGATCAGGAATTTAGATAAACACTATAAAATGAATCTGAATTTTCTACATGTTGATTTCCGACTGGTCAGATAAATTTTCAGGATCTTCACCTGGAGAAAAAAGTATCCGCAAACAATGTTTCTGTGTCACTACACATACAGTACGATCGAAATAAAATAGGATTAAACCAGCAGGAAGGAAGAAGCAGCCACTACTTAACCCTTTCACACCTTTTGACTACCTCTGAATCACTTCCTCCTTTTACCTACTTGAAACTACATTTAAAGTTACATTAAAATCAAATTTAAGCAACACCAATTTGAACTCAATCACCCCGATTTTTTTTGATTTACTTGATATTTTGCACCTATGCTAATTTCAGTTACATTGGTAGCTGTCTAAATAGAGTTCTTAATGTGGGCTAAGGTTGTTGTAAGGAGTTAAAGGGAGTTGTAAGGAGATTTGGGGTGGAGAGGAGAAAAGAGGGCAAAATAGGTAAACAGAGGACTTCTGACAGAAAATTTTCTTACTTTATTTTGGGTTGTACTGTAAAGAAACAATAATGCAATGCATAATCCTTTTCTTTAGGACATCCTGCTTAGAAAAAATCTGCCCAGCACATAGGCCTACCATGTATTTTTCGCCTTTTTAATCCTACACATCTATAGCACCTTCATTGTCTGTAATCATGTCTCATTATATTGTCATCAAAGACCTGTCCTATTTATAAGATCACTATATTCCTATTTTGTCATTCACCTGTAATCTTCAGCTTCTCAGAATAACATTACTACCAGGAAATTTGATATGCAAAGAGAATGCACTGTTGTTCTCCCGACGAAAGGCAGTCTTGCAAAACAGAATTTGTGGTATCACCAATAATAGTAAATTAATAAATCAATCCTATCAAAGTCTTTTTTTTTTAATTCATGACAAATATATCTAAGGGTCCCATTGAGATCTTTGACTCAAAATGTTTTGTTCTTGATGAGATTTCCATGGAAATTGTGTCTCACCGCTATCAATATTTAAAAAGGACGACAATTAGCTGAAAAATGAACCACCCCCGCTTCTCCTTGAGTGTCTTCTCCAGTTAATGTAGTGAGACAAACACTGACTTCCGGAGTCATGATGACTTGATACTGTCTTTATCTTCCTAAAATGAATCTCTGATTATCAGCCTGCTTTACATGTCTCTCAGAAAAATAATCTTGGTTCATCAGTAATGATTTATGATTTATTTGTATCTTGCTCTGCATGTTCCTGTTACAATGGATTTTGCATTGCATTGTCTTGATTGTATTATCTAAATGCTACTATTTCAGAGCTAAACTAGCCTGAAACATCAGCTGTCATTGACAACATGCGATGTGATTAGAGGTGGTCCAGTTTGTGGGGGTTTTTTTAATAGAGAGAGGAATCGGTCATATGTTCTAAACTGAAAGTCTCACTCGAAACCAAGTTTTCGAAACTTGTTGGACAGATAGTTAACGCAGATTACAACAGATACCTCATAAATCCAGTGCATAATAGTTCACATATCCTATGTTTGTCATCACATAGACAATAATAAGAACAATACGATTTGTTTTACAATTACCAGAAGAATAAGATCAGTTTTACAATTATCAGAACAATAAAATTTGTTTTGCAATTATAAGAACAATAACATTTGTTTTGTCACATGTGTTATTCAATTTATCACACCACAGGATGTAAAACCCTGATTATCCGTCCGTTATCATCATTTGGCAAAAACTCTTTCGAAGTTTTGGTTTCTCACAGGGATACACTATGCAACCCATACCTTGTTCGTATACCTGTCTGAAGTGATGAATGTTCTTGGCTCTGATACCCTCCTGTAGATACCTAGTGTGGGAGGTGTTACAAAACAGACGTTGTTCAACTTCAAAATTACGATAAACAGAACTTCAAGGAGCAAGAAAAGAACATGTGCTAATTGCAAATTACAAAGAAAAATATCATTTGTCGGTATGCAAAAAAACATAAATAGCACGAAGTTTTAAAAATAGAATACCCAGAATACCTGCACAGAGGAGTAACGGGCCAAAATTAAGTTCATAAAGTTGAACCTGAAGAGGCTGAATCAATGGATAGATAGATAGCTAGATAGTTAGATAGCGAGATAGATAAATAGATAGATAGATAGATAGATAGATGGATAAATAGAATATAGTGTGTTAATAGGTAAACAGAAATACAGAGGGATAGAGAAACATGAAGAAAGATATTTGTAAAAGAGAGAATAGGTCAAATAGTAGCAAGGAATTTTGACAAAAACAATGTTAAACTTTCATTTTTGAAATCGTGCCTTTTAAATTAAATTCTGCCTACTTCAATGACATAATATGACAAACATTTCGTAACATGCAAAGTTGCAAACCACAGTATATGATGAGATATTGAGATAGAAAACAAATCAGACATTGCTTCGATAATGAGAGATAAACAGCCAATAGATATTCAGAGATTGATTATTATTCAAATGTGGATTAAATCAAAACATCGATTATTACATTATAACACAATTTTTTGTGTCTTAGTCAATAACATGAATAATTTTTAATGGAGTGAAATTACATTTATAAGCTGCTTAATTGTGCTTGATCAGGAAGAGTTTAGATAACCACTGTAAAATTAATCTGAATTTGCTACATAATGATCCCCGACTGGTCTGATAAATTTTCAGGATCTTCACCTGGAGAAAAAAGTATCGGTAAAGAAGGATGTTTCTGTGTCACTATACATAGAGAAACAATAACGCAAAGCATAATCCTTTTCTTTTGTTTGTCTATTTCTGAAATAATCTGCCAAAGGCATAGCATGTATTTTGCACCTTTTTAATCCTACACATCTATAGCACCTTCACTGTCTTTAATCATGTGTCATTACATTGTGATCAAAGACCTGTCCTATTTATAAGATCACTATATTCCTATTTTGTCATTCACCTGTAATCTTCAGCTTCTCAGAATAACATTGCAGCCAGGAAATTTGATATGCTAAAAGAGTGCACTGTTGCACTGTAAAAATGGTGTAAATCTTGACTCATGATAGCTGATGATGTGTCATCTTCTCCTTATTCAACATGGTAAACATAGAAGCCATTTGATTAGTCATGATCATTTGATTTTTCATTACTGATTTCAAAGTAAAAATCAGATGCCTTATCCTTTCGCTTACTTGTCACCAACAATCCAACATGCGGGATAAGTCTCCTTGAATCAAATTAGCTTTGGAAGTATTGGGTACGATCATGACAAATCATCAGTGTGATGACACAAGAAGTGTCATTTTCACAGTGCAGTCCACTACTTTCGTGTGTCGAATTTCCCGGCTGTAATGATTACAATTACCAAAATCATAAAAACAAATGTTTTGGATTTTATATATTGCCTACAAACACTGCAAAATCCAGAAATAGAGGCAAAGGAGCCTGCTTCCAGAAACTCTATTTAGCTAATATATATTTATGCTAAGCATATATATAAAGAGAGAAAGTCTATATATTATTAAAAGTCTATGGTTCTTACGATGTTGTGTTTACAATTTAAAATGGTAGGACAAAGCTAAATGTCAACAGTAGATAGTGAGACTGACACAGTCTCTCTGTCGAACAGCTTTAGCTTGAGAGACTGATGGATTTCCATGACCCAGTTCCATGCATGAGTTTAAAATCCTCTTATCTGCTCTGTAAAATCAGACTGTGTTTTGACATTTGTAGTACGGATAGCTTATAATCGAACAATGTTATCCAGACAGCTTTGAGTAAATCAGTGTGCACTTTTAACACTAATGTTGCAACCACCTTAAACCAAACACAAAATGTTATAAAAAAGAATATTTAAGTATCTGTTTCAACTACCAGCTGAGAATGATTGCCAATTCCATAATGTCGCTTGCTTTCTCATAACGTCACTTGCTCCATCTGAATTCTTGCAGTGTTCACTGCCGGTGGCAGCTCAAAAGGCAGTCTTGCAAAACGGAATTTGTGGTGTCACCAATAATAATCAATTAATAAATCAATCCTATCAAAGTCTTTTTTGAATGACATAGATATCTTAGGACCATTGAGATCTTTGACTCAAAATGGTTTATTCTTGATTAGGTTTCCATGGAAATTGGGTTTCATTGCTATCAATATTTAAAAAGGACGACAATTAGCTGAAAAATGAACCACCCCCGCTTCTCCTTGAGTGTCTTCTCCAGTTAATGTAATTGGACAAACACTGACTTCCGGTTTTATGTTGATTTGATTCTGTTTTTGCTTTCCTAAGATGAATCTCCCCTTAATTGTTTCAAAAAAATAATCTTGATTGAACAGTAATGACTTTTGATTTATTTGTGATCTGCTTGTTACAGCATACATTGTGCATTTTATTGTCTTGATTACATTGTCTCAATTCTAGTAAATCAAAAAATTAACCGGACACTAAAATCAGAATAATTCTGACCTTCTCAAGCAAAATTTGTTCAAAGTAGGCGTTCTAGATTTCCTACTTGTAAACATGCAAAACGTGTCAAAAAGTCACATTTTTGTGTTTAATGGCTGTTGGTCCAAGATATTGCCGAAGGCATTTTCCCTTAGTGTTTAAACAATTTTTACCCTAGAACTTATTTAAACTTATGTACATTGATTGTCATTCTTGATATTTGTAGGAATTTCCTAGTAATGTAGGGAAACATAGATCCAGGTGAACCGGCCAGAGCTGGATTTTAACCTTGGACTCAGCAATTGGCAGATCAGCATGCCTATCAACTGAGCCAACTCTCCTCCCCATTGTCATCACAAAGAAAATTATCAGAGCAATAGCATTTGTTTTATCACATTACCTGATTTATGACACCACAAAGAACTTCATGGGTGGTGTAAATAATCCTGAGCTCAATTATGTCAAATCTTACAAGGTCTACTTGTTGCACTCCTTTGACTGAGTGTGTGAGATTGGACCCTTAATTTGGGTATGATACGAGAGACTTCAGTGACGAAAAAAAGCACATCAGATTCTATGTAGTGAACTTGTGATTGCATAGCCCATGACGTGGAAAGGTTTTGCATAAAGTTCTTATAAAACTTCTCTGGGTTATGTTTCGATAAGCATATATCCCATGTTTTCAGAATTTATGTTCAGTGACAGATCCCGACAGGGTAGTCTTGGGAAGCCCAGGCATCGTTTTTGCCTATGCGGGCCTACGTACTCATCGCTTCGTCATTCACAGGACCACACTGTTCTATATTTCCTTCAAAATGTTATTTCAATCTCAATGGTCAAAGGGGGAGGGGGCGAGCCCCTTAGCCTATTTTCTATTGTATAATGCAAAACAGTCTCCTTTCACAATCAGAAAGTAGTACATAAGGGACCGTTCAGGATTTATGACTGGGGGGGTGGGAGTTTTGCTGGAACTTCCCGTCAAAAATTGATTACCCCCCCTTGAGTATCATGCGGATTTTTAGTACCGCACCCCCAGGTTTCACGCGTAGTTTTAGTTATCCCCCCCCCTTCGACACACAAAGCCATACACACATATATACGGTTATAAATGGCCATGCGTACAGATTTGCGTCATTTCGCAGACTTCTGCCCATAAAAAAGTCCAAATAAAATTAGTTTATCCTTGTTTTTTAACATTTTTTCTTTGTTAAAATGTCCAACCCCCCCCCCCTTTGAAGTGTTGTCAAAAATTAATACCCCACCTTGAAACACGTCTGAAAAGTTAGTACCCCTCGGCCAAAACTCCCCACCCCCCCAGTCATATTTTCTGAACGGTCCCTAATCTTAATTAAAGCAGTATCTGGAAAATCAAAACAGCAACAAATCTCCTCTGACATTTCAAGTTTAGCATAATTTGTTTATTCAGCTTATTGTTGAAAGGAATAATATCAAAACACAGTAAATGGATTTATAATGACGCCTCCTAGTGCAGAAGTTTAAACTGCATGTATACATGTATATTCATGAGATTCGATAGTTTTGGGTAACTGCCAGGCCCATAGCAAGGCGCAATGTAGAAAAGAAACTACTTTCAGTATCCCAGGTTCAAATTCAAGTCAAACCAGTTCTAAAATTTCACAAATCACCTATGCTACAACTCTGGTAAGATTTTTTGCATATAATTAGGTTCTCTGCTACTATGCCTCTGCGTTTTCGTTTTTTTTTTCTATTCTGTGGTGTAGGAATGCATTGAAATTTGTCTAAAACTCATTACTCTGTAGTCCTACAATATCAATAGACCCAGATCAAACATTGACTGTCCCAATTAATCTCGCAGGACAGATAATACACCCCCGCATGAAAGTTCATCTGCAATAGTTGCTGAGAAGTGTCCTTAAGCAATGCTAAGATCTATTTTATACAAGTTCTACATCATGTCGAATATGCATTGCCTTCCACACCATTTCTTGATTACTAGCTCTTTGCAAACATAAGGCCATCTTCTGATTAATCTCCTCTGTGAAAGTCTGATAATGCATATGTCCTGCTGCATGCCATGTAAATGAATGAAATGGGAGATTTTCATTTGGAGGGGACATGACCAATTCCTTTTTTCAAAGGACTCACGCTATCAGATTTCGCATAATTGGCATAAGCATAGTATAAAGGCATATATAGACCATAATTTGTATATTTTACAAGAATAGTAAATACAACGTTTATTTTAAGAGATTATCATAATGCTGAGCCGTGCTTATTAGGAATGTTTTTCCTCATTTTTTAGCCAGACATTAAAATTTAATATGACATCCAGGCAGGCAGATTGTATTTATTCTTCATTCAATGATTAAACTTTTACAAATTTTCTAGAAATAGCTAAACAATGTTCAAAAGTATAAATCCAGCATGACAGAAGGTAAGGTTGCGCTCTTTCATGCAAATATCATAATCCAGCAGGGAGTATCTTCTGAGCTCAGGGATGCCTTCAGCATGGTCGAATGTTACATGTCGTCAGTGTCTATTAAGTATAGGCAGATTAGTTTAGATTTCTGTAATTAAGAACAGGATGCTTTGAAGCTACCAAATCTCAAAACAAATTCTGACAGATCAAATCATCAAAGTAGATCACAGAGTTTAAAAATGTTGAACTTATTTTTTTAATTTTGTTGGCTAAAAAGGTCAACTGGTGGTTCTAAAATGTCAAAATAGTTTCAGAAAATTTGAAACGTTTACCCTTATTTTCCCGGTGCATTTCTGCTTTAAGGCAACTTCTTGCCTGACTTCACACAAATATCCTATACACAAATACCTCTCCCAGGAGGTGTAGAGTTTCAGAAGAGAAATTAACGGTTTCACCGTGCAATAACGATCAATAATAATAAAGTTCCCTGCATGTATCAATGTTTTGATTTTGAAATAGGGTCCCAAAGAGGTCATTGCAACAAAATGTTTTATTCTCTTTTCGATCCACAATGAGATTTGGTTTTGTCGTTATCAATATTTTAAAATGGCGACAAATAAACAGCCCCCACTTCTGCTTGAGTGTCTTCTCCAGTTAATGTAATGAGCCAAACACCGACTTCCGGGTTCATGTTGACTTGATTCTGTCTTTATCTTCCTAAGACGAATCTCTGATTATCTGCCTGCTCTAGTTGTCTCTCAGAAAAATAATCTTGGTTCATCAGTAATGATTTATGATTTATTTGTATCTTGCTCTGCATGTTCCTGTTACAATGGATTTTGCATTGCATTGTCTTGATTGTATTATCTAAATGCTACTATTTCAGAGCTCAACCATACTGAAACATCAGCTGTCATTGACAACATGCGATGTGATTAGAGGTGGTCCAGTTTGTGGGGGTTTTTTTAATAGAGAGAGGAATCGGTCATATGTTCTAAACTGAAAGTCTCACTCGAAACCAAGTTTTCGAAACTTGTTGGACAGATAGTTAACGCAGATTACAACAGATACCTCATAATTCAGTGACTCAGGACATCAAGCAAAATAATTGTTCACATATCCTATGTTTGTCATTACATAGACAATTCAATAAGATTTGTTTTACAATTACCAGAAGAATAAGATCAGTTTTACAATTATCAGAACAATAAAATTTGTTTTGCAATCATAAGAACAACAACATTTGTTTTGTCACATATGTTATTCGATTTATCACACCACAGGATATAAAACACTGATTATCCATCCGTTATCATCATTTGGCAAAAACTCTTTCGAAGTTTTGGTTTCTCACAGGGATACACTATGCAACCCATACCTTGTTCGTATACCTGTCTGAAGTGATGAATGTTCCTGGCTCTGATACCCTCCTCTCTAGAGATACCCAGTGTGGGAGGTGTTATAAAACAGACATTGTTCGACTTCAAAATTACGATAAACAGAACTTCAAGGAGCAAGAAAAGAACATGTGCTAATTGCAAATTACAAAGAAAAATATTATTTTTCGGTATGCAAAAAAACATAAATAGCACGAAGTTTTAAAAATAGAATACCCAGAATACCTGCACAGAGGAGTAAAGGGCCAAAATTAAGTTCATAAAGTTGAATCTGATGAGGCTGAATCAATGGATAGATAGCTAGCGAGAGAGATAAATAGATAGATAGATAGATAGATAGATGGATAAATAGGATATAGTGTGTTAATAGGTAAACAGAAATACAGAGGGATAGAGAAACATGAAGAAAGATATTTGTAAAAGAGAGAATAGGTGAAATAGTAGCAAGGAATTTTGACAAAACAATATTAAACTTTAATTTTTGAAATCGTGCCTTTTAAATTAAATTCTGCATACTTCAATCATTCAATGACATAATATGCCAAACATTTCGTAACATGCAAAGTTGCAAACCACAGCATATGATGAGATATTGAGATTGAAAACAAATCTGACATTGCTTAGATAACGAGAGATAAACAGTTAATGGATATTCAGAGATTGATTATTATTCAAATGTGGAATAAATCAAAACATGGATTATTGCCTGATAACACGATTTGTTGGTCTAATAATAATAATAATAATAAAAATCTTTATTTTACGTCACAGAGTCAACAATAAAAACATTAGCACAGTGGCTATTATGTGACAAAACAAATAAAACAATTAAAACAATAAGTTAATTACATGAATTATTTGTAATGGAGTGAAATTACAATTATAAGCTGCTTAATTGTGCTTGATCAGGAAGAGCTTAGATAACCACTGTAAAATGAATCTGAATTTTCTACATGTTGATCCCCACTGGTCTGATAAATTTTCAGGATCTTCCACCTGGAGAAAAAAGTATCAGCAAAGAAGGATGTTTCTGTGTCACTATACATAGAGAAACAATAACTCAAAGCATAACCCTTTTCTTTTGTTCGTCTATTTCTGAAATAATCTGCCAAAGGCATAGCATGTATTTTGCACCTTTTTAATCCTACACATCTATAGCACCTTCACTGTCTTTAATCATGTGTCATTACATTGTGATCAAAGACCTGTCCTATTTATAAGATCACTATATTCCTATTTTGTCATTCACCTGTAATCTTCAGCTTTTCAGAATTACATTACAGCCAGGAAATTTGATATGCTAAAAGAGTGCGCTGTTGCACTGTGAAAATGGTACTTCCTGACTCATGATAGCTGATGAAGTGTCATCTTCTCTTCATTCAACATGGTAAACAGAAGCTGTTTGATTAGTCATGATCATTTGATTTTTCATTACTGATTTTAGAGTAAAAAGATGGTGCATAATCCTTTCGTTTGCTTGTCACCAGCAAGCAAGACAATTCTCCTTGAAACACATTAACTTTGAAAGTATTCGGTATGATCATTGCAAGTCATCAGCGTGATGACACACGAAATGCCATTTTCACTGTGCAGCACTCCATTACTTTCGCATATCAAATTTTCCAGCTGTATTGATTTCAATACATATTTATGCTAAGCATATATATAAAGAGAGAAAGTCTATATATACATGTACTAATAATTGTCAATGGTTCTTTATTATGTTTACAATTTAAAATGGTAGAACAAAGCTAAATGTCAACAGTAGATTATTCTGTATACTCTGAATTTCCATTACCTCTCCCAACAAAAGGCAGTCTTGTAAAACAGAATTTGTGGTATCACCAATAAAAATCCATTAATTGATCAATACTATCAGAGTCTTGTTTGAATGACATAGATATGTGAGAGTCCCATAGAGATCTTGCCACAGAATGTATTATTCTTGATTAAATTTCCATGGAGATTCGGCTTCACTGCTGGCCTATCAATATTTAAAAAGGGCGACAATTAACCCACAAATAAACCGCCCCCACATCTCCTTGAGTGTCTTCTCCAGTTAATTTAATGAGACAAACACTGACTTCCGGGTTCATGTTGGCTTGATTCTGTCTTTATTTTCTTAAGATGAATCTCTGATTGTCCGCCCTCCTTAATTGTCTCCCAGAAAACAATCTTGACTGATATGTAATGCGTTATGATTTATTTGTGATCTTCTTGTTACAGCATACATTGTGCATTTTATTGTCTTGATTACATAGTTTCAATTCTAGTAAATCAAAATTAAACAGACTCTAGGATCGAAATAATTCTGACCTGCTCCAGCAAAAAGAGTTCAAAAGTAGGCAACCTAGATTTTCTACTTTTAAGCAAGCAAAAGGTACCAAGATATTACCGAAGGCATTTTCCCTGAATATTCAAACAATTTTTACACCAGACCTTATTTGAACTTATTCACTTTGGTTGCCATTCTTGATATTTGGAAGACTTTCCTAGTAATGTCAGCAAACGTAGATCCAGGTGAACTGGACAGAGCTGGATTTGAACCAGGGACTCAGCAATTGGCACCCCAGCATGCTTTCAACTGAGCCCTCCTTGTCATCACAAAGAAGACAGTTATCGTAAGACAAAGATTTGTCACTTAGCCTGATTTATGACACCACAAAGGAATCCAAGGGAGTTGTAAATAATCCTGGGCTCAATTATGTCAAATCTTACAAGGTTTATTTGCCACACTCCTTTGACTGAGTGTGTTAGATTGGACCCTTTGACTTGGGTATTTTCTAAAAGTTTTTGTGAAAAACAAAAACACAGAAAAAACCTCATCTGCATTGTAATCGCTTAATTGAGACCACCTTGTGTAGCCCTACCACCATACCTTAGCTATTTCATCGTTATCGTGGCTTGAGGCCAGGTAATAGGGGTATCAGACAAGCCACCGACCAAAGCTCCAAGTGCAACAGGAGCTGAGTTACATCAAAATATCAGCGTTTCGTACGTACATCGTGAGACGTACGTCCGAAACGCTATATATTTTGATGTAACTCAGCTCCTGTTTCATTTAGAGCTTTGGTTGATGGCTTGTCTGATACCCCTTTTACCTGGCCTCATCCCTATATAACAATGAAATAGCTGAGATATAATGGCAGGGCTACACAAGCTGCTAGAATGCCAAATCAGTAAATCTGAGTTTACGGAATTGCCCAGAAACTACTTTTTTACATATCTAAGTTACAGAGAACTAAACTAGTGTGTGATTATATATATATGCTTTATTCTACCCAGTGGAAACAAACGCCATAAACATGATAAACAGTAATATATATGGTGATAATACAACAGGATACAAGAATAATCCAATATAAAACCTACAACAAAACAAAACTTTCATCAGATGAAACTAATATACAGGAGGTGGCGCCCTAGTGATGCCAGCTCCACCTAGCGAAAGTTCTCGTAACTGTACGCTCAATGCCCCAGGTTCAAATTGACAAATTTCACTGATCAGCTATTGCACCCTTCTTGTAGATCTTTAATTTGAATCTCTACTATATATGCATTGTAATTTGTCTAAAACTTGTTACTCTGTCGTCCTACAATATAAATAGACCCAGATCGAACATTTACTGTCCCAATTATTCTTGCAGGACGAATAATACACCCCCGCATGAAATTTCATCTGCAATAGTTGCTGAGAAGTGTCCTTAAGCAATGTTAAGATCTATTTCATACAAGTTCTACATCATGTCGAATATGCATTGCCTTCCATACCATTTCTGAATTATAGTTGCTCTTTGCAAACATAAGGCCATCTTCTGATTAATCTCCTCTGTGAAAGTCTGATAATGCATATGTCCTGCTGCATGCCATGTAAATGAATGAAATGGGAGATTTTCATTTGGAGCGAACATGACCAATTCCTTTTTTCAAAGGACTCATGCTATCATATTTCACATAATTGGCATAAGCATAGTATAAAGGCATATATATCTATAGACCATAATTTTTATATTTTACAAGAATAGTCAATACAACGTTTATTTTAAGAGATTATCATAATGCTGAGCCGTGCTTATTTGGAATGTTTTTCCTCATTTTTTAGCCAGACATTAAAATGTAATATGACATACAGGCAGGCAGATTGTAGCCTATTTATTCTTCATTCAATGATTAAACTTTTACAAATTTTCTAGAAATAGCTAAACAATGTTCAAAAGTATAAATCCAGCATTACAGAAGGTAAGGTTGCGCTCTTTTATGCAAATATCATAATCCAGGAGGGAATATCTTCTGAGCTCAGGGATGCCTTCAGCATGGTCGAATGTTACATGTCGTCAGTGTCTATTAAGTATAGGCAGATTAGTTTAGATTTCTGTATTTAAGAACAGGATGCTTTGAAGCTACCAAATTTCAAAACAAATTCTGACAGATCAAACCATCAAAGCAGATCGCAGAGTTTGAAAACGTTGAACTTCTTTTTTAATTTTGTTGGGTAAAAAGGTCAACTGGTGGTTCTAAAATGTCAAAATAGTTTCAGAAAATTTGAAACGTTTACACTTATTTTCCCCGTAAATTTCTGTTTTAAGGCAACTTCTTGCCTGACTTCACACAAATATCCTATACACAAATACCTCTCCCAAGAGGTGTAGAGTTTCAGAAGAGAAATTAACGGTTTCACCGTGCAATAACGATCAATAATAATAAAGTTCCCTGCATGTATCAATGTTTTGATTTTTAAATAGGATCCCAAAGAGGTCGTTGCAACAAAATGTTTTATTGTCTTTTCGATCTGCAGTGAGATTTGGTTTCATCGCTATCAATATTTTAAAAGGGCAACAAATAAACCGCCCCCACTTCTCCTTGAGTGTCTTCTCCAGTTAATGTAATGAGCCAAACACTGACTTCCGGGTTCATGTTGACTTGATTCTGTCTTTATTTTCCTAAGATGAATCTCTGATTATCTGCCTGCTCTAGTTGTCTCTCAGAAAAATATATTGATTGATCTTGAGTGATCTGCAATGATTTTTGATCTATTGCTGATTTTCTTGTTACAATACATTGTGCATTTTATAGTCATAATTGCATTGTCTCGATGCTACTAAACCAACAATTAACCACACTCTAAAATCAGAATAATCTTGACTTGCTCCAGTAAAATTATTTCAAAGTAGATTCCCCACTTGTAAATTAGCTAAATGTGTCAGAAAGTTCTTGCATTTTCCCTGAATGTTTAAATAATTTTTACCCTAGAACTTATTTAAACTTATGTACATTGGTTGTAATTCTTGATATTTGTAAGTCTTTCCTTTACATAGATCCAGGTGAACCGGCCATGGCATGATTTTAACCCGGAACTCAGCTATCAACTGAGCCCTCCTTGTAATCACAAAGACAATTATCAGAACAAAAAGATTTGTCTTATCACAGTACCTGATTTATGACACCACAAAGAACTTCATGGGTGGTGTAAATAATCCTGAGCTCAATTATGTCAAATCTTACTAGGTTTGCTTGCCACATTCCTTTGACTGAGTGCTTAAGATTGGATCCTTTAATTTCGTAGGTTCTAAGAGGCCTTAGTGAGGAAGAAAAAAAACCATCTGTATTGTGAACTAGTGATTGCATAGCCCATGATATGGAAAAGTTTTTTTAAAAGGTCTAATAAAACTTCTCAGGGTTATTTTTCTGTCAGCACGGCTCAAGTTTAATATCAGAATTGATATTCAGTGGCGCATCCGGACAGGGTGGTCTGGGGGGGGGCAAAGCATCGTTTCTGCGTTTGCGGGCCTATGTACTCGTCGTTTCGTCATTCACAGGCCCACACTCCTCTATATTTTCTTCAAAATGTTATTTCAATCTCAGTAGTTTAGGGAGCCTGAGCCCGAGACCCTTAACCCCCCCCCCCCGACATAGATCCGCCGCAGATATTTTGTGGTGACGTAATAAGTAGAAAAATACATTCATATTTACGAAAAAAGATTTCCCTCATATTTTCTATTGTATAATGCAAAACAGTGTCCTTTAACAATCAGAAAATAATACATAATCTTAAGAAAAGCTCAACTTTCATTAGAGTAGCATCTGGATAATCTGTTTATTCAGCTTATTGTTGAAACGAATAATATCAAAACTAAGTAAGTGGATTTATAATGACGTCTCCTAATGCAGAAGTTTAAACTGCATGTGTATATACATGAGATTCAATTGTCCTGGGTAACTGCAAGGCCCATAGCAAGAAGTAATGTAGAAAAGAAACTGCTTTCAATGTCCCAGGTTCAAATTCAAGTCAAACCGGTTTTAAAATTTCACAAATCACCTATGCTACTTGTAACTCTGGTAAGATTTTTTGCATATGATTTGGTTCTCTGCTACTATGGCTCTGCGTTTTTTCTCCTCTCTTCTGTGGTATAGAAATGCACTGTAATTTGTCTAAAACATGTCACTCTAGTCCTGCAATATCAATAGACCCAGATCAAACATTGACTGTCCAAATTATTCTTGCAGAATGGATATAATACACCCCCGCATGAAATTTCATCTGCAATAGTTGCTGCGAAGTGTCTATAAGCATTATGAAGATCTGTTTTATATATGAGTTCTACATCATGTCAAATATTCCCTGCCTTCCATACCATATCTGAATTAGTAGCTCTGTGCAAACATTAGGCCATCCCCTGATTAATCTCCTCTGCGATAACCTGATAATGCACATGTCCTGTCCCATGTCATGTAAATGAATGAAACGGGAGATTTTCATTTTGAGTGAACACGACCAACTCAATGTGAGGCTTTATTTTTCAAAGGACCAATGCTATCAAATTTCACATCATTTGCATCAGTCATATACATTATATAGACTATACATTGCATATTTCATTGTTGTGAGTTATTATGATAATGCTCAATCATGCTTTCTGGAATGTTTTCGTCAATTTTTAAGGCACTAATGATGCTATATGACAGACAGACAGAAAGAATGTATTTATTCTTGATTCAATGGTGACAGATAAACATACATTGAGGTATGATAATTACTATAATATTATATAAACGTTGAAGCAATGGAGATACAATTAAGCGGAAGCCGCTATCTGCAAACCACCAAACATTTAAACATCTCTTCTACCAAAACATAAGATTTAGAAGTTCATTTGACAGTCTCTTCAGACAGGCTGATCAGCTGGTTGTGTGCCTTTCTATGTTCCATTACTATGAGGAAAAAACAGAAGCACACCCCCATGGACAGAACAGGAGGAGACAAGCAGAGCAATTGGGGCATGGACCAATCCTGGTGGGCCATCCTCTGCCAAGGGATATTATGCTTGCCATTTATACTCAAGACCAAAACTGGAAGCTTACAGCCATGGCCGTTAGTTTTCACTCATCTGCTATGCTTCACCATTGCGCTGTCATTGTGACCAATCATAACGAACCAAATACTTTCTCAATTTTCACCAAATTGTCAGGAGTTATAGTCTGTACACAGTAGCAGTTGTTCTTGTAAAATTGTTGAATGAAATAAATGTTACATAATGACTGTAGGGCAAAATACTAAATTAGTTTAAATTTAAGCATATAATCAGTTCTGATGCTATAATAGGTCATTTGCATGACATTAATAGTCACCAAAGTGTCTGAGTGTGTTAGGTATACATCAAAGTTAGCATTCATGACAAAATTACAAATAAGTGCATGGTTTAACTGTTGGTTCGTCGGGTTCAACATATTAAGCCATTTTAGCTTCAAATATGGCAAAATTTTAAGTTGGTGTAGGGTGGCAGAACACTAAGTTAATATCTGAATAGAAAATTTTGTCATATGCTTTCCATTATTGTGGAATTTAATAAAACAAATGAAATATTTATCAGAAGAAAAACGATTTACTGTTTTATTATTATCACTTGAGAAATTAACAATTTTTCTAATTATAAACACTTCAAGCAAACCCCGTGAACCAATGTTAAAGTTGCATAATTATTTGCAATTTTGTCATGAATGCTTAATTTTGTGTGTGCCAAACATACCCAGACACTTTGGTAACTATTACTATCATGCAAATGACATTTAGGATCAGAAGTGATTATATGCTTAAATTTCAACTAATTTAGTATTTTGCCCTACAGGACTCAAGACTCAAGATACTTTTACAGTTATTATATATATATATATAACATTCTTTCATTCAACAACTTTTATCAGAACACCTACTATTATGTTCATACTATAATTCCTGACAATTTGGTGAAGATTGAGCAAGTATTTGCTTCGTTATGATTGGTCACAATGACAGTGCCATGCATGGTGAAGCATAGCAGCTGAGTGAAAACTTACGGCCATGGCTGTATACACATGAATGTGTAATAATGTGTAATTGTGTATGTTTATACAATTCTGGCCATACTTAGCCAATTCTAACATCTTGCACAACATTTTCACCTTTCATAAAACAAATTTGTGTGTGACACCATTACGTCAAACATCAGTTTATAGAAGAAAGTTACCTGAGGCTGTTTAGCATTGAACCACTTGCAAAACATAACCTGTTTCTTTCATCTTAAGTCTCTCCATTTATAATCAGATAGAAAGACAACTTCTTTATTGATATGCGTAGAGTACGCCTGAAGACAGACAAACAATTTTTTATTGACATGTGTAAAATAAACTCAAAGAATGGACTTACAGACCAAAAAACAATCCAAAATTAACTTTAACAATTTTTCTAGAAATGGCTAAACAATGTTCAAAAGTACATAAATCCAGCGTTACAGAAGGGTGCTCTTTTATGCAAATATCATAATCCAGCAGGAATATCTTCTGAACTCAGGGATGCCTTCAGCATGGTCGAATGTTACATGTCTTCAGTGTCTAATAGGAAGAATACTTTAGAATTCTGTCAATCAGAACAGGATGCTTTGAAGCTACCAAATTTCAAAACAAATTCTGACAGATCAAATCATCAAAGTAGATCACAGAGTTTGAAATCTTTGAGCATCTTTTTCATTTTGTTGTGTAAATAGGTCAACTGGTTGTTGTAAAACGTCAAAATAGTTCCAGAAAGTTTGAAAACTTTTACCCCTATTTTCCCGTATATTTCTGTTTTGAGGCAACTTCTTGCCTAGCTTCACACAAATGTCTGTGAAATTAACCTTCGTCTTTATCTTCGTTCCAAGTTTAAAAACGATTTGAGGGCACTAGAATAAAATCCACAATAAAACATTACAGCCAGTAAACTGGATATGCAGAAAGCCCAGATCATACAGTATAATAAGGCATAGGGCCGTAGAGATGACACTGCTATTCTACAGTTTAACATATTAATAAAACCATTCTTGAGGAAGGAAGACATACTACATCTCTGGTGTTTTGACTCAATTTGACATCAAGGGGACATTAACTGACATCCCACTACGTCATCCTGACTTCAGATAAACGGAAGTTGACGTCAGATGCAAACTGCTTATGATGATTGTTTCACAGTTATTACAGTCACTTTGACATAGAAAAAAATCGGACCAGTTCACTGTGAAAAATGCACTTTGTAAGTCATGATAGCCAATGAAGTGTCATCTTCTCTACTTTCAAGGGAAACATAGAGACTGCTTGATTAGTCATGATCAAGAGAAGGCAATTTACCTTGTCATAACTGATTTTAGTTAGATTTAAGAGTGAAAATCAGATGCATGGTCTTTTCGTTTGGCTGTCACCAACAAGCATAATAAGTCTCCTTAAATCAAATTAACATTGAAAGCATTGTGTATGATCATGACAAATCATCTGTATGATGACACACGAAGTGCCATTTTCACAGTGCCACAGTCCACTCTTATATCAAAGTGACAGACTGTAAAGCATGGACAGTATACATTACAGAGTTCACATTTATCATTTAAAACAACCCTCAAAGGGTGAAGAAGAACGTAAAATACCCGAGTGTTACAAATTGCTTTTATCAGCTGGCTCTTCTGGTACTCTTGGTCAGTGTTGGCCATGATAGATTGACTCTGTAAATATGCTGGGAAGTTGTGTTTAGTTTTTTCGCATTGCTGTTCTTTTATTTATAACAGCTGCAGTCCAGAGTCAAAAGGATAGACCACCAAAAACGTCATGCTTTACCTCTATCAAACCTGTGGCATTGCAAAACTTGATGTGTTACTTTTATGGCAATTACCATTAAAACAATGATACCTGCCATAAAAACAACGGTTTTCTTCCATAAAATTGCAATTTTTGTATTCATTACGCTATCTGCCGTAAAAGTAATGCAGCTGGTTGATATATTTATGTGTTTGTTAAAAGATAGTCGACTCATCAATGAAGCAACAAAAGTGTCCAATCTTACGCAGAGCAAACAGGTCAGTATGACCTGCAAGATTTGACATAGTGGAGCTCAGAATAATTTGAAACACTCTTGAGGACCCTTTGTGGTGTGATAAATCAATTCTGAATTACACTAGATAAACAATCCCAGATTACTCAGATAATTGTCTTTGTGATGACAAACATTAGATATTATGTAATTAATTGTGTCTTTTGATGTCTCTGTAACTAGATGTAAGAGCTATCAATTTTGGTGAGTGTTATCACTGGTAAGATGAAGGAACTAATTAATTATCAGCCAAGATAATATTATGGCCCTGGATTTGGAATTTCCATTATATTGAAAAAGAAAAGCATTAATTTGAATTATTTGGATAGATTGAGCATGGGGGTTATACGTCCTTTTATTTTTACATGTACTGTTGTTTCAACATGTTTTATGAATATTTGTCTATTGGTCAATAAATTTGAATTTGAATTTGAATTTGAATTTGAATCGTAATTGCCGGCAGCTGGGTTTACAGTTTAGGTGTTATACACCATGATTGTGAGATACAGATATATTTCTGACACAGGCACCTTCAATACTGAATGTGATGAGATCAGTATTGAATATTACCTGTGCAAATATTGTATCACACTGTCAATCTACTGAACACACAGAGAGATTAATGAAATTCATGAGCTCTGGGCAACTTATCATTTCTGTCATATACTGGCATTCTCCATGTTGGTACATAATATGTACCGTAAAATAGGGTAAAGTTGGTAAACCGGGGGAAAGTTGGCTGCCTACTTTAACCCAGCTATCCTCACTGACACAGGTGGCAAATTTCCCAGAGAAAACTATGTAAGTGAGAAAAGTTAGCTTTTCGACCATTCAAAAGTGGGTTAAAATGGGCGGCCAACTTTCCCCCAGCTAGTCAACTTAACCCCGTTCTATGGTAGTCCGATAACAATAAAGTCCCTGAATATTGCTGAATCAAGCAACAGCTCATTCAGAAATACCTCTGGCAGAATTTATTCATTTCAAGAATGTCCAAAAGAAATTAATTTATTTCACCAAAACTGAGCAAAAAATTATTTATTTAAGCAACATTTCAAACCCCAGCACCCCCCTTGATATTAAATTGCCACCCCTCTAAACCAATCCACAGCTACTTCAATCTTTAGGCCTAGTTGATTTTTCTGACTCTGATAACGATATTTCAACTGTTCAAAATACCTTGTTTGCAGCCCATACACTGAAGTCTGAACAAACTGCTTGACAGCGCCTTGCTTCTCCTGAAGATTGTTGTCCTTTTTGTGCATAATCTAGGATGAGACATGAGCTTAGTGTTAATGCTAAGTTAATTCCTTCCTGTATCCTGATGGTTGAATGTTGCATATTGGTTACATTGTGAGCAGTAAGTAGATTACTTATAAGTCTCCTAATGACATTCTGCCATCTATACTGAAAGACAAAAGTTATGCATATGTTGGGAAGGCAAGATGTTTGAGAGGTATGGTCAATAAGATGGTTCCATGGTGTAAGACACCCGAAAACAGGGTCACAATCAATGAATCACTGAACCAGGAAACTTTTTTTTTTAAATGGTTAACAAAGGGGAGTTTTTAGAAAACACAGTTTTTGCTGTTGACCCATACCATTTGCAGGTATGCGGTTTCATGTGAGCTTAAATGAATCCTTAAACATTCAAGCACACAATTCTTTTACAACTGATTTTGTTGTGTCCCCAATTACAAAATATGACAGGGATGAAACTATTGGAATGGTGCAGGAGTGAAAACCCAGCTTAATGTTTTAGAGTGTAGGTGTGTTCATCTGTCAAGTGTATCAAAGAAAGCTGCCTTTTACAAACAGAGGTAGGGTAGACAAGGAACAAACAAAGAGGTGTTGGACCAAGACAACAACCAGAACTCAAGATACCCTCCATTGTAATGAAGGCATGTTTCTGGCTGTTGTGGGGGATGCTACAAATGAGAGGAAATCTCAACCTTCGAATGAACCCCAAGACCATTATCTTTAGACTTCATTGTTTATTTTATGTAAAGCAAGTGTTTGGTAGAACCTTATATTGAGCAAACAGATGAGGTTCTTGAATGCACAACATATGCATAACTTTTGTCTTTCAGTGTAGCAACAGAATGCATTGTAACTATTATATCAGAAATCAGACTTCGTCTCATGAAATAAAAGTTTTAATTGGATTGATAAATGATTTGGGCTCTACTTCCTGTATTTTTTCCTTACCTGCTTCAGCATACCTATATGCTAGTATTATTGTACATATTTTTTTTCTGATGTTTGCAATTTATGCTCTTGTGGAACAACTCAATCCTTATGTTGAATTTAATAGAGAGATGTTTAAACTTGGTAGTAATTAGAACAGAGAACAGAAGGAGGACACGGCAAACGTTATTGTTAGAAAATTACATGAAACCATTTTGTCGAGGTGATCATAACCATCCCATTGTCAATAAGCCCCGATTCCCCCTAAGGCTTTTTCTAATGCAGTGTTAACTTCTCATCTTTGCTATGTCTTCAGTGCCCAAAGAAAAACACCCAGATCAGTAACGAAGTAAAGCTTTCAATATGTCAGATGTGACATTATTGAGTTTAAAAGAATTACAACACCCTTCGGAGACCTTTTCATCGTGATAAATGATTCACAAGTAATAAAACAATTCCAGATTGTCCTAATAAATATGTTTGTGTTGACAAAAATCTGATGTTACGTGATCAATTCTGTCTTTTGATGTCGCCAACTGATGGTATGAGTTATGCCTAGTTCACACGAGAGTGGTTAAGTGACGGCGAAGTTGTAGAGGTGCCAGGAACTTCAGATTCGCCAACTTTCGGCGTTTCAAGTCTTTTTTGGAAAATTATATAATCAATTAGAGGTTCTAAATCGTCGTTGATGGTTCCTATTACGACGAGGCACTCGTTTTCTACGCCGAATCGCTCGTAATTGCGGACGAGGCAAGAAGAGACTTGTGTCGGCGAGTTGTCAGGAGCCTCGTCGCAGTTCCATTGCTTCAATGTTAAACTAGATTCGCCCAAGGAGTCTCTTGGTTCGCCCAATCTGCTTCTAACTTCGCCCTAGCATCCTCTTACTTCGTCCTAATCTTCAATTACGCCCAAGCAAATACATTTTACGGTGAAGCAAGTAGCTGTTTCGGCGTTTCAACAGCCTGTTTGCGTCGGCGAGTTGTTCTCTTTTTTCGCCGAAGTTCCATTGACTCAATGATAAGTAGCCTCGCCCAACCTGCCTCTAACTTCGCCCAACCTGTCTCTAACTTCGCCCAAGCTGTCTCTTACTTCGCCCAATCATTTTGGGGGTCTTTCTGGTCTTTTGCATCGTGGCTTCTTCCTTCGTAAAGATTCAACCGGTTGAATCTTTCGTGAAGCAAGTTCTTGCTTCACTAACCTGTCACGTGACTTCTAGGAACTTTTGGCGAGGAAGTTTAAGAATCGCCGTAGACGAAAATATCGTCGCCGAATTGTTGAATGTAGCTTAAGAACCTCCCACTTTCCTGGAAAAGCAAGAAGCGCCGCAACAGGAACCCTCTGTTACGTCTCCATGAGAACTAGGCATTATCTGTTGAAGTGTTTGTAAATCTGTCAGTAGATCTATGACCCAGGATCCGGAATTTCCCAAATATTTCATTCACATATCTGTTAGAAGAAATAGGTTATCCTGAATCGGATGGATGATTAGGAATTTACATCTTATAAAGTTGTATTCATACGCTTGATTAGCTAAGGGAGAGACAATTTAATTTCCAAGGGGGGGGGGGCGTTTCTAAAAATGATACTTTACTGCTCAGTTTTGATGAAAAAGATAAATTCTGTTGAGCATTCTTCAATGAATAATTGCTTCCAGGGATATTTCTTAATAAGGCGTAGCTGGACTTAAGAATGAATATTTGGCCACCTTCACAAATACTTTGCCGCCGAGGAAACTGCCAAGGCACCCTGGGAAATAATATTGTCGCCCCCTAATTAGGAGGAGGACATAGCAATGAGGCAAAGGATGATTGGAACTGTCCATCCATAGTCTAGATGACCTGCCAATAGAGGAAATCTCCAAAATTTAAAACAATGAAACATCAGCAAGAGGATGTTGTTTTGCCAAAAATCTTTCGGAAGGCTTTTGGTTTTTAGTTGACAGTAAACTCGTTAAGTTTCAGACCAGTCATGCCAAGACAATCGCGACAATCAAACTGCACATTGAATTTCAAAGAAATCAATTGCTTGAGGATTAATTAGGATAAAGTTAAATGGAGACATTAAGGGTTGCTGAATAATCAGAGATCTCCCAAGCAAATTAAGAAGCGGAAGTCAATATTTACTCATAACATCAACGAAAGAAGATATTTGTTCAAAGATAATTTGGGGTGGTTTTTTATCTTTTCTTAGTATAATAAACGATGCTTGCTGTGATTAGAATAAAGAAATAAATATTGTACGACACCTTATAATTTTTTCAATATTTACCACATACAAAAGTGCATGATTTATGTAACCTTTTATTATCTATATTTTCTATATGGCATAATGTTGCATACTCATAAATGGTTCAGTGACTTCATCGATCATGTTACCATGATTGTGAGTTTTGAATACCCACAGCAAGTTCATCATATATGTAGCCTGCTATAAAATATTTATGTCTTATGCATGAAAGTCAGGGAACAAAAGGCTCGATGATTAAGAGGATGCCTAAGCATAAACTTTTTCTGTGCTTGCTTTTTTCAAATAACCATTTGCTGTACGCCACTGGACTGGAAGTATCACACAAGGACCACAGCGGAAATAAGTCTATGACTTTCCTGTGTAATCCTGCACATATATACTTATATATGTCGAATAAACAAATCAAATCAAATCAAATTGCTGTGAGAGGAATAATTTTTTTAAACAATCTGCAATATCTGATAATGTTAAATATTTCCACATAAGGGAGTGATTGATATAATCTGCATAGCATAATGCTGCACACTCAAACATGGTCAACAGGGATGTCGTAGCATAAAAGTTTTCTGTGATCTGTCCATATTGTTGCTTTTTCTTCGGGATAACCCAGTTGCTCAAGAAGACGAGCCGGACCCTAAACTGATACCAGGGCAAAAAATTCAGATAAATGTCTCCTTATGCGTTGCCATGGTGACAGTGGAGTACTACCATAGCAATCAAAGAATGTATTTACTGTGGGGGCATCATATTTTACAGCAAGCGGGCAACGTACACCACTGTACAAGGCGGATATGCCAAGATGTGTTTCTTGCACTCCTGCAGTTTTCTCACAAAAACATTTCAATCTGTTATTGCTATAAGTTAATTGACAATAACATTCATCTAAGAAGACAGTGAAGACTCACTGAAAATTGTTCACCACACTTGGTAGTCCTTTTCATTGTGATAAATCATTCACAGGTCATAAAACAATAATTATTCCAGATTGTCCTGATAAACAAGTTTGTGAAGACAAAAATCAGAGTGATGTCATCAATTCTGTCTTTCGATGTCGCCAACTGATGGTATGACATACAGGGCAACCATATAATATCAAGTGGGGGAGGGGCTTTGGAGCTGAGTTTTGGGGGAAATACATTTTTTTTGACTGAAAAGTCTTCAAATGAATAATTTCTGGAGGGGTATTTCGGAACAAAGTGTTGGTTGGAATTTGGAATGAATATTCTGGAATTTTGCATGCATAAAATAAATACTTATACGGTACTTAATTACTGCCCCTGTCACAGTGAATGAATAACTTATCACCAAGATTAATACTCCCCTTGATTATTGAATGGTCTTGTTGAAGAGATAGTAAATCTTTGGCATGAGTGAATTAGCAAAATATGACCCTGGGTCCGAAATTTCCCAAACATTTTATTCAAATCTCTGTTAAAGAAATGGGCTAACTTGAAATAGGTGGATGGGTGGATGATTAAGGTTGACTGGGTTGTATGTCTGTATTTATGCACTTGGTCAGCTTACTCGTGTAAGACCAGAGAAGGACGCAGCGCTCAATACAGCAAAGGATGATTACACGAGCATTCAAGCCGAAGTCTAGATTGCCTGGCCACAGAGAAAGTCAAAACCCAGCACCTCCCGATTGGAAGCTCTTGGCACTATACTAGGGGGGGGGGGGGTGTTATTTTAAAAAATTTTAGCTGGAAATCCGGGGACCATTCCAAAAGTTGTGGATGGTCTTTCTAAACAGAATGATACCAAATTTGATGAGATTTAAAGGGTGTAACCCCCGTGTACATACCCTCTGAAGTTTTCGCGTTTCGCAAATTGCGTTTTTTCACTATTTTTGGGCCTATTTTTATCATTACTGCATCCAAAATATTGCAGAACTTATCAAAAATGTGCAGAATGTCCATATTTAATGTCTTTATCCATTCACTGATCATTTACAAGAATTTCATATCATAAAATGTTTAAAAATTACAATTTTTGGTGACTTTTCACCAAATTTTGCATGTGCGTGGTGACAATATTTTATTCTGGGGCCTAAAATCATGTAGATACATTTCAGGTCATTCAGATACACCTCATTTGAGGTTACAAAGCAAAATTGAGCTTTCTCATCTTGAAAAGGGTTGCACAGGATGCACTTGTATTGACTTCTTGTGCTCCTGACAGTGTGAACGGCGGAACCTATTATATAAAGCCTTGAACAAACTGAACAGGCTGAAAAATTTAACAAGGTCAGAATGTTCTAGTTATACATTCAAACATGAGGTAATATTATATTCACTTGTAATTGTATGCAAGCTTTCAAAGAATAATATGCATTTGCACTACTGGTACTAATACTGAATACTACTAATACTAAACACAAGCTCTCATGTTTGTGGTATGTTGTTATTGAAATGAAATAATTTATATGAACATGTTGGTGAGGTTTCAGGAAAAAGTTAGAGGTCAGTCACACTCTAAGCCCAGACCACACACTTGACATAAATTGTTTAAGTGGAATCAACTATTTTTCTTTTTTTAAGCTGTGTCAGCTTATATACTATTTGTCAGTTTCAATGGTTTGATATTTTAAGTCAACACAACACAATCTTTTTCAGCCATACTCGTGACCTTCTGAGACACAAACAGAATAAGTTTACTCAGCTTAATTTGCTTATGCCAGATTTGTTATGCCAATAGTTGAACATCCTATTTATGTTCGATTCATTGGAGAAGCAAAAAATAACCTTGTCTTAGCTACTTACTCTGTGGCCACATGGGTTAGTGGTTTGTTTTGTAATCTGAAGGTGTTGGCTTCAAACCCAGTGAGATTTAGATATTTCTCGTTACACCTTATATTTATGGTACAATTTATGGTACAAAGGTTGGAGCAAAGGTCAACAAATTTCAATATTTTGATTTGTTTATCATTGTGGACCCTGGTTAGTGTCCTGTCCCACTATGCAGAATCTGAGTCAAATCACATATTCTGTTTTTCATAATCTATTTATAGAATTTTTGAGGAGACTTGGTGAAACAGCTTGTTGCATTTGCTTGACATCGTGGCCACATTGGTTAAGTGGCTGATCTTGTAATGCAAAGGTCTTGAGTTCAAATCTGGAACAGAGTGACATTTTCTTAACAATGCAATCTGTCATTTAAAAAATGACTTGAAGAAACAACCTGGTGTGTTGTGTGGACATTATGGCAACATTGGTTAAGTGACTGGTCTTGTAATCGAAAGGTCTTGGGTTCGAATCTGTAACAGAGTGATGTTTTCTAAATACCCTCTGTTATACAACTTATGAGAAGACTAGCAGAAACAACTTGATGTTTTGAGTGGACATTGTGGCAACATTGGTTAAGTGACTGGTCTTGTAATCACAAGGTCTTGAGTTCAAATCTGTAACAGAGTGATGTTTTCTAAATACCCTCTGTTATACAACTTATGAGTAGACCAGCAGAAACAACTTGATGTGTTGAGTGGACATTGTGGCCACTTTGGTAGGGTGACTAGCCTTGTAATAAAGAGGTCTTGAGTTCAAATCTGCGACAGCTTGACATTTTCTTAATTATACTATGTCTTGCAGAATTAGTGAGAAGACTAGGAGAAATAACTTGGTGTGTTCGTCGGACATTACGGCCACATTGGTTAAATGACTAGTGTTGTGATACAGACTTCTTGAGTTCAAATCCCTGACATTTTCTGTATATTATGTAATTTATTGTAGAATTTCTGAAAATATCAATGGAAAGAATGTCAACTTGACATTGTGTATGTGGACGTGTTGATCATCTGTGTGCATTGCCTTGACATATTTGCAGGCATTATGAGCAACAACTCCAAATGTTGTTATTTAATGGTATTTTTTCCAGCAGTTCAGTTGAACTTGGAGATATTTTAAAAAATTGCCTAACTGTAAGTAGGATCAAAATATTGAATTTTCTTTTTCACACAATGCAGGGTGTATTACCACCATAACTTGTAATAATTACTTCAGGGAAAAATATATATGTAATTATGCTTCCGTTGAAATACTTAATATTGGTTTGTGAGCAGCCTTGTAAAAATCTTTGAGCAAGCTGACCTGGGCTGCAGGCCATTATTTTATCTTAATTACAACCACAATGATATGATCTACAGATTAGAAAGATCACTAAATCATTACGATAAGTTGTTTTAATAAATGTGACTGCATATGAGTGCTTTTTTAAACATTGACTGGATATCTTGTTATAATAAGTAAAGTGCTGACATCTATACGTAGAAAGTTGTGTTACCCACACTCCAATGTTTTTAGCAGTTTTTCTTGTCATAATTCCTCTTGATGTTGTTAGCAGTTTTTCCTACATCCTCCAAGTGGCTTATTGCCTTAAGGACCATTTCTAACACCTTCAAGACTGTTAACTTGACACAGCCAAGCCATCCTATTGATTTCTCAAATTAGAAGAACTCAACATTTTTGAAGGTAAGAGAACTTGGATATTCTGTAGCAATTAATGCATTTGTCAATATTGAATACTTATTTCATTGTTATGAATATCAATAGAGCATGAACATGTACTTTTTTTAATACAAAAACTTGAAACTGTAATGTGAAATTCAGTATTAAACTATGGGGCATCATGATGTCAAACTAATTCAAAGCCAGAGATTAAAAACTAGCAAATGGAAAGCAATGTCATTATTGCAATATTATCTTAGTGGACATGAAATTGATAATGACAATTATGTTGTCTCTGACCTGATAAGTGATTCATCTCAAATGCTAGACTATGGATAGTGTATACAGGCATTAAGGGGATGACTATTTAGTGTCGACAGAGAGGGGTTGGAGTTGAAATTGGTGAAATTAATAAATTTTTTTTTGGCCAGACTTGAAATAAATAATTTCTTGTGGGGGTATTTTTTAACAAGGTGTTGTTAAATTTGATTTAGAAGTGAATATTTGGTGACTTTGCACACTCAACATTTATAATTGGTGCCATTAGCCTGAAATAAAGAAGAGAACTCCAAGCCCCCTTGGAAATTAAATGGTCGCCCTTTTTGTCTTGGCATTTTTATGATTAGCTGGCTGGCAACAAAGATAAGCATTCAAATAGCTACAGAAATATTATTTGATGTTAATAAGGTCCATTTGCATTCATTCATTAAAATGTTCATGATATATAGACAGAAAAATGCTGATGTGTCTCAAGCAGCCCTTAGGCTTTGTTTTGAGCCAGATTTTGTCACAGTGCATAATTTACTAATAGTAATTATGTCCTAAAATGTGAAGATTATGAAGCCGAGCAATAGGACTAGTTATTGCATATTGCACTAAATTTAAACGGGCCACACACTTTGTTGTAAAACTCTATTCTCAGTCACACCTGTAGCATTCAGTTGGTTGGTGCAAGTAATTAGCATACTATTAAACTTAAATTTTTCTGGCATAATATAAATAAATATTTCGGACAAACTCAAAACACTCAAAATATTATCCAGTAATCAGGACTTCAAATTTATTGTTAATCATATTCCTAATTCCCAATGAATTTGCACATTAATTATATTATGTTTTATATAAATTGTGCGCTGCTTGAAAATGATATTGGTAAAATATATTTCAGATTTACAAGCAGTATTCTTGACATGTCAACCAGAGGATATTTCACGGAGGCACCAGCTGAACTATCTAATTACATCGGATGCAGGAGACTCGAGAAAATTTGCCAGGTAATCAATGTAATACATGTTCTTTGGTTTCTGGTCTTAAAAAACTCAATTCTCGTAAATATACTTGTGTGGAAAGCAGAACATAACTGCACATGTTTATAAATTCCACCTCAGAAAAGCTGTATCCTTTTGTTAGATGACATGCTCAACGTAAAAAATGACTTTTTAGTCCCTCTGCGGGAATTATTTTTCCATACATGCTTGTTTGTCTGTCCACTTGTCTGTGTATTTACAACTGACATCATTCTATGTTGCTATCAAATGTTGCCAGATAGGGGAAGGGATACGCATGTTGACCATTGGGACTTTTTAATTGTTGGAATTTCAAAACTTTCGTCAATTTATGTTTGTTTCTTTCATATTTGCAGAAGAAAATGCATATGAGGCTTGTCACATCTGAGCAGCACTCCAATCAGGCTACACTTCTTCAGGGATACAATCTGAGGTCAAAAGCACATTTTTTGCAGGTATGTACAATTCAGTCCATTAAATTAGATTAAGTGTTCAGAAAAATTGGAGCAGCTTTCCTCTGTCGCAAGTAAATTTGAAAAAAAAAGAAGAAAAACATAAAACAATCCAAACAACAGTTGAAGAATGTCAACAATGATTAACAGATATCTTGAGATCTATGCTGATTGATGATCATTTACCATGTTGGGTATCCTTTTTCAATTAGTGCCAGTGAGCCACTGGTCACATAAGGATGACAATACATTATGCCATTTAAAAAAATTAATAAGGTAAATGAATAATTCTGCAAAGGAACATAATGAATATTTTTGAGAGGAGAGAAAATTGATTTCTGCAAATATCTTAAAGCCACACAGTTAATATTGTTTGATAACATTATATCATCTACATGCAATACAATGTATGTTTTCTTTTTCAGGATGGAACTTCAAAGGCTACCTTGACTGAGCAACATTGGCTTTGCTTTGTGAGGATCGCGACATTACAACCAACCTCAGTACTGTCACTTGTCACACAAACTGTCCAAGAAATTGCTCATACTTCCTCCTTGATTTCATCTTTAGACGAAAGAACATTTAACATGAAGTTTTGAAATTTCTGATGTCCAAACAATGAACAGAATAATTAACCGTACCTCAGGATGTTTGAAAAATTTTCCCAATGACTTACCGATGGACAATTTGGTCATTGAAAATTATCCTTGCTAACTTTCTTTATGGAAAAATGACTAGTTGGCTTTGTTTAAAAATTGTTTGCTTGGGATTTTTGGTCACTAGAAATTTCAGATTTGTTGCAGTCACAAATTTGTATGGATATATGCACAACCTTTGTCAGGTTTTGCTTCAATAAATGATTTTTTATGCGTGAATAATGCAATGTATTTGTTCCTTGTAAAGATCTTACTTACGTACATTGTGTTTTTATGTTATGTCTTTCTATATGTTTTTGTTGCTCAAGTGTAATTTGTCATCCTTTTACTTCAAAATCTTGTGAATGACAAATCGTCTTTTATGTAAAATTAATGAAGTAACAGATTTATATTTTTCACTTATTGCCTCTCGGCACGATTGACCATTGATTTTATTTACTTTTTGTTTGCTTTATCGAAAATAAATGCCTTTTTAGACTTATCTCTGGTGCTTTATTTTATTTGTTCAATCTATCTGTTTAATTTCTAAGTTCTAACGGTAGGCTATTATTGATTAAAATTCATAGGGTGTCCCAAAGATGTCCAATTTCATCTTGGTCCAAACCAATGATCAGTGGTTGTTTATCATCCAGTCACTTTTTCTACCAATTATGCTATATCTTGTTAATCACTTGAAAACAGCATAGTACAATCTATCCAGAATAATTTAATTTATTTGAGCAGGCTCATCCTTTTTTAATTTGGCAAAGGAAGTATAATTGAATCAATTTGGGTTAATCTAATTGATATGAGCTATGATAACACCTTTTTATCAGGTTAATCTCGCATAAAAGTATTTGTTTATATGAACTTAAATAAAATTTGCCATGTTTTCTCAAGTAATTCAGCATATTACAGCTTAATTAAAAAAAGTCATATCAACTTATTAACATTAAGTCACATTCAGTGACTTGATTGTGTTATTTCAGCCATTCTTGCTCAATTCAGATTCTCCTAATCACATTTTGCTAGTCTGCCTTATTTCTATTATGTGGTTATAAATTATAACTTTTTCATTTTATAAAGTAAAATTGATTTAGTCAGTCAGCCTCAGCTGTGTTATGTCAGAGAAACTTAAAGCCTTTGTTAATTTTGGTTTGATTATATTGTACTAGCATGACCGATTTGCAGAATATTGTCTTGTCCAATTGAAAATGTGTTGTATCAACTCAATTCACTTTATGTGAAACACTGAATTCAGCTTATTTAATGTAGGCCAGGCTAGTGTATCTCAGTTGAGTTCCAGCCCATTTTTTAATTTCTTTAAGTCAGGTAAACTCAATTCACTTAAAATTATTGACACTTAAACTGTGAAAATGTTGGCAAACTGAGAGATACAACTTCAAATGAACAAGCTGAACTGACTCAATAAATATATTGCAGCACCGTTGCCCAAATTGAATTAAGTCAAGTCAGCTTGTTGGGGCTTAGAGTGCACTGTGAATGGGTTTTATGAAAAGTAGATGGCCTTGTGATTTGGTGATATCATAATATGGTGGTGGAATGATATTTTCTTTAATTTCAGGTTATAACCTTGTAGAAGTAGATGTAGATAGTCTGTAGATTTACAATTGCCAAACCAGAAGTTCAAGAAGATGGCTGAACCAGAAGAAAGAAAGAAGACGGTGTCCTACGTAACCCGGTCAAGGACTAAGAAAACCTTAGGGGAAGTAGATTACACAGAGAGAGCAGACTTTTCACATGGAAAATTGCCAACCAAGAGAGAAGTTCTTGAAAACATGTTGTATCTATTACGACCAAAGAGAGCTGGTCAGGACCAGCGATCGAGAGAAGAAGCAGCTGGAATTCTGGCAGAGATTCTTCAAGAACATTGGCTCTTCTGCAATGTCTACACTCTAACCAGGAAGAGTGTCAAGTCCAAAATACTTGACTTATATACACAATTTACAACACTGTTGCACACACGACAGAAAAGGAGAAATGCCAATTTTGTAGCTAAAGTTGAGGAATTCAACAATAATTCGGAGAAACTATTCGACATTTTCTGTGCTGATGACGATGCAAGACATTCCTTGGAAAGATCATATGGTGTCAAGATGACTGAGGGAGAGCACAATTTCTATCAAGACCAAAAATTCCAAAGAAAAATGTACTGCGAAGACTTTGTCGATAAGAAATGGCTAAAGACACGAGAAAGAAGACAGAAAGATCTTCAAAACTTAGAAAATTCAAAAAGAGCCGCAGCAAGACATCAATCTATGCTTGAATCTGTACCTCTAATTGATTCGGAATGCTCGTCTCAGTGTGACTCAGATGGTGAAGAATATGAAGCAAGCGACCAGGAGCAGAGAGACACTGGCCAAAAAGCAAACAAACGTCGCCGAAAAACATCATCTGAACAAGGTACTAGTGGAGATGATATGCCCCAAAATTATAGACATGTCAGAATAAGTGTCAGAAAAGTGCGACCAGAGTACTATGAAACTATTGACAAACTTAAAAGTTGTTTCCATATGTCTGAAGCACAGGCGGAGGCAGCAGTTGTCATTGTCGGAAATAAAATGTTTGGCCGATCATGGCAATTTCACAACGAATCTCAAATGATAAATCTCGATACCTTGCCTCACGCCAAAAATGTGAGAGATGTTGGCAAAAGTATTGAAGCAATGGCTCTCCATGAAATTGTAAAGGAGGTGATGGCATCAAGTGATCAGGTCACTGTAACATATGCAGATGACGGGTCAAGGAAACAAGGCACAGGAGCTTTTTCTGTACAAGGCATCCATATCAATGGAACTTACAGAGCCCTGCCAACTCTGCCTATCAGTGCTGAAACAAGAAAAAACCTGGCAGATCTTAAACTGGCTGTTTTAAATGTGCTGGAAGCTGCAAGTGGTGTATCATCTAAGGAGTTGTTTGAAAAAATTGACTTTGTTATGACAGACCAGACCTCCCACAATTTTCAAACTGATGAAATTGTCTCGCAACAGCTCAATACGGACCATGTTCCAGACCATCTCTTTTGCAACGTTCACCCGAGCCTCATGTTCAATAGAGTCATAACAAAACAGTGGGCAGAAATTGAAAACAAGATTGGCAGGGATAAGATATATTCTAGTTTTCTGGTTAATGCCACAACAAATGCTACCAGTGTAACTGAGCAAGCATTGGATTGTTTGACAAGATTGGTCAATCATGATTTTGATCACAAACCATGGAATAAATCTCAGGAATTTGACATTCACATATCCCCAAAGCACAACAAATCAGTAAGCTTGAAAGATGAACGTTTTAATCGTCTGACCCTGACTTGTGCAGTATGTCTCTACCACCTTGAAGACATCACGACATTTCTGGACAAGTATGACAATATAACAAAATCAACTGGCTTGCATTGTCAGGTGTTTCTTGGAACTTGAATTTCTCCAGGTGCTCTACTGCACAGGGGCTCTGATTGGTCTTCACCTTGTTGAACCATACCTAGCACTTACAACTTCTACAACGACAACATACTCAACCCTCATCCCAGCTTTTGAGAAGCTCTATGATGATCTCACCCAAGTCAAACCTGAAAAGCTGCTGGATCTCTCGCAGCCAGCTCTAACATTCATTCCAGTAGAAATGTTCAACAAATGCAAATATGATGATGATGTGTGTGCAGCCATATCCAATACATGCAGCAATTTCCAAACCCAAATCATCAAGATTCTCACCAAACTGCTGCCAGAGTTGGGAAAAGGCTTCTTGAAACAAAAAGGAGGGATCTTTGGGTTTGGAGAAGCAGAAGAATCCCCTTATGCATTATCTGGAATGCCCAAGGAGAAACTGGACAATGCCCCAGTCCACAACTTACAGTCGGAGAGAAGTGTTGGATTTGTCAACTATGAGCTGTCAAGGAGAGGAGCAGGTCAACTGTCAGCAGCTTCCTCTGCACAAGTCAAATCTAAGTCAGCTGACTTGATAGAGAAAAGAGAGTCTGGCTCCTTCAAAGAGTACAAATCTGTTGCAAAGCAAGGAGGCGCCATTCCTGAAATAATGAAGGAATGGCAATTGAAGCAGCAAGAACTTAAGCAAAGCGGACTCCAAGACAAAGAAATTGCCAATCTTTCTGTGGACAAACGGAAGACAAAAGACCTTGCAGCACTGAAAGAAATGGGAGGACCATTAACATCTGTGTCTGACCTGGAGAAATATATGCGCAGCAGACAGACAGAGGCACTCAAGCAAAAGAGACTGTACCTTGAAGTGCGATATGCACGAGACACTTCTCTGTCCCTTCCCAAATCGTCGGACATTTTTCGATTGATGAAGGACCATGCAAAGCTTCCAGCCACCACTTATGCAAAGAATCTTAAAGCCTATCTCTCAAATGTATCCTCAAATTCTGAGGCAACACTTGAAGATTTTGACAAGGCCCTTGATGAAATTTAGGTTGATACAGAGACTGAACTGTCATTGTGAAATTGTGTATCGATGATTTTCTGTCGTTTATCAGACTTGTGAGTACAATATATATGTTCCTAATTTCTTTGGATTGCTCTACATTTGTAACCAAATAGTCTTTCTAATTCTTGTCTTGTCTTGCAATTTATCAGAGTAGTGCTTATATTTAACCCTAGGTACATTGATTTTGGTTTAATTGCAAAATGATAATTTGGTTTGTGATAACGCTTATTATAATAATTAATTTTATTTTGGCAGATGAATAATTCTGCATACATTAAATATATTATATGTAGATTCCAAGGAACTGAATTTTAAATAATTTTCATGTGTATGCTGTAAATTTCACACCATCTGTGCTTGTTGTTTAATCTGCTTCAATCTGGTAATTTCCAAAAATTTACGCAAAACTGTATGGAGTAGAGGGTAATTTAGATATAGGTAAATATCATTAAAACCAAAAAGTTTTGCCAAATCAAGATTGTTTTGTTGATTTCAAGGCCTCAACATCATATTTGCATACAATTCAGATTGCTGGACTGTGGTGTCAAGCTTGAAAGATATAGCAGAATTTGGCGATTTTTGGCGTTTTTTGACGAAATCGGCTAAACTTCAACCCCTATGTACAGGGGGGTTAGCATGCTTAAAATTTCAAAAAGTTGGATTTTCCCCTCTTTTCTTATCCATCTACAACTTTTGGAATGGTCCCCGGAAAAATTTAGGATTAACACCCCCCCCTAATATACCATCTTGGCTTATCCCCTTATCAAACCATTAATCAGTGGTTCCTTATGGTAACTTATATACGGAGGTTGAAGGCTAACCATTAATCCCACTCTTTTGCATTAATATTAACAAACAGTGTAAGCCTGCAGTGGACTCACAACATCATATCTGTTTATGCAAAGCTGCAGCCTGCATCTGTACAAGAAACAAGAGGCAAAAGTTGATTTCATCTCGACTTTTACAACAATGAGTTCCAATATTTATTAGGAAATGGATGCTATTCAGCCAAAAATTGGTCTGAGGCTTTTTGTTTGAAGGCTGGTTAGATTTCAGTCATGCCAAGACAATCGCGACAATTAAACTTCGCATTGAATTTCAAAGAAATCAATTAGGATAAAATTACAGGGAGACAATTAGGGTTGCAGAATAATTAGAGATATCCCAGGCAAATAAAGAAAATAAAGAAGCAATTGAGTCCACATCAAACCGGAAGTCGATGTATTTTCATCACATCAACTAAAGCAGATACTTGAGCAGAATGTGGGGATGTTTCTTATCTTTTTAAGAATCAAATATCCTGAACATTACAGTATATGCATGTAACCCAATAATGTTTACGATATTTACCACAAAAGAGAGCGATTCATTTGGTTTGATGATGTCATCGAAGAGTGACCATATGTATTTTGAATAACTTCAGTCAAGTATAGCATATATAGTCTGCTATGAAATATTACCTACCCTATGCAGAAAAATTCAAGGAAAAAGGCCCCATGATTAACAGGATGCCTGAGCATAAAAGTTTTCTGTGATCTCACAGATCTGTCCATATTGATTTTTTCTCTTAGGGTTAACCTGGTTACCCAAGATGAGCACGACCCTAAAATGATGCCAAGACAAAAAATTAAGATAAGTGTCTCCTTCAGCATTGCCATGGTGATAGCGGAGTATTACCGTGCCAATCAAAGAATGCGTCTACTGCGGGGCCATCACATTTGACAACAAGTGGGCAAGCAACAGCGCTGTACAAGGGGGACGTAAAGATGAGGAAATATTTCTTGCACTCTCAGCACTCCTGCAGTTTTCTAAAAAAAAAAACATTTCAATCTGTAATTGCAATTACATAATGGACATGGGACATGATCAACCAAACCAAAACAATCACATTCATCTGAGCAGACCAACACTCACAGAGAAATAATTATTGTGTGATTAGTATTTTCACCTGTGTCTGAGGTGGCGGCTCAAGACCGTGGCCAAGTAAATGAGATCGTCAAGCAGCCCTACTGATGGTAATAAAGACAGATATGTACCTCAAGCTCTAAAGCAACTACTGGTGTCCCACAAGTCCTGGAAAAGTGTGGAAATTTGTTGATTTTGTTTGTCCAGTTCAACAGGAACCGCTTGCCGCACACAAACAAAATTTTACGCTGTTAATGCCCAGATATTTTCTTACAAATCTAGACAATTATGGAATTGAAGTATCACAATGTCATGCCAAGGGATGTCAAGGGGTGTCAAAGTTGACATGTCTTGGCTTAAAAGTGTGATTCCCCTTTATGTTATAATTATATACTCAATATGTTTATTGACCATGATTCAGAAGCCCTATAGTCAAAATAGGTCAAATTACAGGGAATACTCCCCAAACCCCATTATTTCACAAGAGAGGAAGGTGAAGTACTCATATGAGACACAGAATCATATATACTAAAACATTCCTCTTCAATGTAGAATCTCTGATGAGATCCAATATCGAATGTTACCTGCACAAATATTGTATGACACTCCCAATCTACAGAACACACAAGAGAGATGAATAAAATGTATGAGCCGGTGACAACTTATCATTGCTGTCATATTCCCAGAGCATCCTTGACATCCGATTCTGTCTGCACTGATGTTGTATGATACATGTCCTGGACAAACTTTGAAGCCATACACATCTATAGGCGTACGTCTATTTTACATCTTTAGATCATGGTATACAACAGATAGATAATAGTCCATAAAGTTGCTTAATTATGTAGCTGGTTGCCCAAGTGGCTGAGGTGCCCACCCTGCTCTGCTGAAGGTCTTTGTCTGCGTGCGTTTCGAATCCCGGTTGGGGAACCCAAACTTTTCAGTGGACCTTCATGAGCAAAATCCCAGCTGGATGTTGTTCGGATGAGACATTAAATTGGCGGCCCTTGTATCAGTGTATATGCTGGGCAAATAAAAGATCCCTCAAATGGGGTAAATGTGTAACATGTTGAGGACTCTCGCTCTCCCTCCTATCTCATCAATCAACCCTCATGAGGGCCCAGAACTGGGCTTAGAGGGCTGCACTTACCATATCTATATCTATCTATCTATCTATCTATCTATGGAACCAATCATTCAACAAAAAAGTGAAACAAAAATAATTTGAGTCTTTGGCCAACAGATGAGAAGTCAGCATAATATTTATTCATAAAATATTTCTACACATGTACAGTAACAGACAATCCAGACATTAGTGAGGTGGGAAACTAAGATAAAACAATTACATGGTTCGATAGCTAGCTATGGTTTTGATTGATTAATTGATTCAAACAAAAATTTAGGAAGCCTAGAAAACTCATCTGTATCGGACTGTTATCAACACTTAACAGAGGTTATCCCAATCTGGTTGACTCCTAACTTACGCTTATCGAACTGTCACTGTTAGGTCACATTTTATACTCTTTATATTTTCAATTTTTTCCATGTGACTGGTGACTAAACCCCCGTATGACTAAGCAATATCAGACAATTAATACTCATACAAGAACACATCATTATTTGACACTTTTTAAAAAAGTTCAATGGACTCTTTTTTTACTGTCTTTACTCATCACACTCATCTGTTTCACTGAAGCAGTGTCACAATGTTCCCGCTATTGTGCAAGTTGTGCTCTTTCATTGTAGAAGGTTGACTGACTCCCCTGTGGTAGGCGGAAATCTGTGACACAGCAGATGGATTAAACTCAATTGATCATCAGGAAAATGGAGGAAGTGATTAAAACACTATATTATGCTCAATACTTTAAATTATGTTACAATATGTTATGGATGTGTTCTCCCTGAAAGTTGCAAGCAGATTTCTGTGGTGTCAGTGCCTCCAACCATCACAATTCATGGCGGAAAACAATCTTGGAGTCTAGGGTAGGATTTGATTTGAATTTGAAGACAAATGACAGTGGCTGTTCACATATCTATATAAATGCAATTATTGGATCTTCTAAGATGGCAGAAACATGATGTTACACAGCAGTCGTCCAAACAATTTAAAATATGTGAGGTAGATCTTGGTAAAGTTGGTAATCTGGGGAAGTTGGCCGCTTATTTTAACCCACTTAATGGAAGAAATGTCTATTTTTCCGAATGACACATGTATTTATTTGGCCAATTTTCCACCTGGGTCGGTGAGGAAATTTGGCATTTCTGCCATTAAGCGGGTTAAGATAGCCAGCCAACTTTCCCCTGGATTGCCAACTTTACCCCGTTTTATGGTATTAAATTACAATGCCTTAGAAGCTATGTGACGGTTGAGTCATCGATCCCTTAATGACTAATCAACCCTCCATAGTTAAAATTCAGTTTCGGACACACGTAATGTGAGTAAAGTTTCTAGCCATTATTAATAATTATTTATAGTCTCTCAGGGGCAACCATTCATTTGCTCAACATCTTCCGGGCACAAATTGGACTCTGGTTGGTTAATGCACTTTGCCGCTTTTTTTGACCAGCACTGAAATGCCCTCATATGATGCTCAATTAAATGCTTTTGTGCAGTTTTTTTCCAAATTTTCGGCACCAGTAGTCTAAGTAACTATGTCAAGGAAAAAAAAAATTTTTTGGGGGGGTCACTGTATCTTTTAATAGGAAAAAATGCTATTTTTAGCTTAAAATCTGATAAAAACACTAAAATAGAGGCCGAGGGATGAATTTTAACAGTAGAGATGCAAACTAGACATGTCATAATCGCATAGCGATGAATGATGCACTGCGCTATACTGAGTCTGCAACATGACGCATCCCTTCGTATATCAGAATGATATTCACTAATAAATGTTTATATAAGCTTCTACATATCTGTAAGACATATTCTATCAAAATATGCCTAGGATACTAAATATTAAACTTTATATATTTTTTACAGGATGCAATAGTCTTGAGACAAAATTGGGCTTTCAGGCACCAGGCCTCCTAAAAAGCACTCCCACAGTTGCCCAAAGGCACACTTTAACATGGAAGACTTAGACTTGGGTGTGCCATTTAGGTTACAGTGTATCTTTCCTGGTTTTTGTTGTGCAAAACCATAGGGCATTTTGGATTTTTTTCTTAAATTTGCCAGAAAATAAAACGGAAAAAGACATGTTGTAGTCTCCACATGATCTCCACTACCATTATTGCCAGTACACTAGCTTAAATGCATGGAAATCTCATAAGAAATGGAGCCATTTTCACCAGTCCTTGTTTATGGGTAACCATGCTAAGCAGTATTACAAAATGTGATGAGATAATTCTATAATCAAAGTATTCCCTTCCTTCATTTCTATGTTAGCCATGCACCTTTTTTCAAGTACCCATTTTTGTCTGACCAGTGCATTTTATTTAACCGAAGAACCTGGTTGACCTGGTGCATTCACTGTACCCCATGCAACCCATTAACCAGGTGCATTGTGCAGCAGACTGCAGGCCTAGCATATAGAAGCATGCTCAATGTGCTGAGTAGTGAACAGTTGTGAAATGTCGGAGGCACAATAGTTGGAACATGACACAATTAACCCCCTAACACAAGTCTAAACATGTGGGGGAAAAACTTCATGATAGATACAGAACATACATGTGAAGGAGAACGTTAAAAGTTATGTCAAAGAACCAGGAGCTCACACATAAAATTTGCAGCAAATGTTAGTTGACGAATCTGGAAGGCTATGAAAACAAGGGCACTGCTATAGCCACCTGGCGGTGGGCTAGCGCAGTGCAATAAGGTGTCAAATGAAAGCAGAGAACTAGCACTATATGATTCCGGAGGCGCTTTTTAAAATTTTGGTCTGTGTACTTTTTGTTTGCCTATTAAAGATGCAAAAAATGGCTCAGTTTCAAGTAAAACCCCACTGAACAGGCATTAAAATCAAAAATTAAAAAAAGCGCCTGCACCATCTTGTAGTACTGCTTGTCTGCTTTCATTTGACACCTCATTTGCATTTCTACCATTAAAACTCATCCCTCGGCCTTTTTTTGAAGTTTTTTGTCATATTTTGAGCTAAAAATAGCATTTTTCACCATTAAAAAATACAGTGACCCCCCCGAAAAAAAATTTTTTTTTTCTTGACCTATTATATTAGATGACTGATGCCGAAAATTTGAATGAAATATGTGAAACTGCCTTTAATACAGCAGCATTTAAAGAAATGGCAGTGTAGCCCTCAAAAAGCTCAAAAGTGCATTAACCAACCTGAGGAGTAAGACAAGCTACAGAATGGGAAACCTTGCCCCATCCTAGCTACTCCACCAGTCCTCATTTCAACCAGACTTTAGTAGGCCTTTTTCAAGTTTTTGCATATCTTCTAACAGATCACAAACGTCCTCAATTCCAGCAACCACATTTTCGTGCATTTAATTTTGATATATAGTGGCTCAGAATCTGATAATTCTCTATATATGGGGATAAAAGACACTTTATTCTAGAGCTCTGTCTTTTTAGTCCATTATAGCATGCTGTAGGTTTCAATTTCAAGTAAACTAATTTGCAAATTGCTCCCTGCCAATCGTCGAATTCAGTCTCAAATTTATGGAAGAATTTTAGGTATTTAAAAAAACTGCATGGCGCTTGTCTTTAAAAATGTCGTTCAGATTTTTACATGCAGGCCTAAAGAATCGATGTGCCAGCTACATTTTATCAACTCGTAAAAACGGCCATTCTCTCCTTCTTGGATTTCATGCTTTACAATGTTCAGTCACCTGACAAACCAAAAAGCCAGCAAGGATGTCGTTCTTAAAAGGTGTAATGTTCTTTTCCACCATGACAGCCATAAGCATCCCATACATGAGTAAGGATAGCAATAATGTCTTCATTACATTATGTGCAGTTCTGTCAATTTAGCTGACACTGGTTGATTCTACTGTGAATTAGTAAATAGCCATTTATTACTATATATATATGACATCTTAACATTAATGTCAGCCCAATTCTGTTGCATTGTGTGGGAGATGTGGAGAGAAACATGCCAATTTAAGCCACTTCTTTATGGTTAGTTTGGTTATGTGGGAAAAATCTTTCTTTGCCAGTAAACAGAAACGTAATTGGTTATCTTTGCATACAATTTTACTTGTTACCAGCGGTCAAAATGGCAGAAAAGCGCCCCCCCCCCCCAGACGCATTTATCATCAGGCATTAAGAAAGGATTTTTTGTGTGTGACAATTATTCTCAAAGCAATTATAACAGTTAAGTAGTTGTAACATCAAAGGTGTATGGAACATTTTTTGGCTGAGCCACACAGGACTTGTGGTTCATTCATCAATATAATAGTGCTGTAGCTGTCTTTTCTTGAAGGACAACATGATTGTTTTTGTTTGGTTGGTCAGCGCCTTATGACTAGACACAATGACATAAGGAAAGCAGAACCCGGCAGAGCAAGAAGCAAGAAATGTATTTTGTTTGCCGTCTTGGCATCCATCTTGTAGCTGTCCCACTTGATGTAGCCCCCTCAGCAGCTCACAGTCAGCACAGCTTTGGTTGCTATGGTAATACAACCATTATCACCATAAGAGACTATTTGTCTTTATTTTTGCTGCACAATCAATGAATAGGTCAAGTTTATTTCATAAAAATCTATCAAGCTAGAGAAACATCTAATAAGAGCAAATTGATGTCAATCAGGGCAGGTCATCTTTTGTACATAGTATTCACTGTGATGACAGTTGGATAACTTTTAGGTTCTTTTCTTTTCATGTTAGTACATTGTTAATAATTTCTTTACCTGACTGTAAAATAAAAGTGCATTTGCAAGACACCGTCAAGTTAGTCATGACATTGCTTGCCCAAGAGCCAAAGCCATGACATTGGTTCCTCACTCATGGAGACAACCTGAACTAGATACACTACTTAAACATTTAGCATTTCATATGGTTTTTGCCAGCATGAGCTGCTCACGAAAGGCCGACTTCACACCACCAGCCAAACAGTGCAACACACAGTCCTAAGTTAACACAGCTATTAATTGCAATTGTCCTGATGTTATTTGCCATCCACTCCTCCAGCAAATAAATATCTTGCTAAATATTTGTATTGTCGGATATGTCCTGTTTTGTGATCCTCCGCATACAGTCTGTTCAGTATGTTGTAGGTTTTCTCTCCAGATGCTTTGAGCTGTAAAAGAAGCAACCCTGTAGTGCTTGTTGCATATTCAATATTTAATTTGTTGTTTGATTATTTTACAATTATTTCAAAGGCAGTATAACAAATATTGAATATTTATTGGACATCAATTCAAAACCTTTTATGTGAGTTCATTTGATTCTGTAGGTTGTTAGTTGTACGAGTTTCAGAGCCTTTTAATAGAGTTCTCGGTCAAAATTAAAATTTGTTTATTTCCTTTAGAATTCATCACTTACCACAGAAAAACTAGTGTCCAAATGAAAGGGAAAACCTGGTATGTCACATTTTGGGCCAAATTGAGTTAAGGTAAAAAAAGGACTCCTGAGACATGTTTCTATATATTTATTAAGTTTAGATTTTCATGAAGTGGCCCGTTACCCCAGAATGACACTGGCAAATCCCAGTAAGTCCATCTCTTACTGCAAGGACTGGATTTTAAAAGTCAATTTTCTCAGAATGTCCTAAATGTGACTTACTAGGTTTTCCCTTTGGATGCTAAATAGCCACCCAAAACCAATTAAAAGCAGGAATTTGCAACTAATATGAAAGACTGAACATTTTTTAAGTTGTTTAAATTGCATTTTACAATTTTGACATTTTTGATCAAAGTTTGACATATTTGAACATTATAATGAACAAAATAACCACCTTCTTGCTTTTGAACAAGAAGGTTAACTCAGGACAAACTTGAAGCAGATTACATGGCTAAAAGCTTGTTAGCTGTTTCATCTTCTCAGATATCCATAATCTGTCTCCAGAACAAACCTTTACTCTTCTGCTACAATGCACTCTGTTCCTGGATGAAAGAAAATATAGGATAAGCTTGAAAAGTAATTGCAACATTCAACCACCCTCAGGGGGACTTAAAAGTAAATACACTTTAGAGAGTACTGGCAAGGACTTTCAACCACCATGAAGCAATTAACCATGAGCCTACACAAAGGTGATATATAATGTCACTGATTTCTGTTTGGGCATTCTTTAAATTGCCCCTTCTATTTTTGCTGTAACTTGTGGGTAAGGTTCTATTTTAAAGCTGAAACTGAAATGCGGTACCGTAATATGGGGTGAATAGGGACACTGCATGGGAGGTATATATTTTTCAATATTTTGCATGTGCACGAATTTGTAAACCTGCAAAAACGAACATGTACACGAATTTGGCATTCGTATAAGTGTCAAATATTGTCATTCACGAATTTGCATAGGTGTAATAACGAACACACTAACCTCAAACCTTCTCTAAACCTTTTCACGAATTTGTGTATGAGTAATTACGAACATTGCAATCTTAAACTTGGCTAAAACTAACTCTAAACCTAATTTTAACACTAAACCCTAATAATATGGCACTTCCACGAATGTTAGTATTGGCAGATACACAAATGAATAATAAAGCACATTCACGAGTGTTAGTTTTTACATGTACACGAGCACCTATGCTCGTTTTTTTCATGTCCACGAATTCGTACATGCTCGTTTTTACACCTCCACGAATTCGTGAACATGTCAAATAATGAAAAATATATACATGAATTTTAACACTTAACCCCAATTATATAACACTTCCACGAATGTTAGTACTAGCAGATACACGAATGTAAGATAAAGCTAATTCACGAGTGTTAGTTATTACATTATACACGAGCACTTATGCTGCGTTTTTACACATCCACAAATTCGTACATGCCCGTTTTTACACCTCCACAAATTCGTGAACATGCCAAATAATGAAAAATATATACATGCTGCATGGGGTGAATCGGGACAAGCCAGGAAATAATATAAATTTATCTTCAAAAAGCAACAACTTCTACTTGTTACAAGGACTTGATTTTTTTCACGGTTTTAGTATTTTAGTATACACTCCAATCAGTATTCAGATGAATTTGCGTGATTCTACCTGTAGGTGGAAAGCAGCTGCACTACTGTAGCACCTTAAACATTGCCCTGCAGAATTTACATTTTTACAAGCTGGTCAAAACTTTGCTTGTGCCACAAAAACTATAAAAGATACAGACACAAAAATTTCACAAAACCTCAAGTATATAGTTGTAGCCAATTACGGAAAAAATCATAAACTTAGGTACATTTGCACTGACTATATTCAACGAGCACTAATGCATTTTCAGTTGCAGAGTTATTTTAGTGTCATTTTCGGCCCCCAGTTATACCCAAAAATAAAATCCTAGCGAATGGCAGAGTTACAAAGCTGGCCCAAAAAGCCTTTCTAATTTTCAACCCAGCTTATTTTCATGGAATTTGGGTTTGAATTGTTGAAATTGGCATAATTTATTGTGGATTTAGTTCAAGTTTATTCATCACTTGTAAAATTAGCAGATAACTACATGTTTGTCAATTTACAGCTCACTTGATTAATTACATTTTTTTTTACAACTGTATAATAATATATATTCTTCACATAACATACATCAAATTTTACTAAGAGCGACTTTTTGGGGTGCTAAACATGTTTTCTAATGTTTATTCATAAGTATAAATAAATAAAACAGGATAGGAAGCAATAGTTACCTAGATTAGTCTCTGTCCCGATTCACCCCATAGTGAGGGGTGAATTGGGACAGTGGTTTTCTGGGCCCTGATCATTGGAAATTTAAGATATCTATTGAAGCTCTTATAGATCATTAGACCTTTTGCTTGGACACAATCTAATACCATATTTTGATTTCTGAGTTGATTTGTGGCTATTCTATAGCAGAAAAACGGCCAAAACTGTCCCGATTCACCCCATATTACAGTACACACGACTGACGGTACACTATAAATTATATCAGCTGAATAATTTTAAACTGTACTAAGACCAAAGGATCAATATAGCATACTTTTCTTTTTTGCCCAAAGTTTAATCTTTGCAAAATTATAAGTAAAAGTAAGTGTATTTGCCCTATTGTGTTCTTGAGTATATGCAGCTTTAAATTTGGCAAGTATGATTGGGATTTGTATATATTTGCTCTCAGCTTTTGTCCTGAGTATAAATGACAATCCTACACTGAAAAAAAGGTTTGTGTAAAACAGACAAAACGAACGTTAGCTGGTGTCCGTCCAAAATTTTGTTTAAATTGAGACAATATGTATGTGTGTTTTTGCCATTTCATTGATCAAATCACACAAAAAATTGATCAAGATTGACAATGAAATGTCAAAAATACACATACCTTTTGTCTGAATTTACACAAAATTTTGGACGGACACCAGCTAACGTTCATTTTGTCTGTTTTACACAAACCTTTTTTTCAGTGTAATATCCCTTGGCAGAGTACGGCCCACAAGAATTGATGCCATGGTCCAGTTGCCCTGCTTGTCACATCCCATTCTATTGTTACAATGTATCTATGGGTAGGGGCATCTGTGTAGGACTCCATCATGTTTTGGCCGAACTATACATATGAAACAATTGCAAGCATTTCCCAGACCAAATACTGAAAGACCCTGGGCATCCCTGAATTAATAGGGTATGTGCCAGACTCACAGTCTTCTCATCTCATCATCATACGGCGATCACCTGCCTCAATATAGCCCAGTAAGGTGCTGCAGAGGCGTAAAACACAAACAAACAAACAAACAAACCATGTTTCAAGTAATGTAAAGACGAAACACAAGAAATTATATAAGACTTATCAATAGCCTGAACTTATAGGAGGCAGCTCAGATGCCCCTTGTGAAATGGGGTTTCCGGATGCGGGGGAGGTCTATCTATGGACACAGTGAAATTCTGTTTGCTTTGCAATTTCAGGATCCCTTGGAGGTGGGATTGCAACAGAAGTGCAAACAGGTAAAATAGAAAGTAACCCCAGTGATACATTGTTATGCATGCATGACTGACATTGACTGTAGCAATATTCTATGACAGTTCTCCCCCTTGGGAGATATGAGACATTGCATTTGCATTTCATCTGTGCAAAAATAAAACCATGTCAATCATAGCAGCACAAAATACCCAGCAGAAAGTACTTTCTGAAGCGGCATTTTAATTTATGAACTTCTCTAAGTGTTCCAAATCATAGCTTAAGGTTTTTCAATGTTCAGTTATCGATGTGTGATTTTTATGGTGTTTGGCCATTAATATATTTAGTTCGTGTCCAGGACAGTAGAACAGCTGAATGAGTTGAAATATGATATTTAACAGCAAAAAACCATTATATAAATTAAGCATTGCCATGAAAGTTTGTAATTACTGAACTATGAGCTTATATGCTGCTTCTGCAGTCAGTTTATCAGTGGGGACAGTGATCACAACGATGGCTGATGGTTATTCCGCAACACTGAATTTTAGGGCTTTTCATATGAGCACAAAATGCTTGCTGCAAAATGTGACAAACTAACAATGAAAGCCTTAAAATTGGCCCGCAGTAAGCAATAAGCAAAGCATAATTAAGAATGAGGCATCATTAATTTGACTCTTTTTGGTGTTAATGGACTGCATTTTTATGGCTTCCTCTACTTGTGCCTATCTATTTTGCTGAAGTAGTCTCATCGGCATAAAACAATGTCCTGGCAGTTGTCCTGCTATTGCGCAAATGTTGCTCTTTCGTTGTGCAAGATGTACTGACTCCCACACAGCAGACTAAAGTCAGCAGCATGTCAAGGGAGAAAAAGTACTCAACCAAAACACCTGTCCAATTCAGGGAGGGAGTATTTTCCATAGAAGTCATGATGTTATTGAGTGAATGCTTTACTTCAACACCTGTCCAATTCAGGGAGGGAGTATTTTCCATAGAAGTCATGATGTTATTTAGTGAATGCTTTACTTCAACACCTGTCCAATTCAGGGAGGGAGTATTTTCCATAGAAGTCATGATGTTATTTAGTGAATGCTTTACTTCAACACCTGTCCAATTCAGGGAGGGAGTATTTTCCATAGAAGTCATGATGTTATTTAGTGAATGCTTTACTTCAACACCTGTCCAATTCAGGGAGGGAGTATTTTCCATAGAAGTCATGATGCTATTTAGTGAATGCTTTACTTCAACACCTGTCCAATTCAGGGAGGGAGTATTTTCCATAGAAGTCATGATGTTATTTAGTGAATGCTTTACTTCAACAGAAGTTCAACCATAGGAAAGTTGAATTGGTTGACTAAGCTCCAGTCAGGTATCATCTCTCATGATCAAACATTGCCATAAAGAAATAAGTATGTATTCAATCATGTTGTATACCGCTTCTGCAGTTAGTATGTCAGCAGGGTCATTGATCATAGAGGCTTCTGGTGGTTATTTCGCAACACTGAGTTTTAGAGTCTCCATATGAGCCCTAATTTCATGTGGCCATATGTGACGCATTAATTGGGAAAGCCTTAAATTTGGCCCACAGCAAGCCATAAGTAATGCATCATTAAGAATGGGGCATGATTAATCTGACTCTTTTTTTGTGTCAATAGGCTTTTGATGGCTTCCTCTACTTGTACTTATCTATTTTGCTGAAGTAGTGTCACCGACATTAAGCAATGTCCTGACAGTGTCCTGCTATTGCACAAATATTGCTCTTTCATTGAGTAAGATGTACTGACTCCCACACAGCAGGCTGAAGTCGGCTGCTCGGCAAAGAAAAATTAGTACTAGACCTAAACACAAGCCCATTTTATGGAGGGAGTATTTCTATTGAAGTCACAATGTCAATTAGTTAGCGCTTTACTTCAACAAATTAAAGTTCAACCACAGGAAGGTTGAATTAGTTGAGTAAGCTCCAGTCAGTATCATCTGTTTAGAAAATATGGATGTGCTTCCTGATGTTATTCAATTATACTTCATATCTTTATGGTCCCAGACAATACAGAACACATCAGTTTGACATAATTTTGTGCACTGTATTTTGTTTCAAGTCAATTTGTCTATTTTCCTGTTGATTGATTTGCTTAGATCCATCTGCTGTGTCACAGATTTCCGCCTACCACAGGGGAGTCAGTCAACCTTCTACAATGAAAGAGCACAACTTGCACAATAGCGGGAACATTGTTTAATGATTGTGACCCTGCCTAAGTGAAGCAGATGAGTATGATGAGTTCGGACAGTAAAATGAGAGCCCATTGACACTTAAAAGTGTCTTAATTAATGATGTATTTCTCATGAGGCATCTTTTATTGTCTTTTGTTTACCATATTTCATGCTTCCAGTGCTAATACGTTATGTGTCACTGCAAGCTTTATGTACTAAAGGCCCATGCGAGTAAGATCCGTGAAGTACTTACATGTAGTGGTTTCTCTCATGTACGTTTAAACTTCATCTCTTTATGAAAATATGCCAAAGAAATATTATGTCTGATGTGACAACTCCCTTTTAATTAAAATCTTATAACTTCATAATTAAATCTTTCAAGCTTGCATTAAATTTGAAGTGATTATTTCTATTGTCACAAATATTACCAACCCCCCCCCCCCTAATTGTCACAACCTGTATAATTTTAATATCTAGAAACACTGTATCCAGACTTCAAACCAGTTGATAAATTACAAAGTTGCACTTACTTGTTAGTCAGACAGTGAAAAAAGGGGCTCTGATGATCTGATGAGTTCTCAAAAATAATTAAAGTTGGTATTTGGCGATGTATTGAGAATGAAATGTTGTTGTTATTTTAACTTTGTTAGCATGTGATTCACCATCAACCCCTTAAGCAGCAATTGGATTATGAGTATGCTGATGATTCAACTTTTTCGATCCTGTTATCAAATTAGATTGCGCTCTGGGGAGGAATCAAAAATCAAAGTCATACCTTTCTCAGTACCTGCATACAATAAAGGTATGGACACCAACAGCACTCTCCCATAGATAACAATAGAATGGGATGTGACAGGCTGAGTAACTGGGGCATGGCATCAATTCTGGTGGGCCGTATTCTGTCAAGGGATATTAGGATTGCCATTTATACTCTTTTATGACTAAAGCTAAGAGCACGTATATGCAAATCGCAACCATGTTTGCCCAACTTTGTGCTGCACGTAATGCTTCATTATATCAGCTGAATGGTGGTGAAGAAAGAATTGCCCTCTATCTATCTATCTACCCTGAGCATCATTAAAAACGCAACATCATTAAACAACAAAATTTCCTAAGTTCTAATAGTTAAATAAATATCAAATCTGGCACATACCCTATGTATGTTCTTAAAAGGCATATTAGTATATTTCATGAAAAAGGATTCACTTTTAGCTACACGGCGCTAATTTTAGTGAGTTCTGTTTGAAACTTCAGTTTGCAGAGTGCACTTCAATGGAACATGCACCAATGGAAATATTGGTTTTGTGGCTTATTGGATGGGATTAACCTAACAAAATTTTCACAAAACAGGCACAAGAGTTCCCAAAACTGTCATACAAACATTTGGAAAAAAGATTGAGAATGAAGCAGATTTTTAATGAAAAAAATATGAGCTTTAACAGCAACAAACATTTTCCAAAATGAAAAAAAAAAAGTGTTTAGATTAAACATTGCCATTGAAGCACCAGAAAAGGCTGAATCATGTTACATGAGTTTTTATGCTGCTTCTGCAGTCGGTACATGTATATCAGAGGGAACATAAATCACAATGGCACCTGATGCTTATAATGTTGCAAAACTGAATTTTAGGGTTTATTGCATGAGCACAAAAATGCTTGCGGCAATATGTGTCAAATTAATGATGAAAGCCCAGCAAGCAATATGCAAAGTATCATTAAGAATGGCACATCATTAATTTTACTCCTTTTCATGTCAATTTGCTGCATTTTTATGGCTTCCTCTACTTGTCTCTTTTGCTGAAGAAGTGTCACAGACATTAAACAATGTTCCTGCAATTGTGCAAATATTGCTCTTTCATTGAGAGATGCGCAAGATGAATATATACTGACTCCCACACAGCAGGCTAAAGACAGCAGCACGTCAAGGAAGAAAAAGTACTCAGCCTAAACGCCAGCCCAATTCAGGGAGGGAGTATTTTTTATAGAAGTCATGATGTGTATGAGTAAACATCAAAATTGTACTGTTATTAAATATGCAGACGATACAGTGTTGATTGGAAATGTTTTAGATAGCAAGGAGAGCATGTTTAGAGAACAGGTCAACTTATTTGTATATTGGTGCAGTTCTAATTTTCTCAATTTGAATGTTAAGAAGACAATGGAGATGGTCCTCTATTTCCGTAAAATTAAAAATGACTATGACCCAATTGTAATAGGCGATGACGCTTTTCAAATTGTACATAACTATAAATACTTAGGAGTTGTAATTGAAGACAGGTTAACTTTTGCTGACAATGGACACCATCATTATGTAAAAAGTATCAAAAGGTTACACCATATGAGAATGCTCAATAACATCGGAGTCGACAAATATATACTACACTTGTTCTATCTATCAATCATTGAATCTGAACTATCATATTGTATTGTTTCATGGTTTGGCCCATCGCATAAGAAGGATCATTCTAAATTGTCAAAAATAACTCGAGCGGCAAAGAAAATGATAGAGCCATGTAAATCAAATGAGTTTCATTGTTTTCAATGATTCAATAAAGTATTATCGTATCGTATCGTATGTCATATAGTGAATGCTTTACTTCAACCCCAGCCCATTTTAGGGAGGGAGTATTTTCTATAGAAGTCATACTTCAACATAAGTTCAACCATAGGAAAGTTGAATTGGTTGTCTAAGCTCCAGTCAGTATCATCTGTTCAGATAACATGGATGTGCTTCCCTATTTAACATTGTTTGCAAATAATTCACAATCAACCCCTCACACAGCAACTGGATTATGAGTAAGGTGGTGATTCAACTTTTTCAAACCTGTTATTGTATTAGATTGTCCTTTGGGGAGGAATCAAAAATCAAAGTCATGGGGATGAATGAAATGGGACATTTTCATTTGAAGCACACACCAGTTGTTCATGGACATTTTAGATTTTCAGTTGAAATGAGGCTCATAAAGGGTACAGGCAGTTTGAATATTTACATACCTCTTTTAATAGTTGTTATACAGCCCCCATTACTAGATTAAAAATTTTGTCTTGGTTTCAATTGATTCAGTCTGTTGAAACTTTCACACACCCTTCGCATTGCTTGCATACAATAAAATGTATGGACGCCAATAACACTCTCCCATAGATAACAATAGATAAGAATGGGATGTGACAAGCTGGGCAACTTGGGCATGGCATAAATTCATGTGGGCAGTACTCTGCCAAGGGATCTTAGGATTGCTATTTATACTCAGGACCAAAACTGAGAGCACATATATATACAAATCGAACCATATTTTCACAACTACAATGCTTGATCATATCAGCTATACTGTGCTGAACAAAGAATTGTAGTGCCTGCATCACAAATTATGAAAGATTTGAAAGTTTGAAAATGATTGATGAGAGATATTTGCTGCTGTCAATGTGTGATTAATTTGGTTTCCAGGTGTTTTAATTACCAAGTCATTCTGGGATATTTTTGGCTGATTTGAATGGTTCAGGAATTTCTGAACGTCATGCTATCCAGAGCAGCAATGTAAGTACATATGTACAAGTATACATTGCATTATATCCTCGATGCCATCTATGAATGATCAAAATCACATGATAATTAAAACAGCTGTAATGGAATAACGATATGATGAATTATTTGAAGTTTTTTCACAGAGTGGTATCAGAAACAATCCAAATATTTAGCAAGAGATTCATTTGTCATTTGCTGGGGCAGCAGAGAACAAATAACACCATGACAATTGCAAGAGCTGTGTTCCAAGAATCCCGTAACTTATAACAGACTGTTACAGTGTTATTCTCTGAACGGCTAGTGACAGAGAAGTAGCTTTTTGTTGATGGCACTAGACCATTTTATACAACTGATCCATTAATTTCAGCAATTGCTGAAGTGCCTTGATTTTATACTGTGTATGGTTCGCAGCTTCCATTGTCGACAGTACATCATCAATGCGTTTTGCTTGTTAAATGAGTCAAACTGAAGGCTACATCAGACTATTGTATTGTATTCCTTACCATCTATGCCAGGTAGCAAAATTTTCAGAATCATACACCAGTCGACCTGTCAAATTGAATTTTAAACCTCGTGTTCTGCTATTAGTTACAAACTGTATCAACTCTCCCCAACTGCTATGTGGTGGCCAAAGTAACCTCAACACTGACTTGTAAATTTGGGGTGTCATTGGCCAGTACCGTAGTTTCTTTTTATTGTAAATTATAACAAATCAATAAATCCTGAGTGTAAAACTGTGATACATTGTCTTTAAAAATCCTCCACAATTTGTACAGCATAAATGTGTACTTTACCCCATCCAGAACGAAGTGGAGACCTCCCTCTGAAATCACATTTTTGCAAGCCTATTTCCAAAACAACCTCCTTTTAAAGGAACAATGGTATAATAATATGAAGAAAGAAAAAGTAAAGTAGTGATAGACAAATAACTGAAGGATATGCAGAGAGAAATCAACTGATATGAATATATAATATATATTGGTTTGACAGATAATGGAAACTGAACCTATTTCTCATCCAATGGCCCATGTCACAGTGTCTCAGCTTAAAACAGTAATCTATATAAAGATCTGGTGCAACCATATTGCTCAATCATTTGAGTCGACCCGGTACACCATTCCCGCTGACGTCATACTGAATTATCAACCATGGATAACATTCCACCCCCTTACCTACTGTCCCCAAGACAAAACTGTATCAGGCAATTCTCAGTTACTGAAGGCTCAAATGTCAATTGAACATTGCCTGCCTTTTGTTGTCAGCGAAAATGAGGATTGTATTGCCATGGAAACTGCACAATGCTATAGGTCTGTTGCTTGAAAGTCGATGAGAATAATGAAAGTTCCTTACGTTATCACAAAGAACACAGACAGCAGCTAGTTGAAAAATTTAAAAAGAGTTAACTGCATGGAAAAAACATGTATTTGATCAACTGCACCAAAACTTAATCTAATTTATTACATTTTTAAAGAGTGTTATCTGCCGAAAACATACAGTACATACAAATTCTACAGGGAGAAATTGTAAAACAATCGAATCGAAGAAATGTAAAATGGTCCATGTAAGGAAATGTGCATAAATACAATAAATATAAGACAGATTATAAAGCTGTTAAAATAAACCCAATCCCTTGCACAATTTTTAGCTTCAGAAAATTCGGCAATAGATATGGTTTGGAGTTCAGCGATTTCAATATTCTATAAAACATAGCCTGCTTGCTCTATACATAGCAAGCTTACTTCAAGGTTATTATCAAGTAGCCAGACTGACGTTGGTCCAAATACCCCATATATTAAGTTCAGTGTCTGCAGACCTGTAATGAGGTAGTACAGTGTAGGATCATTGCTGGTTACCTTCAAAAGCTCCTAGCCTCATCAGCATTCATGAGTGCGAAGCTCAAGTTCTAAAAAGACACTTTGAATAGCGATAGGGTTATTTTCACGATGGGCGTTATTTTTAAGGCAAGCTGTAAAAGGTTAAAGTTACTGTTATCCTCAGTAGAGAGTGAAGCTCCAACTTTAGAACGACCCATGAAAAACTTAAAGCTGCAGAAGAGACAAAGTCACTGTGTCATGGTTATTGGATCATCTGACATTCCAAAATGTGTGGGTGTTCACATAGACCAGACATAATTGATCTTTAGCTTCTCGGAGCACATTCTCTGGGGTCAGTGGGAAGTAAAAAAAGTCTGTGTAAGCAATTCTGTATGATATCTCTTAATGAAAAAATTTTGGTAGGCTCTTTTTTTTTCCTAGAAAGAAAGTCTCTTCAGTTAGTCGGTCCGAGAAGCTAAAAATTTTGATAAATGTGGCCGAAGCCAAATACTTGGGTCAATAGCTATCACACTTATTTTATCCGTTTTCTTTATAACATTCACATTAAAACAGGTCTATTGTAGAAGACTTTCTGGAGACCTCCTTACATGCCTAGTTTACTTTAATGGACTATGTAAGCATACGAGCTGGAAAAGGTTATATACATGCAAGTGACATTATTTGGACTTTTTGGACCTTTGAATAATGCCAATTCTACATTGTATAGGGCTTAGCATCGTTTGGCATACAGTGTACCCATGCTGAAGCTATTGTCAGCAAAAGCTCATTTACTGATATCATACTCTCTGATGTTGCACGGCATTTGTGACATTCCACCCCCTTCTTTCTCCAAGACAAAACAGTAGAGGAAATTTCTCAGTTACTGAAAGCTGTCAACTGAACTGCCTGTCTTTTGTTGTCAGCGAAAATGAGGATCTTGTCTCCATGGCAACTGCACAATGCTGTAGGTCTGATTGTTTGATCTTAGGATTTCCATTCTTTGTGTGAAAGTGGATAGGGACAGATAAAGTCAGGCTGAATAGTGAAGGTTCCTGGCATTATCACTGAGAATACAGACAGCAGCTCTAAGAAAACTTTAAAGAGAATAAACTTCATAGTTTCAAATATGTGTATACAACAAAATACCTTTCCTGATACAATGAAAATGGCCAACATTATAATAAGACCAAATGGGTATGGTGGTATTTTGAGATGTACTCCACGAGTTGAAGATATCCTGAGTCCTCTGTACCCACGAGTGCATCAGCACGAGTGGGTACAGAGGACTCAGGATATCTTCACGAGTGGGAGTACATCTCAAAATACCACCATACAACCATTTGGTCTTATTTATACCCCATATTGTAACTCAAAAGAAAGCTGAACTTCACTCTGATGATCAATACTCAACAGTGGCCTCAGCCAATCAGAGCACAGATAGCAGCTCAAGTGATGATGTCACAATGTTGTGACGTCACCATGGTCATGACGTCACAATGGTAAACAATGCAATGACATCATCGAAAAAGATCAAATCGTTGAGTATACAACAAATCATTGAGTATACAACGCAATACCACATGGGATATATCCATTGCTTTTTCATGTGGTATTGTAAACATTATGGGGTATTACCCCATTATTCAAAAAGAAAGACAAACTAAATAAAGATAATTATAGATCAGTTAATCTATTACCGGCTCTTTCAAAAATCCTTGAAAAAATTCTTTTTAACCAAATTCAAAAACACATGGACTCGCTATTCCATGAATATCTATCAGGATTTAGAAAAGGTTTTGGATGTAATGACGTTGTAATAAAAATGACTGAAGACTGGCGAGAATCACTAGACAAAGGTTTAATCACTGGAATTGTAGCGATAGATCTGTCTAAAGCTTTTGACTGTATGTCGCATGAATTGCTAATTGCCAAACTACATGCATATGGCTTCGGCATAAATGCCTGCAAACTGACAAAAACATACCTCTCAAATAGAAAACAAAGAGTAAAAATAGGGACAACCCACTCTGACTGGGTTATAAATATCAAGGGCGTCCCCCAGGGATCAATTCTCGGACCACTGATGTTCAATATCTTTATTAATGACTTCCTTTATCACAACTTCAATTCAAAAATCTATAATTATGCTGATGACAATACTCTTAGTTTAACTGGCAAGGAAGTTTCAGAAGTAGTCAATAAAATGGAGCAAGATTGCAGTAATGCTCTAAAATGGTTCAAACGCAACAAAATGAAAGCTAACGCTGAAAAATTTCAATTGATGTTTCTTAGTAGACACTTACCGCTCATAAATCACAAATTAAAAGTGAATGATACTGAGATATGCGCAACTGAATCTATAAATGTCCTTGGAATCGAATTGGACACAAACTTAAATTTCAATATCCACATTGACAATGTCTGTAACCAAACAAGTAAACAGATTAATGCCTTAAAACGTATGAAACAAAATCTAGATAAGTCATGCAAAACCACAATATATAACAGCTACATCAGTAGTAATTTCAACTACTGTCAAGTTGCATGGATGTTCTCAAACAAGACAAATCTTGAAAAGCTTGAAAAAACTAACAAAAGAGCGCTAAAATTAGTTTCAAATAACAATGACATGAGCTATGAAAGTATATGTGAATACGAAAAACAACTCAACATACAAAAAAGATGTGTAAAACAGGTAGCCATTCAAATGTTCAAAATAAAAACAGGTATCTCCAAAGTCTTTTCACATCAAGAGAATCAAATTACGATATGAGAGACAATAACCGCTTTAACATTCCAAATTATGTTACAACTACTTATGGAAAAAAGAGTTTCAGATACTATGGCGCAAAGTTATGGTCGCTTATTCCCATAGAATTAAAAAATTTGGAGACACTCAAAAGCTTCAAATCTGCTGTCAATGCCTGGTTACTGACCTTAGACAATGCAAGCAATTTTGAATTTCTGTAGACATTTGAATTTGGATTCGTAGTTTTCAATGGAAAAATCCAAACATATAATCATTTTCTCACTTAAGATAGTTATTAAATGCAGATCGGAGGGAATACCGAATATTTATGTTGCATGGGCATTGAGCGGTTACCGCTGGTCCATGTTTCATATCTTCGGTTTTCCCTTCCGATAAGTAAATGACATTTTAGGCCACATTTGTATGAAAATGTTGGTATGAACAATAATTATTGTTGTATAATGATATTGAACACCTAATGCTCTAATCTCACCAAACTGTCTATGTATATATATGTGACTGACCATCCATAATGTGTATGATGATGTATGTACAGTCTAAAGTATCATGGAATTGATTATAGCTGAAAGTGACTATTTGATTACCGTGAATGGGTGCTAAAGATTATGAAATGCTATGTACTTGACCATGGTGCTCCGCTTTATGGTGCCTTGAGATTTACTAGAATATGTAGGAATGTATTATTTTTTATAGTGCTAGATAGTTGTAGATAGTGGTAGTTATTATTAGTCATCAATATGTTAAACTAGTATCATTAATGTCATCACTTCATCAAACCATAATTCATAATTATACCAGTATTATAATATTGTTATTGTATAATTTATTTCCAAGTGTTTTGTTGTCGTTCAGAAGCTTTGCTTGGGTACTGCGTTACCACATGATTTAAAACGACATTAAATAAAGTTTTACCATACCATACCATAGAAAAGGCATATTATTATATAAATATATTTGATATACTGCGTTGGCACAAAACATTCAAATGAAGAGTCTGGGGATTCCAAAAGCACAATAACATGATGATTTCGCTTCTGAGATTTTGATACGTTTTTCAATAGAACTTGATAGACAGATGGAAAGGTACAAACCTACATAGATACATATATACATAAATAGATAGACAGATAGATAGACAGATAGATTTATTTGTAATTTACTTGACTGTCATGGTATTGGTTCAAACAAATCAATCAACAAAGTTCACAACGCAAAGATATTTTAACAATAATATCACATTTCAAAGGGCTCATCATTCAATATGACTATCGCTCGAGATTCACTACATTATATCTGAAACAAAGTTATACAGTGAAGCACTAATTCTTATCCATTAACTATGTCAGTGTATATTACACCAAATGAGAGTCACTTCATTCACTTGACATTTAATTTTGCATATTTCATTGCAGTCTATGGCAGTCTTCAGATTGTCTTCAGATTGTCTTCAATTCACGACTTGCCATAGCCTGTTTTGGTCGATGTGACACAGATCTGTCTGCCGGGCAAGCCTGTCTCCATGATTTGCGCAAATATAGTGAATAATGTACTCTGGTGGGACCTTTGAGTGGTTCATACATATTTTGGGAATATAAAGATCATTAAATAACTTAGTGATAAATCATTATCCAGAAAGAAATGATTAACAACCAAACCAGACTATATGAGTCCTCTTGAGTAATGAGATGGCATGCAATGTTGCTCATTGCTGCTCATTGCTGCCTGAATCTAATTGTAGAGACTGCAACCAAACCATCTTTGTTATATGGCTCAGTATTTTACATAAATAATCTGTATTAGGTCAAAGGGTCAAAGTTCTTGCAACTATCTCATTCAATGATTTGGGATCTACTCATTCAGAGATGTAGAGTTTTAAGGACGAAAGTACTGCACAGATAGGTAGTTGTACTATCAGTTTTTCAAAAGAGATATCTGGATCTCTCTTGATATAGTTCGCCTCTTTGCTTTATCTTCTAAGTCCTCCCCAATGTCCTATATAATAATTCAGTGCAATGCAATCCTTCATAGCGCCATACCAATTATCACTTATTTCCTTCGGTGGCAATTATAAAATAGCTCACATAATTACATGAATAATATATGTCAAAAGTAAAAAAGCTGCTAATTGTATCGCTTCACTCTGGAAAAGTTTCCTGATTGCTGTATATTGCACAAGTCGGTCAACAAAACATATCTGTCAAGTTTATGAGCATAATGAAATTATTCGTATTTGAAGATCTTATAAAAATTGATGAAACCAAATGCAGGACTGGTGGGTCAAGCATCGATGATGCAATAAAGTTTGACTTTGGTGATTGTTTTTTCTCACTAGTATTTTTCCAAAGGTGCGCTTGGTTCACCAATTGTCTCATCATAATTCGGAGGAGGTACTTGTTCACCTTCTTCGATGTCAACATCTATTGGCTTTATACTTTCGTATGCCGGGGGCAAATCAGAGTCATTTGTATATGGTAACTGGCCATTAACGTCAAAGGTTGAATGCGGTAGAGTGTAAATGGAATAATTTGATTCGCCATTTGCGGCAAATGCAGGATTATAAGTTGGTGGTAGGTTTGAATCGAGTGAAGCAGAATCCACCTCAAGGTTGACCCCTGGTGGAGTCCATTCATTATTGCTAGATGGCGCTTCATTGTCAACAGGTGGCGCTATCCATTGATTATCAACAGCTGGTGCTGTGAATGGCTTCCTTGAACATTGACGTTTGAACCCTACACACACTAAACAGAGGATCATGGCTGGTGGAATTAATGCAAAAATTAGGTAGGGACCTGAAATAAAAACAACAATGATAAGTCATAAATTAAGTTTAGATTTTCCTTCAATCAAAATTTGATAGCTTCTGTTATTTAATCAAAGGATCTGATGGACATAGTCATTAGCTTATTATTATTGCAGAAGTAGATTAAGATACAGTACAACCCAAAGTAAAGTTCAAATACCCCAGCAGGAAGGAAGAATCAGTCACTACTTTGCCCTGTCACACCTTTTGACTACCTCTGAATAACTTCCTACTTTTATCTACTTGAAACGACCTTTTAAAATTACATTAAAATGACATTTAAACAACATCTATTTAAAATCTATCACCCCATTGTGTTTGATTTACATTATATTTGGATTTTGCACCTCTGGTAATTGCAGTTACATTGGTAGCTGTCTAAATAGAGTTCTTAATGTGGGCTAAGGTTGTCGTATGGAGTCAAAGGGAGTTTTTAGGAGATTTGGGGTGGAGAGGAGAAAAGAGAGCAAAGTAGGTAAACAGAGGACTTCTGACAGAAAACTTTATTTTGGGTTGTACTGTATTGCACATCGTATTTTGGCAGGTTGAGTGTCAGAATATTGGGAAGAACATTCTTTTAACAGCAGGTAACAACATGTGAAAGTCACAGCTATACAATAGGTTACAATTTTTTTTCCTTGTGGTTATCAAATCAATGAAATTGATCTGCTACTGAGATAACAGGTTACAGTTGAGAATAACTTCAGGATAAGAGATAAGATGATGTATTCTTGTATATTATAGATGTTTGAAGGTTAGCTGCCCAAACAGTTTCAAAATGAACATTCAACTTGGTTGTGTGATGTCACTGGCTTATAAATGTTTTAATGATTTTGTTTGTTTGATATGTTTATTCAGCACATATATCTATCTGGCAGCATAGGTGTGAATAGACAAACAAATTAACTAATTTTCAATATGTACCTTAATAAGAAGATTAGGAAACCAACAGGTAACTATTAATGACGTGGCAAAGCCAGTTTGCAAATTGAAAGAAGAAAATATATTTTTCCAATGGACCACCAACCTGAAAAGAGCTCTAAAGGCAACACAGTCGCATAAACAAACCAAGCAGTGAAAATGAACGTATTCTTTAGTAGGCTCCAGGTAGTTTTGAGTGGCTAATTGACCCACTTTTAAATCGGCATGGTTCGTTACCAATGCTTGGCTGTCGCCTGATCACTCTAAACACTTGGTTGTCACTGCATTTTGACTATTCTATCATAATCAAAATGAGTATGTTGACTATGTAAGAGTCCAAAAGATTGTCAATTTGATCACCATCTGGTAACTATGATTACTAGAGTGGTACGGCTTACTAATCCAATATTTGTTGCATTGACAACTCTCCAGTAATATTGACTCAAGGAGTTGACAGTTTAGGCACCAGGAATTACCACTCTAGAGTTGTCATCTTGACCACCCTGCGTTTAGAGTATTGGTAAAAAATTTCGCCAGAGGAGCTATGCATAAACAGTGACATATCTAGAAAATGCCTAACGGGCATGCGGATATTTGCGGCTTTTCCTGTCTTTACTATATCAATTTTGGGCCTGAGGGATGGGCATTGCCCATCGACCCCCCTCAAATGTCAATGAGAATACATTTATAAGGATTTTTTTTAAATGGACATTATTACTTGGTGAAAATGATGGAGATGTGCTTCTAGTTGTAGTCGTCGACACAATCATGGTCGTCGACATAATTGTGGTCGAGGACCAGGGTGTCGTGGATTTATCATAGTAGCATTCTTGTTCATCAACACAATTTCCTGCACAGTCACATGTTCTGTCACAGACTAAGACAGGATTAATGCAGTTGCCGTCCCCACAGGAGAAACGCCCGCTAGAGCAGCCTGAAAATACAAAAAGACCGGTAAGTTACACTTCCAAAAACAAGACAGCAAGGTGGGGAGTAAGTTTTGCTCCATACTGATAAGCTTACAGAAATAATACAACAAAAACAGAGAGGGGAGTGCATTTTGTTCCAAGCCTTTGTTTTGACATTAAGTTTCCAAAATAATAAACCAAGACAGAAAGTAAATTTTGATTCAGGTTAAGCTTCCGAAAATGATACTAGACACAGAGTGAGTTTCTATCACAGCTGGGATTCCAAAAATAATTCATGACAGAGAGTAAGTTTTGATTCAAGCTAGGTAATACAAGATAAAAGTTTAGTTTTAATGCAAGCTAGGATTCAGAAAATTATATAAGATAGACATTGAGTTTTAGTTCAAGCTAGGATTCCAAAAATAATACAAGACAGAGAGTTAGTTTTGATTCAAGCTAAGCTTCCAAAAATGTACAAAACAGAAAGTAGGTTTTGATTAAGGTAAACTTCCAGAAATGATATATATACAGCGAGCAAGTTTTGATTAAAGCAAGGATTCAAAGGTAATACAAGCTTTGATTCAAGCCAAGCTTCCAAAAATATTTCAAGACAGAGAATAAGTTTTGATTCAAACAGAGCTTCCAATAATAATATAAGACAGAGAGTAAGTTTTGATTCAAGCTTAGCTTTCAAAAATAATAAAACAAGCCACGGAATAAGTTTTGATTTAAACTTAGCTTCCAAAAATAATAAAGACAGAGAGTATGTTTTGATTCAAACTAAGCTTCCGAAGGTTATACAACAAGACAAGCACAGGAGTAAGTTTTGCTTTGAGTTATCCTTCCAAAAATAAAACACCAAGATAGGGAGTACGTTTTGCTGATATATGCACTTCCATAAATTGGACCCCTATAATTATTGCAGTGTTAGATAAGTCTACTTGGGACCTTAAAGATTGTGGGTAACATGTCCCTAATGAGTCAACACTTGTAAGCAAAGTGGAGAGGAAATTTTGTCGTTATTGGTTAAGATGCTTGTGACATAATTACAGTACAACCCAAACTGAAGTATAACTATCCCAGCACTGGCCAGCAGGAACATCAACCACTACTTTACCCTTTCACACCTTTGGTCTCAGCCCAAATCCCTTCCTACATTTTCGTACTTTAAAGTACCTTTTAAAATGACATTTAATCCACATTTAGCCAACACCAATTCAAACTCCGTCACCCCCCTTGTGTTTGATTTCTTTGATATTGTGCCCCTTTGCTAATTGCAATTTCATTGACAGCTGTTTTAATAGAGTTCTTAATACGGGATAAGGTTGTGGTGAGGAGTCAAGGTAGTTGTAAGCAGATTTGGGGTGGAGAGGAGATAGGGTAAAATAGGTTAACAGAGGACTTCTGACTGGAAATTTCCTTACTTTATTTTGGGTTGTACTGTATTATTCAGTCTTTGTTCGAGGTTTACAAATAAAAGTGAATTAAGGAATTGAACTGTGACCTCACCTGCACAAGATCGTTCATCCGAATTGTCAAGACAATCATTATCACCATCACAAACCCAAGATGTTTTTGTGCATTGGTTGTTGCAGCACCAGAACTCCCACATAGTATCCTTACATGCTGTAAATTAAGTGACAGTCTTATTTTAAGCAGCGGCATACATGTAGCTATGTTACCCTCCCCGCTAAAATTGTTCTGTGTCCCAAACCCCCCCCCCCGTATTTCAGTGGTCAAAATAAAGGGGGTGGTTGACCCCCAATGCTCTAAGTACCCCCAAATATAAATGTTTTCGAAGGACCAAAGGCGGGGGTCATCCTCAAAAAAAAAACCCCAGTTAGGCCTACTTAATCTGTACTAGGATTGAATATAGGCCTACATATAAAATAGTTGAAATACAGTCTCAACTTTGTTCATTTAATTTGTGCTTCTGTGTCTACAGAATAATAGATATAGTGTCCAGAAGTCAGTTTAAACGTCAGAACTTTATCGAAGGAGCACATTTTGTCAATATTGCTGTTTTTAGCATAAATTGGCTGTGCAGACAATTGGAATGAATTCATATTTGTTCTTTATATATTCACTTTAGCATCAGAAACTCTCAAATTTATGTTTGTATATATACAATAAGGAGACAACCTCTAATAGTCGTGGGGGCGGGATTGGAGTTTTCCTCAGTGGGTAATTAATTATTTCATGGTGATGGCAACAGCCATTATTTGTTTTTGCTGTCATCCCGGCCCACACATTCCTATCTAAATCCAGCAAAAATCATTTAGAAATACCCCCACCAGAAATTATTTATTTCAAGATTGCCCAAAAAGAATTTATTTATTTCACCAAAACAAAGCAAAAAATACATCAATTTTTTTTTTAAATCCAAAACTCCCTTGAGATCAAATTCAAATACAACTAGGATGTCAACAATTTTCTGATACTCTGAAAAATCGAGACTATCACAATACAGTTACACTATCATAAAGCAGAATAATCAAAGTGTAATCAGCAGGCAATCACTTCTCATCATTTAAACTATGTTCTATTTTCCCACGCAGGGGGCTTTTTGAAAACAATGTATTTTGCTTACATATTACAGGTTTAAAACTCTCCAAATAATTTCAGAGCATCTGAAACCCTTTTATTTGGCTTATGGGCGGCCCCCAGACTCCCAGCCTCAAAAGGCCTTTCGGGCTTTACCTCTAATAGGCTGAGATCTGTTATGTGATGACTATGTCTCATTACCAATGTCGATAAATTGTACGATAAATTCTCAAGCAAGAGATTTGCCTAAAAATGGTTGTTTAAAGTTGCAGTTTCATGAGGATAAATTAATATTTTGAGCAAAAATGCAGGAAAATTTGTTTAATCTATTTATCACCCTTTTCTGCGATAATTTGATATCGCTAAATGATAAATTTGCGTTCAATCATGTAACCCTAATGTGGAGGTCCGTAACCCTAATGTGGAGGTCCGTAACCCTAATGTGGAGGTCCGTAACCCTAATGTGGAGGTCCGTAACCCCCCTTAAGCTCCCCTTATTTCGACCACTGGTTTTACTATCATATTACATAAACTTTAGTGATATTGCAGTAAATGAATATTGTACTACTCACGTGATTCCGCATAAAGAGTTGGACTGATGAAAACAAAAATTGTTACATGAAAACAATAGAACTTAGATCGCAACATTCTTTCCTTTTGTGATATATGGAGAGAGCTGCATTATTTTAAGTTCTAAAAGTTTCTTACATTGCTGATAAGAAAGTGATAACAAAAAAATGTAATACTGTTATCATAAAGGACAGAAACTAAGATTACATCTATTGAGTCACAGCTAGTCGGTCATATGATGATATTTCATCACCCATCTACTTTTTTTTACTGATATGTGCTGATTTTTGAAGAAGTTTATCAATATCATCTATAGACAACTATTTAAAACCTTGTAGCATTGATTTATGATAACAGAGTGATCAGAGTCGCATTCACCCAGGTACTAAAGATAACGTTCAATTATTTTGCAATCCAGCAAGACATATATAATTATATATCAACAAAGCAAAAATTTAAGAAGTAAACGTTTTGAAACAGCTATAAAAGTAACTAATTACAGTTTACACAGATATGAAAATTTGCACTGATGTCAGCTCTTTTGAGAGTCCAGCAAAATCCCTAAAGAAAGAATGTGAAATTGATTGATAAGGCCTGTTATAGGGCAACATGTCCAAAAACCAATACAGTGGCCCACACTGGCCCAGCGTGGTCCCAACTACAGATCGCACTCCCAAGAAAGACACGTTAATGACCGCAGAACGGGCGGTCTTATAACTCAAGGACAACAGTATGATGACGAATGCAAATTGGCCAAAATCAATTTCACGTAAACTCCATCACTGTTCAATATTTGGAGTGTGAAAATAATGAAAGTTTTCACCATGGTTACTTTTAAAAAGCGTACATGTATTACTGCTATTAGGTCAGTTCAACCCTCCAAGCCCAGTTCTTGGTGCTCACCAGAGTTGATTGATGAGATGGTGGACATTCGGCTGGACTCCTCAGCCTGTTATACATTTACCTCAAGTGAGGGATCTTTACTTGCCCAGCACTGATACAAGAGGCCGCCAATTCAACATCTCATCTGAACTATAGCCATCTTGGATTATGCTCATGAAGGTCCAGTGAAAATTTTGGGTTCCCCACCTACCTCCATGTAGGGATCTAACCCATGAAAACAAAGCCTTCAGCAGAGCAGGCGGGAACCTTAACCACTCTGCCACCAAGTTTCCGGGTTTGAGAATCTCTGTTTCAATGCTGTCTCAAGAAGCAGCAGACATCCTCTAACTATAACTTGCCAACCATGTATATAAACTTTATATAGATATCTAGAACCCACGCAGACGTTTTACCATAAAAGAGAGTCAATATCATCGAAGAAGAACAAACGTGATAAACCTCATTTATGTACACAAAGAATTTGAATGAAATTGAACAGTCTAAAGAACCTAAATTCAAATCAATAATTCTATGATCCCTGGGATTTGGATCAAGTTGGATTGACCTTGACAAGCAGTGGTAGGGTGGATTTTTTTCAACTCATCCGATGAAGTTAAATCTGAAAAAGCTAATTGTGTGAACTTTAAAAATAATGTCGTATGTTAACATACTGTCCAAAACATGGTGGTGGACCATTTGATCTGGTGAGCTGACTGAAATAAATTGTTGTAAAATCATAGATTGTGTTGTGTTGATTAAGGATAAGAATGTACTTTTTAAATGAAGTTAATCTATGGAATTTTTCTGGTGCACTCCTGCAAGGGAAGCTGTCAAAAAGTATTTTCCCAAAAATAACCGCACAAAATTATAGAGAATCTGCGCGAGTATTTTCGAATTTTCAGATATACACTTCTTCCTAACTAACCCTTACTTATTAAAAAAAAAACTGCTTCAAGTTACTCTACTTATTTGCACAATAACTTTAAAGACATTTAACCAAATTACTACGGCCATTGAACCATCCACAAGGGAATTGACTGTGTACCTGAGCTGAGCTTATACGTTTCGTGTTAGATTACAGCCAACCATCTAATGACGGTGTGTAAAAAGTTAAAAGGATTAACTTTCTGAATAGACAGTGAAGCTGAAAATGATTATCCAACTTACCACATTGTGTGGGTGACCACTATGCAGACCATTTGGAAGACAACATCCCCTAAAGCTATCACTTTTATTTTAGCCTGGCCAAAGTGGTCCACCACAACATTTGCATTGAAAACAGATCTGCTGCTGGAGACTTCCTGGAGACCTTCTTTGACGGCTTGTAATTTTCTTAAATGGACTGTGCAATCATAGGAGTTAGTATAGGTAACATACTAATAACCCCAATGAAGACTCACAGTGACGTTTTAGCTAAGAAAATTCAAACATATTTTTACAACAAAAATGGGTAGGGTGATTCAATTTAGTTGAAGCTGAAATCTTCACAATTTAGTAATGCCCATGATTTATAGTTGTTGTGGTGTTCAGTGTGAACATTCTTCATTGAGATAAAGAAAATAGCTGAGTATTTTGAGCAGAGAATCATAAGATAACAATTTTGCTACCATAAGCAGAAATCTACAGTCAGTTGATATATCCGAACTTAAGTAACAGCTTAATTAAATGCAGTGATCCCTGGGTTATAAGACCACCTCATCTCTGGTCATGAAGTGGTCTCTCGTCGGGATGCGGTCTCTCATAGGGATGCAAAATGCACTTAAAATGCTACTCAGCGATGGGGGGGGGGGTGGTCACATAAGGCAAGTTGGTCTTACAACAGGGGTTCTCATAATGCAGGCGCCACTGTAGACTGATATCATACTGAATTGATGACTTTTCAAACCGTACATGTACTGCAGGCATTCTTCAGCTGCTGAGCACTCAAATATCACTGAACACTGATCTCTGTTTCCTGAAAATGATAATCTTATTGCAAATGTTAGATACATGTTCAATGTCATGTAACCCCTTTTTGATGCCTAGGACCTAGGACCATCAAATAATGCCAATCCTTTCGTAGGTACTACTATATAATATTGGTTGACATACCCAAGCTGAAGCTATTGTGGGCAAAACCTGATATCACACCCTCTGACGTCGCACTGCATTGATGACATTCCACCCCCTTCTTTTCTCCAAGACAAAACAGTAGAGGGTATTCGCCAGTTACTGATAGCTCAGATATCCCTTAACATTGCCTGCCTTTTATTGTCTGTGAAAAAGAGGGTCTTATCACCATGGTAACTGCGAAAAGCTACAGGTCTGTCGCGTCACTACATCAATGGTTGTATGATTTTAGGATTTCCATTCACTTTAGACAAGGACAGATAAAGACAGGCTGAGTGGTGAAAGGTTTTTCAGACATCACAAAGAACACACACAGACGTTTTAATGTAAAATGAGAGTCAATATCATCAAAGAAGCACAATATATATTTGAAAAACTTCACTTCCACAAACAATTAAATAAATGATCAGTCTGAGGATCCTAAATATTTATCAAGAATTCTATTAATAACTGGAATTTTGGAAATCGGAGATTTGACTTTCTTTCTTTTTTTTCAGACAGATTGGTGTTGCATCGTGTTGGAATGACCTTGACAGGCAGTGATAGGGTGGATTTTTTTTTAAACTCATCCAATGAAGTAAATTCTGAAAAACAAAATTGCGTGAAATTAAAAATGATTTTGTATGTCAATATACTGTCCAAAACATGGTGGTCGACCATTTTTTCTGGTGAGCAGACTGAAATAAAATCACAGAGGATGTTGATTAAGGATAAGAATTTTTAAAAGAAGGTGGCATATACTGTCTGGTGCACTCCCGCATGGAGAAGCTTTCAAAAAATATTTTCAAAGACAAAAATTAGAGAGAAACTGTGTGAGTAATTTCAAATTGTCTCATCTGTAATTCTTCAAAAATTTACCCTACGTTCACCAAACAAAAAATAACTGCTTCAAGGTAGGGGAGAGCGGGGCACAGTGAGACACTTTTTTTATTTTCAAGTGTTCCAAAATTTTGGCAGTAACAAGTTAAATGAGATCAGGTCCACATTACAGATAATGACTTTGGGTATATTGTCCAGTAGTTTCAGGTTCCTACCTTTTACAGGTTTGGAGAAATTTTGAGTTACGTCCATGCTCGTTAAGTGTCTCACTGTGCCCCATGGGTGGGGCACAGTGAGACAGCAAGCGGGGCACAGTGAGACAGGGCATCTGCTGCCATAACCGCCAATCCTCAGGACCTGCGGAATTGTTCTATCAATTGTCGTTACAGAAACTACTGTACTCATATAAAAGCAGCTGGCTTGGCGATTTTTTAGGTCCTTTTTTGAGCGTGTTTTGAATCTTCACCGCACAGGACACATGTTGTCTTGTCCATGTAAATAACTTTGTGTGTCTTCTGTGTCAGGGCCTTATTGGAACCAGCTTGTGCTAAATAAGCTACCCTGGTTAAATAAAAGTATTTTGAATTTGACTTTGACATGCACGACTTATCTAACCTGCCGCACCTGTTACATGCTAATCAAAATTCTTTCTGATGCTTCTCTTTGGATGTGACTCACTAAAATCAGTAGTTTATAGCAAGAATTTTGTTTTTATTAATGAATTGTGCGCTATGCATTACATTCAGGTCGTTTCGAGTGTATTTTGTGATGTCTCACTGTGCCCCGCCTCAAACTGTCTCGCTGTGCCCCACGCAGCTCCCTTTATACATTTTTTGTATCCTGCGGACTGGTTGTCTGTATTGTGGTTCATCATCTCACTAAACTAAGACAAATAATCAATGCTTGAATCCCTGGCAATTTATTTGCATTATGCCATTTTTTCTAGGGAATTATAACAAAAAGTCCTTAAACACAATTATTTACTTTTACTGGCTTAAAACCAAAATATTGAAATTCCACTCTCGATATGCTGTGGAGGCACTCAGGATATAGGACAGTCTCTCACTTACTTTTTGTACTATACAAAAGAGGGTTGATCTGTAAACAGCACCAGCGGGACGCTACTGGCTTTGTCTCACTGTGCCCGCCGTCTCACTGTGCCCCGCTCTCCCCTACTCTGGTTTGTCGCACAATTTGTTTACATACATTTTGAATAATATTATTATATATCATTATTATATATTAAGTTACTGGGGCAATTCTACCACCCCCAAGGGAATCGAATGTGTACCTGAGCTGAGCTTAAATGTCTTGTCAGATTACAGCCTACCTTCCTCTGTACTAATGACGGAGTATAAAAATTTAAAAGAATTATCTTTTTGAATAAAGAGTGGAGCTTGATATTTTTGTCTGACCTTCGGAATTGTGTGGGTGACCATTAAGCAGAACATTAGGAAGACAGCTCCTACAAGCTATTACACTTATTTCAGCCTGGTCCAAGTGTTCCAACTCAACATTTGCATTGATGGTTTGTAATTTTCTTAAATGGACTGTGCAACATATGGAGCTCGTAGAGGAAACATATTAATAACCCCAATGAAGACTCAGTGATGTTTTAGCTCAGAAAAGGCTAACAAACTCTTACAAAATCAGGTGATTTTATGTTGTTGAAACTGAAATATTTGATATATAGTAATGCCTACAAATGAAAATTGTTGTGGTCAGGGTGGACATTCTTCACTGGACACTGATTTCTTTTTCCTGATGGTGAAAGTGATAATCATATTATTATCGCAAGTGGTTACATGCAACCATTCTCTTGATGTTTAGGACCATAATGAAATGAATGGGAAATTTTCATTGGGGGAAAAATTCCTGCCACCACAATGTATTTTTGGCTTATAGTACCTGGAGGACTAAAAAGTGAACAGGAAATTGTATTTTTACCACTGATAATTTTGGGAGTTGCAGACGGGAAAAGCTCCGATAGTTTTCCGGTCAAGGGTGCTCGATTCCCCAAGCTCCCCTCCCCCGATCTCCATCACTTAGAACATTGAATAATGCCAATACGTTTACAGGTATTAAATACAGTATTATATACTGAGGCCATTGTAAGCAAAACCTCTTATCATACCCTCTGACGTCGCAGTGCATGATGACATTCAAGTCCCTTCTTTCTCCAAGACAAGACAGTAGATCATTTGTCAGTTACTGATAGCTCAAATATCACTGAACATCGCCTGCCTTTTATCGTCAGTGAAAATGAGGGACTGGTAACTGCACAAACCTGTAGGCCTGAAACTTCATTTTCGTTGTATGATTTTAAGATTTACATTCACTTTGTGAGAGTAGACAAGGACAAATAAAGACAGGCTGAGTAGTGAAAGCTCCTTGAGATACCAAATAGAACATATACAGAGGTTTTACTGTAGGACAGAGTCAATATCATCAAAGAAAGATAATATTACTTAATATATTTGAAAAACTTCACTAACATACACAAAGTGATAAAATGAAATAGAACAGTCTCGTGATCTTTCAAAACGTTAATCAATAATTCACTTTCTTTATTCAGACCGATTGGTGTTGCATCATGTTGGACGGGCATGGACAGGCAGTGCCACAGTGGATGGGGGATTTCCTTTCGACTCATCCGATGAAGTAGAATGTGAAAAATAAAATTGTGTGAAATTTAAAAATAATGTTGTTTGTCAGCAATAAGGCGTGCTCTTTTATTGAGGGATGTTTTTCTGGTGCACCCCTGCAAGGGGAAGCTGTCAAAAATTATTTTCCCAAAAATAAATGCACAAAATCATAGAGAATCTGAGAGAGTATTTTCAAATTGTCTGATCTACATTTCTTAATAATTGATCCCTACTTTTCGCTACATAAAAGAACGGTTTCAAGGTGCTCTGCTTCATTTCACAATTTGTTAACAGACATTTTAAATAATATATTAACTTACTAGGGCCATTCAACCACCCTCTGGGGAATCGACTCTGTGCCAGAGCTGAGCTAAGATGTCTAGTCAGATTACAGCCCATCTTCCGCAATACTAATGAGGGAGTGTACAGTAGTATAGAACTGCAGAACGCTGCAGTTCTTGCTAAATCAAGCAGGGATAATGATTATGAAGCTAATGTTGTTTCATAACAGGGGATCAAGCATTGAAGCTCAAGACATTTTTTAAAGACTTCTCCTGATTTAGTCAATCAGATGCAAGACCAGAAAAATAGACATGTCTCCATTTGTAGTTCTGAATTTATGCATAGGTGGCGTATCCAAGCAAGAGGAGCTGTGTTGGAATCCCCTTTGCCCTTCGACCAGGCGATTGGTAGTGTTGACTAAGCCAAGGAATCAGACTTACTGAGTGGTTTGTTGAATGATTGATTGTTTGGGTCAGCTAGCGATTATGTTCTTATGACAGCAGCTTAGTAGAAATGTATGTCGTTGGTTAGAATATAAATTGGAGGATAATAAACTACATTAATATTAACTGTCAGTCAAAGGATTTTATTTTATTTTCAAACAAACCAGAGAATATATGATCTGTGGGCTTCCCCAAAGACCAAAATAGCCTCTTATCATAGTCCTACCTACTCATAATCACTGGACATCGTATTATATAGTGTGGTAATCCCATGTGGAGACAGATCTATTGATCAAAACTTTGTAAAATTTGTTTCATATCGATGAGCCAGATTTTTAAACGACATTTTGTCCCAACAAAACAATGGAACATGCCAAATTAAAGTTGGATTTTAACTTTGGCATGCTGAAGACAAAAAAAAAGTTGTTGTCAGCGAAGATATCTTATTGCCATGGGCCCATGGCAACTGCACAAAGCTATGGTCTGTTGCGTAAGAGCGTTTGTATGGTTTTAGGATTTCCATTCAATTTGTGGAGCGGATCAGGACAGAAAAGACGGGTTGACTGGTGAATGGGCTTGAGATATCACAGAGAACACACAATGCACCTTTCATTGAAAATGGCATATAGGCCTAAATGATAAACTTCATCACCAAAAAGCAATGAATGATTCTGAGGATTCTTTATTGGCGATTCAATATGATAATTCTAATGCCAGGATTTCCATAAATGTTCAATTGTGCTTGAAATGTGCAGATTAAGACAAATCTTGCCTGTCTCTTCTACACTTAGTTCATGCTGAACATGGAGAATGGGCAAATGCATTTATTAAATTATATTTATATTTTAACCATGACAATATACACTTTTTCAAATACATTGTAGATATGGAATAATTTATTCACCACTTTCCATGGAAATTGACAACTTTGGAAACTTCTGCTGGAGCACATGATAGTCTCATTGAATCACAACTTTTTCCAATAACACCGTAAAGAAGAACATGCCACCATTAGAAATGCATGTTGCAGTTACTGTACTAACCTCAGCGGCTTGTGAAGGTGGGACGCATCTAACCAAAAATTCAAAATTGTTTCATAACAATATGGTTGAGGCTTTGAAAGAGTGATTAGGGCTGATATCCAGAACTTTTCTGTGGATTTTGCTGCTTGCAGCATTCAAACTTCCAAATTTCCTTTTTTTTCCCAAAAAAGTATTTTGTATTTATGAGCAGGTGTGTAATGTCTATGAGGCAATATGTGCTCCCCTCTTTTCAATGACACTGCCCAAACCATAGAAATAATTAAAGAAACAAAAAAAGGTGCATGGTTTATGTAACTTTGATTAATTCTTTGAAAGTGGCTGTCAGAAATAACTTTTGAAATTTTTAAAAGTATAATGGATATCTGCATTGCTTCACTTTATGACCATTACATAAATATGATTTGGATCATATTTTTTGCATTTAAGCTCAAAATATAGAGGTCAAATTAAAATATGTGAGTTTGGGGCGAGAGGCCCCACATGGTATGGGGCATGAGGCCCCCCTTCACTGAGGCCTCGAAGCTGCTTCAGGAACCATTTCATAATGTGTACTTTACCTCAAATCCTGATAGAATGGCTAATTGAAATCGAAAAAATTTGGTCTAAATTAAAACAGGGCAAAAAATGTTAAAAACTAAATGTATGAACAGAAAAATTCAGAAATTCAGAAAAAGTGAATAGAATGCCTTAAAAATGATAGAAGAACCACAAGAAATAACTTTCAAGCTGAATACGCTCGCAAAAAAAATTGCCATAGGATTATAATAGGGGGGCTTCTTGCCCGATGGGTGGGGTAAGAAGGCCATTTTACATTTTTTACAAAAAGGGCCGTAACTCCTTTATTAAAATTGGTAGACATTTGTTTCACTAGTTATAGGTAGAATCAAGTGATCCGTTGCTGACAACATAAGCATGTAAATAATCGACCACAAAAAGTAGGTCAAATCGCACCTCTAAGTTAAGGGGGGCTGCATGCCCCGTGCTACTCTACTGGTACTTTTCGTCAATCGACCAGCAAATATAACTTGAGGTCACAGACCAAAATTATACACAAGTGCAATAGGAGCACAAGAAATGGACTGGAATCCTTCCACCATACTGGGGGTAAAATATGGAATGATCTCCCTGAAAACTTGAGAAGAGAGACTGACCAGAAGATTTTCCGGAAATTAATTAAAGTATGGACTGGTCCCACCTGCAGCTGTAGTTTCTGCACATAGACTCTCTGTATTTTTTAAATGTGATTTCATTCCTGAACATAGACAATTTTATTAGATTTTAAAGACACTCCGGCAGCCTTGCCTTGTATTTTATATTTTACTGGTCAAATTTCTGTCATTTTACATACTTGTTATTTGTTGCCTAGATACTCGGTCCCAATAGCCAGTGGCTAATGTTTTGTATTATTGAAACTGAGTCTAAATAAATCTTTGTATCTTTGTATCTTTGTATTCCTGCTCCCTGTTCGGGTGTCAAACATGCGTGTTAATTCTCGCGGACTTTTATGCCATGTGCGTGAGTATTAGTTGCCTATGTGGCTTTTTGGCTTGGGCCCAAGGGGGAGGGGAGGTTTGAACACCCTAAACCCCCCCCCTGGATCTGCTACTGAGTGGATTCACTCAAAATATAACTTACCAACCATGCATATAAACTGAGTGTGGGGGATGTTTGCTTCGATATGGTAAACTTTTAAGAATTGGTCATTGTAATGGCTGTATTAAATATGGCCTCAAGTTGGGCCAATTTGGTGTGCTACCCCATGTAAGTAGCATGCTTCAAAAAGTTTTGCAATCAAGTATCCAGACTTGCTAAGGGCCAATTACCCACATGTTAAGTTCAGTGTCTACAGACCCGTTATGACACAGTGTATAGGATCATTAATGGTTATCTGGAACAATAACTAGCCTCATCAGCATTCATGAGCTAAGGTTCTAGAAAGACACCTTTAATGGGGTTATTTTTCCTAATAGGCATTGTTTTTAAGGCAAGCTGGAAATTGTTTGGATCATCCGATGTCCACTCAGCAGAACATTTGGAAGACAACTCCTGCAAGCTATCTAACTTATTTCAGCCTGGTTATTGTGGTTGTATGATTTTAGGATTTCCATTCACTTTGTGGGAGTAGACAAGGACAGATAAAGACAGGCTGAGTGGTGCAAGTTTTTTGAGACATCACATAGATATCTAGAACCCAAGTAGACGTTTTACCATAAAAGAGAGTCAATATCATCGAAGAAGAACATATATGTGATAGACCTCATTTACATAAAGAATTTAAATGAAATTGAACAGTCTAAAGAACCTAAATTCAAATCAATAATTCTATTGATCACTTGGATTTGGATCATGTTGGATTGACCTTGACAAGCAGTGGTGGATTTTTTTCAACTCGTCTGATGAAGTAAAAATCTGAAAAAGCAAAGTGAACTTTAATTTGAAAATAATGTTGTATGTCAACATACTGTCCAAAACATGGTGATGGACCATTTGATCTGGTGAGCTGACTGAAATAAATTGTTGTAAAATCTTAGATGGTGTTGTGTTGATTAAGGATAAGAATGTACTTTAATGAAGTTAATCTATGGAATTTTTCTGGTGCACTCCTGCAAGGGAAGCTGTCAAAAAGTATTTTCCCAAAAATAACCGCACAAAATTATAGAGAATCTGCGCGAGTATTTTCGAATTTTCAGATATACACTTCTTCCTAACTAACCCTTACTTATTCCAAAAAAAAAAAAACTGCTTCAAGTTACTCCACTTATTTGCACAATACATTTAAAGACATTTAAACAAATTACTAGGGCCATTCAACCACCTGCAAGGGAATTGACTGTGTACCTGAGCCGAGCTTATATGTCTTGTTAGATTACAGCCTACCATCTGATGATGGTGTGTAAAAAGGATTAACTTTCTGAATAGACAGTGAAGCTGAAAATGATTATCCAACTTACCACATTGTGTGGGTGACCACTATGCAGACCATTTGGAAGACAACATCCCCTAAAGCTATCACTTTTATTTTAACCTGGCCAAAGTGGTCCACCACAACATTTGCATTGAAAACAGATCTGCTGCTGGAGACTTCCTGGAGACCTTCTTTGACGGCTTGTAATTTTCTTAAATGGACTGTGCAATCATAGGAGTTAGTATAGGTAACATACTAATAACCCCAATGAAGACTCACAGTGATGTTTTAGCTAAGAAAATTCAAACATATTTTTACAACAAAAATGGGTAGGGTGATTCAATTTAGTTGAAGCTGAAATCTTCACTATTTAGTAATGCCCATGATTTACAGTTGTTGTGGTGTTCAGTGTGAACATTCTTCATTGAGATAAAGAAAATAGCTGAGTATTTTGAGCAGAGAATCATAAGATAACAATTTTGCTACCATAAGCAGAAATCTACAGTCAGTTGATATATCCGAACTTAAGTAACAGGTTAATTATATGCAGTGATCCCTGGGTTATAAGACCACCTCATCTCTGGTCATGAAGTGATCTCTCTTGGGGATGTGGTCTCTCGTTGGAGTGCAAAATGCACCTAAATACTACTCAGCGCGGGAGGAAGGTGGTCACACTACGCAAGGTGGTCTTACAACAGGGGTTCTCATAATGCAGGTGCCACTGTAGACTGATATCATACTGAATTGATGACTTTTCAAAACAGTACAGGTACTGCGGGCATTCTTCAGCTGCTGAGCACTCAAATATCACTGAACACTGATCTCTATTTCCTGAAAATGATAATCTTATTGCAAATGTTAGATACATATTCAATGTCATGTAACCCCCTTTTGATGCCTAGGACCATCAAATAATGCCAATCCTTTCCTTGGTACTATATAATATTGGTTGACATACCCAAGCTGAAGCTATTGTGAGCAAAACCTGTTATCACACCCTCTGACGTCGCACTGCATTGATGACATTCCACCCCCTTCTTTTCTCCAAGACAAAACAGTAGAGGGTATTCGCCAGTTACTGATAGCTCAGATATCCCTTAACATTGCCTGCCTTTTATTGTCTGTGAAAAAGAGGGTCTTATCACCATGGTAACTGCGAAAAGCTACAGGTCTGTTGCTTCACTACATCAATGGTTGTATGATTTTAGGATTTCCATTCACTTTAGACAAGGACAGATAAAGACAGGCTGAGTGGTGAAAGGTTTTTCAGAACACATAGAACACACACAGACTTTTTAATGGAAAATGAGAGTCAATATCATCAAAGAAGCACAATATATATTCGAAAAAAACTTCACTTCCACAAACAATTTAAATAAATAAATGATAAGTCTGAGGATCCTAAATATTTATCAAGAATTCTATTGATCACTGGAATTTTGGAAATGCGAGATTTGTCTTTCTTTCTTTTTTTTCAGACAGATTGGTGTTGCATCATGTTGGATTGACCTTGACAGGCAGTGATAGGGTGGATTTTTTTTCAACTCATCCAATGAAGCAAATTCTGAAAATAAAATGCGTGAAATTTAAAAATAATGTTGTATGCCAAAACACTTTCAAACACATGGTGATGGACCATTTGATCTGGTGAGCTGACTGAAATACATTGTTGTAAAATCATAGAGGATGTTGATTAAGGATAAGAATTTTTGAAGCAAGGTGGCATGCAGGGCCGAACCTACAGCCCAATGATTGGGGGGGTGTAGCACCCTTGGGCCCCTTTCCTTGAACTACTTGGGCCCCCTTGAAGACGCAACTCATTGCAGCAGTAAAAAGGGTGCACGGGAGCATGAGGACCCCTCGGGCCCTCATACACATAGATCCAATGACCCCCTCATATATGAAAATAGTGGCGTATGTTATTATATAATTTCATGTGCCGCATGTTGGTTCATCACCAAGAAAATTTTTAAAATCCAATCAAATCAAATATAATGTTTAAATATGAATGGTGTATGGCCAACACAACACTAGCCCCTCATGAGACCCCTCACTGCCCTCAGTTATCCTACTACAAAGTTCTAATAGAGGCAATGTGATGTATGACATTACACAGAATTATCATCTCGGCTGCATTGTTGCTATAGTGGCGTACTATAGTGAACCCGAAGTTATACCATGGATTGTTACAATTTCCAAAGTTAAACAATCATATTTTAGTCCCTGGATAGCCCAATTCAGATCTGATGGTGATTTCAAGAATAAGTGATGAAATCATTGACAAAGTCAATCTTTTAAATTCTAGGAATTTAAACTTATGTTGCAATTATTTTTGGGGCCGCAGATCTTTATTCGTTGAAAGGGCAATGTTATCACATTAGAAATAATAAGGGGTGGGCCTATGAAATAGATTTATCGAGTCATTGATGCTCTGGTTGCCATTTTGATATAAATGTTATTTCTTTCAGTATAAAACAGTAACACTCAGGGGCCCCTTTGCAATTAAGACATTCATTTTTAACAGAATCCCAAAGCTACGTAGCCCTTTAGGGTTGAAGTCCAATATAAGCCAGCAACACCTTTGGGGCCCTAGTCATCTTTAAAAGGCTGTGATTTTTTTTAATTGAATCACAGATGGTGCAATTGGGGGTCTTCTGAAATACATTCCTTGGGTCTATGGAACCCTCTGAAATCACTGGATGGGGGCCCTTATAAATTTCTCCAGTCAGAGGGGCCCTTCAAAATAAATTTCTCCCATCAATTGGAGGGGGCCCTTTTAAATGAATTTCTTGAGTCAGAGGGGTCCATTGTAATAAATTTCTCCAATCAGTTGGAGCGCCCCTTTTAAATAATTTTCTCTAGTCAGTGTGGGCTTTAAAGAAATTTTAACAGTCAGTTGGAGGGTGCCCTTTTGAATGAATTTCTCAAGTCAGAGGGGCCTTTTTAAAATAAATTCTCCAATCAGTTCGAGGGGGCCCCTTTAATAAATTTCCAAGTTTCAGTGGCCCTTTGAAATAAATTTCTCCGATCAGTTGGAGGGGCCCTTTTTAATAAATTTGTCGATTTAGAGGGGCCCTTTGAAATAAATTTCTCCATTCAGTTGGAGGGGGCTCTTTTAAATAACAGGGGACATTAAAAATAAATTTTCTCAAGTCAGTTGGAAGGGGCCCTTTGACAAAAATGTCTCGAGTAAGTTGGAGGGGGCCCTCAAAAGTAAATTTCTCAAGTCATTTAGCCCTCTGAAATTGAGTCATTGATGCTGTGGTTGCCCTTTTATGGGCCTATAGCGTCATTATTTTAGTTCCACTCTGCAACACTTCACGCAATGCATTTCAACTTCCTCTACCTTGGGCCCCCTCTGGGCAGGGCCGTACCCATGGGGGGGTGTGGGGGGGTGTGACACCCTCCCAATATTTGATCCGAGGGGGCCCAAGATAGAGGAAGTTGAAATGCATTTCTTGAAGTATGGCAGAACGGAACTAAAATAATGACGCTTTTGGCCCCATAAAAGGGCAACCACAGCATCAATGACTCAATTTCAGAGGGCTAAATGACTTGAGAAATTTACTTTTGAGGGCCCCCTCCAACTTACTCGAGACATTTTTGTCAAAGGGCCCCTTCCAACTGACTTGAGAAAATTTATTTTTAATGTCCCCTGTTATTTAAAAGAGCCCCCTCCAACTGAATGGAGAAATTTATTTCAAAGGGCCCTCTAAATCGACAAATTTATTAAAAAGGGCCCCTCCAACTGATCGGAGAAATTTATTTCAAAGGGCCACTGAAACTTGGAAATTTATTAAAGGGGCCCCCTCGAACTGATTGGAGAATTTATTTTAAAAAGGCCCCTCTGACTTGAGAAATTCATTCAAAAGGGCACCCTCCAACTGACTGTTAAAATTTCTTTAAAGCCCACACTGACTAGAGAAAATTATTTAAAAGGGGCGCTCCAACTGATTGGAGAAATTTATTACAATGGACCCCTCTGACTCAAGAAATTCATTTAAAAGGGCCCCCTCCAATTGATGGGAGAAATTTATTTTGAAGGGCCCCTCTGACTGGAGAAATTATAAGGGCCCCCATCCAGTGATTTCAGAGGGTTCCATAGACCCAAGGAATGTATTTCAGAAGACCCCCAATTGCACCATCTGTGATTCAATTAAAAAAAATCACAGCCTTTTAAAGATGACTAGGGCCCCAAAGGTGTTGCTGGCTTATATTGGACTTCAACCCTAAAGGGCTACGTAGCTTTGGGATTCTGTTAAAAATGAATGTCTTAATTGCAAAGGGGCCCCTGAGTGTTACTGTTTCATACTGAAAGAAATAACATTTATATCAAAAGGGCAACCAGAGTGTCACAGACTCGATAAATCTTATTTCAGAGGCCTGCCCCTCATTATTTATAATTTGATATCATTGCATTTTCAACGAATAAAGATCTGCGGCCCCAAAAATAATTGCAACATAAGTTTAAATTCCTAGAATTTAAAAGAAGCTCTTTGTCAATGATTTCATCACTTATTCTTGAAATCACCATCAGATCTGAATTGGGCTATCCAGGGACTAAAATATGATTGTTTAACTTTGGAAATTGTAACAATCCATGGTATAACTTCGGGTTCACTATAGTACGCCACTATAGTAACAATGCAGCCGAGATGATAATTCTGTGTAATGTCATACATCACATTGCCTCTATTAGAACTTTGTAGTAGGATAACTGAGGGCAGTGAGGGGTCTCATGAGGGGCTAGTGTTGTGTTGGCCATACACCATTCATATTTAAACATTATATTTGATTTGATTGGATTTTAAAAATTTTCTTGGTGATGAACCAACATGCGGCACATGAAATTATATAATAACATACGCCACTATTTTCATATATGAGGGGGTCATTGGATCTATGTGTATGAGGGCCCGAGGGGTCCTCATGCTCCCGTGCACCCTTTTTACTGCTGCAATGAGTTGCGTCTTCAAGGGGGCCCAAATAGTTCAAGAAAGGGGGCCCAAGGGTGCTACACCCCCCCAATCATTGGGCTATAGGTTCGGCCCTGCCTCTGGGCAAATGTTGGGGGGGTGTCACACCCCCCCACACCCCGCCATGGGTACGGCCCTGGTGGCATGTACTTTAATGAAGTTAATCTATGGAATTTTTCTGGTGCACTCCTGCAAGGGAAGCTGTCAAAAAGTATTTTCCCAAAAATAACCGCACAAAATTATAGAGAATCTGCGCGAGTATTTTTCAAACTTCCCGAAATAATTTCTTCCTAATTGACCCCTACTTATTTCCAATAAAAAAACTGCTTCAAGGTACTCTACTTCTTTGCACAATATGATTACAGACATTTTTTTAAACCAAATTTCTAGGGCCATTCAACCACCCCCAAGGTAATTGACTGTGAACCTGAGCTGAGCTTCTATGTCTTGATAGATAATCTAACTTAGATTACAGCCTACCATCTTCTGTATTGATGACGGAGTGTAAAAGTTAAGAGGGTTAACTTTCTGAATAGACAGTGAAGCTGAAAATGATTATCCAACTTACCACATTGTGTGGGTGACCACTATGCAGACCATTTGGAAGACAACATCCCCTAAAGCTATCACTTTTATTTCAGCCCGGTCAACTTGGTACACCACAACATTTGCATCGAAAACAGATCTGCTGCTGGAGACTTCCTGGCGACCTTCTTTGATGGCTTGTAATTTTCTTAAATGACCTGTGCAAGCATAGGAGTTAGTATAGGTAACATACTAATAACCCCAATGAAGACTCACAGTGATGTTTTAGCTGAGAAAATTCAAACATATCTTTACAACAAAAATGGGTAGGGTGATTCAATTTAGTTGAAGCTGAAATCTTGAATATTTAGTATTGTCCATGATTAAGAGTTGTTGTGGTGTTCATTGTGAACTTTTTTCACTTGGACATTAAAAAAAAGCTAAATATTTTGAGCAGAAAATCCACAAAAAGATAGCAATTTTGCTACCATAAGAATTAATCTACAGTTAGTTCATGTATACAAACTAAAGTTGCAGCTTTATTATAAACACTGACATGATAACTAATTGATATTTAAAAACATTATAAAGGGCATTCTTCAGTCACTGAACACTGATCTCTGTTTCCTGGCAATGAAATTGATCAAATAATCTTATCGCAAATACTACAATGTCATAAAATATAGACCAAAAAAAGTGTCCTAGATCCCATACCCTCAGGAAGACATTCACTCTTCCACACCCTACAGTTCTTACCCTGACCCTTCAATGCCCGCATTTCCCTTCTCACTGTATAAGTAAATCACCTTGAATTAGCTAAATTATTGCAATTTGATCTAAAACACTACTCTGGCCTTTATAGATCTTTGGTGTAGAAGTTAAAAGAATTTTTAATGACAATTTTTACTGTACCTATGGAAATTAACAGTTACAATTTTACTTATGAATGAGTGGAAGGTAGGGCTGGCGAGTGCAAAAGCATGGAAGTGCAAAGAAGTGTTGAGGCATGGAAGCTTGAGCATAGATCTAGTCGGAAAATTTATTGGATGGTACTGTACATGTTGCCCCTTTTTGTATCGAAGTCTCAACCTATAAAAAAACTTATATATAAGTATTCTTAACAGTACATCGATTCTACAAGATAAGGGATTTCGCTGGCGATGTTTTTTGCGTGTGAAACGTCATCAAATATTGTGTACATCATTTTCAATGCAAAACTTGCCATAAAAACCTTAATAAACGTCCGATTTTCAAAATTTAAAAACCTGCGTATATCAAATAAACTCCCCCGCATTCAATGCACTCATTCATTTTCTTTCTTCTTTTTATTTGAAAATCCAAGATTATTTTTGGAGGGGAGATATTTCCTCTTTTTTTTAAAGAAATGGAGTTCACTCTTTTTTAGGTTTCTGAAATAACTGAAGTTTACTTTTATTTCACAAATCCTTATAGTTGTGTCAGATTTTCATAAAACAAAGGGAGGGGTCTTGAAATTTTTTTCTGTGGCCAACAGGCCGCCAACTATTCATAGAAATGCCTATTTTGAGATCTCAAAACTTTTTTTTACATGCCTTATGCCCTCAGGTTCATGGTAAGATCGATACAGTACCCTTTTTTAAGGTACTTTTCTCGTTATGTTTAGGACCACTAAATAATGCCAATCCCTTTAAATAGGCAGGATACTACACAATATTGGTTGACATACCCAAGCTGAAGTTATTTTTTAGCAAAATCTCGTATCGTATACCCTCTGACGTTGCGCTGCATTGATGACATTCCGCCCCTTCTTTTTCCAAGACAAGACAGTAGAGGGCATTCGCCAGGTACTGATGGCTCAAATATCACTGAACATCGCCTGCCTTTTATTGTGAGTCAAAATGAGGGTTTTATCGCCATGGTAACTGCACAAAGCTATAGGTCTGTCACTTCACTGTCACTGTATGATTTTAGGATTTCCATTCATTTTGTGGGAGAGGAAGATAGGGCAGATAAAGACTGAGTGGTGCAAGTTTTTTGAGACATCACATTGAACACACACAGACGTTTTACCGTAAAAGAGAGTCAATATCTTCGAAGCAGAACATACGTGATAAACCTCATTTACATGAGGAATTCAAATGAAATTGAACAGTCTGAGAATTACTGGAATTTTGGGAATCCGAGATTTCACTTTCTTTCTTTTTTTTCAGACAGTGTTGCATCATGTTGGAATGACCTTGACATGCAGGGGTAGGGTGGATTTTTTCAACTCATCCAATGAAATAAAACTGAAAATAAAATTGTGTGATATTTAAAAATAATGTTGTATGGCAACATACTGTCAAACACGTGGTGTTGGACTATTTGATCTGGTGAGCTGACTCAAATAAAATCACAGAGGATTTTGATCAACTTTAAGGATTTTTGAAAGAAGGAGGCATGCTCTTTCATCTATAGGGAATTTTTCCGGTACACTCCGGCAAGGTGGAGCTGTCAAAAAGTATTTTTCCAAAAAATAAACGCACGAAATTATAGAGAATCTGAGAGAGTAATTTCAAATTGTCTGATTTGTTTTTCTTCAAAATTGACCCCTACTTTTCCCTATAAAGAACGGTTTCAACGTACTCTGCTTCATTGCACAACTTGTTTATAAACATTTTGAATAACATATTTAGTTACTGGGGCCATTCAACCACCCCCAAGAGAATCGACAGTGCCTGAGCTGAGCTAAGATGTCTAGTCAGATTACAGTAGCCTACCCATCTCTTTACTAATGAGGGAGTGTACACTGTACAGTAGTAGAACTGCAGAACACTGCAGTTCTTGCTAAATCAAGCAGGGATAATGATTTTGAAGCTAACGCTGTTTAAGCTAATGTTGTTTCATAACAGGGGATCAAGCTCAAGACATTTTTGAAAGACTTCTACTGATTTGGGCAATCAGATGCAAGAGAAATAGGCATGTCTTCATTTGTTGAATCCCACACTTGGCAAGAAATCTAAAATCCCTGAGATATTTATGTAACTTTGCCAAAAAGTTCTTCAAAAAGAAAGCTTTCCAAAAAAAAAAAATAGGCAGGCTATCCAACATAATTTTCGAACTATGATCTTTTCAAAATCTTATGTCATTACATTAAAACATACAGTAAAATACTAAAAAGTGTGTGATTTATAACGAAAAGCAGCGTCACTCGAACAATATCAAAGAGATAATTATGGAAAATTAAAGGAATATAACTGAAAATTAACTTTATTGAGAGGAACATCCCACCATTATAAATGGATGTAGCTTTTACTGTATTAATCTCAGCGATTTGGGAAGGTGGGTCATCTAACCAAAAATTCAAAATTATTTTGTAATAGCAGTTCAGGCTTTACAGGTGATTTCATTAGTACTCGATTCTAAGATTCTATACACACCAAATACATAGCATTTTTGCTTAGTCTGATTGGTTTAGGAACAACAGAACGTCACACATGCAGCCAATATAACAAACGTAGCAAGTGCATTTATAGCATTGATTTATCGCAGGCAGCTGTGATTGACCAGAATCGCATGGTAATGAAAACACCTGTAAAACAGTGATTAGGGATGATATCTGGAACTTTACATTGGACTTTCCCTGAGGGCGTGGGTTCAAATCTCACCCCGGGAACTCACTTTAGTCCGAGCCCATGGGACTTTAAATGGTGGCGGGTTGTATCCAGTATTCTATGCTGGGGCAACTGAAAGACCCTCGGCATCCCTGAATTAATAGGGTATGTGCCAGACTCTCAGTCTTCTCATCTCATCATCATATGGCGGTCGCCCGCCTCGATATAGCCCACTAAGGTGCTGCAGAGGCATAAAACACAAACAAACAAACAAACAAACATTGGACTTTCCTACCTGTATGTTATATGTAGCATTCAGACTTCCAGATTTATTTTTTTCCCGCAAAAAAATACAGTATATTTCATATTATGAGCAAGAATTTATGGGTCTATATATGCTCACTTCAATGTGGTTAAAGGCCTGCTCTCTTTTCAATGTGACTGCCCATTGTGCCAAAGGACCACACAACCTTGCTAATTGGTGGAGAGCTCCATCAGAAACATAATTATGTTGCCACAACATGAGCATGACGTTAAGGTTTTTTCACAAAATTGTGAAACTTTGCCTCAATGCCTCATACTAATGTCATATCTTTGACGTTGCTTCGCAATATCGAGACAATGTCATTTCTACCATACAATTCTATTTAATTTCCCAAAACATTACGATGTTGTCACAATGTTGCTGCAGCGTATATAGTATGTGCCAGTAGGTCTGTCTCCATATGGGGATTAGGACAGTGACAATGGGTATCTGGCAAAAAGATATAAGGGGAGGGGGTAGGCATGTTTGTCTTTGGGAAAGCCCACCAGATAACATATTATCTGGCTTGTTTGCAAATTAAATGAAATCCTGCGACCAACAGTGAATAATATTCCAGTTGTCAACACATTATAACCCTCCCCAATCTATATGATTCTAAACAGCAGCACACTTTTCTATTGAACTGCTGTCTTAAGAACACACCCCATGGGCACCAGGACGTTGCAGCAACGTTGCAACGACGTCACACTTTTCGTCAAATGACGTAGAATTTGTGGTTGAAATTATGTTGTCACAACGTTGTGAAGCAACGTCAAAGATATGACGTTAGCATGCAACGTTGTGGCGACGTTTTACAACATTGTGAGGCAATGTCAGGAGTTTGACGTCAGCTTGCAACGTTGTGGCAATGTTGTAAAAAACCCCGACGTCGTGTTCACGTTGGGGCGACATAATCTCTACCATACATATCTACGTGACCAACAGACCAGCCCTCCACCAATTACCTACTTCGGGGTTTACGTCTTGTGCCCACTGGGCAATCACTAGCTGACCCAAGCAATTCAACATTCAACAAACATACTCTTTAAGTCACACAACGTGGCTCGGTCAACAACAAAATCACTTTGTTGAACGGCAAAGGGGATTCCAACACATCCCATATTGCTTTGGTATGCCACCTACACGTAAATTCAGAACTACAAATGAGACAGACCTGTTGGGTGCTCTGCGTAATGAGCGTGATATCTCAAGGGATTCTTACGTCAAAATCAATTTGTGTCTTACCTGATGCTACTCTCACAAGAGGTTCAGAAGATGCCAATATCTTGTCATTAATGGAAATGAAAAAAGCATATAGCAGAAAGTTAGCAAAGTAATATGATCCTCACTTCCGCAGATTGTAAGAGGGAGACCATGAATTTTAACATTCAGGGGGGTGAGGAGGCTCTGGAGATATTTTTTAAAAATATATGTAAATAATTTCTTCCTCAGTTTTATTGAAATAAATAAATTCTTTCTTGGCAGAATAATGTCTGGTGAGGTTTTTTCTGAAGAAGGTGTTGCTTGATTTAGGAATGAATATTATTCGGTGACTTCACATGCTTGAAGTAAATAATTAAGATTGTCATTATCGTGAAATAATTTCCACCGAGAAAAACTCAAAGGCCCTCCCTTGCCGATTATTAAATGGTCACCCCTTACAGGCATATAATTATGTGAACACCTGTGGTCCTGTACTTCTCCTGTCTTGCAAGCAGCAAGAAAACAATGGCTATGGTTGTAACACAACAATGGACACCAATAGTAGTCGCTTTAGATTTTATGTTGACTTATTTTTTGTGGGCAGCCTGAAACTTGCTAAGGGGATCTATCAAAGTGTATAAGGACATCTGTGACAAACAGAACTCACAAATGTGTGATATTATATTATATAGAATATAAAATATCAACAGGTACAAAAATAGAGTGCTATCTCATTGGTGCAGGAGGATATACTTATTTATTTTTGTAGGGGTCATCTCAGACCTGTGTTATAAAGCTCCAAATGAGGAAATTTTTTACAGTGGAGGTCCCTAACTAAAGGGGCAAAAAGAATCAGCCAAGTGCTATTTGTCATCAATTTATGTGTACTGCAGTGGTGGAGTTTCTTGAGTTTCTGGAGGGGGCCACTAGGAAGTTGGCCTTGCAAATATACTTTCCCTATAGCAGGAGTACCCTCCAAATTTACCTCCAATATTAGGAGGGTACTCATGCTACAGCGAAGGTAACTGTGACTACAATTTACAAAGGTATTTGTCTCTAAACCTGCATCTTGACATAAAGATGTTTGAATATATTTCAATAATTATTACCACTTTATTCTGACATTATTTACATTATTCAAATCGCTATCAAGCCACACTAGGCTTATCATGCTGCTATAGATCAAGGATGAAAGATATTTAGAGTATGCTGGATGTTGTTTAAGCCATTCCTGCCACAAAATTGATGTTAATAGCAATTTATGAAATTCGAAAACTTTCTTTTCATGTAAAATAAATTTTAAGAAAGCATTAACCACTCAATCTAATTACAGATCCATCATGTTGCCATTAAAATGAAAGGTCATTTTATGGCCATTCAAAAATGGTAGTTAGGACTTCGTAGCTATTAAATTGACAAAGTAATGCAAAACCGCGGATTAGCAAAATAACAATCTTTTGCAAGCCGTTTTGGCTAAAACTTCAGGCTCTGTGAGCACCCTCTTCTATTTTACTTAGGAGTCCAAATTATGCATGGGTGCATCATTTGGCAAATGGAACTAAATGAGGGGGTGTCTTGCCTTCTACGGTGAAATTGATGTTTTTCGAACCACCCTAACATGCATACACTATAGACAGGAGGATGAACCCCTGCCTACACAGTGGCCACCCTCCCCGGCCACAACTACCGCCAACTCACTCCTACGAAGTTCCAGGTTGAACTCTGGTCCTCTCAGGCCAGCTGAATCAAAATCCACTGCTATAATCACAAGGCCACTGAAGAAATTATTTTTCACAGACTGAAATATCTTTCAGAGGTCCAACTCTATTTGATGCCATTTGGCGGTGCTACACATCTGTATTTCTATCCAGTGTGTTTTTTTTTTCATGCATGGCAGATCAAGGGTAATGTAATCTTTACTTGATTTCTCAATTTACATGGTCCATTAAAGACAACTGAGCCAAAAGAGAGGAACTCCAAAAGGTCTCAAGATGCTCCACCAGATCTGTTTTCCATGCAGATGCCAAGGTTGAACTCTGGCTAGACTGACAACACTCTAAGCCCCAGCAAGCTGACTTGACTTAATTCAATTGGGGCAACGGTGCTGCAATATATTTATTGAGTCAGTTCAGCTTGTTCATTTGAAGTTGTATCTCTCAGTTTGCCAACATTTTCACAGTTTAAGTGTCAATAATTTTAAGTGAATTGAGTTTACCTGACTTAAAGAAATTAAAAAATGGGCTGGAACTCAACTGAGATACCCTAGCCTGGCCTACATTAAATAAGCTGAATTCAGTGTTTCACATAAAGTGAATTGAGTTGATACAACAAATTTTCAATTGGACAAGACAATATTCTGCAAATCAGTCATGCTAGTACAATATAATCAAACCAAAATTAACAAAGGCTTTAAGTTTCTCTGACATAACACAGCTGAGGCTGACTGACTAAATCAATTTTACTCTATAAAATGAAAAAGTTATAATTTATAACCACATAATAGAAATAAGGCAGACTAGCAAAATGTGATTAGGAGAATCTGAATTGAGCAAGAATGGCTGAAATAACACAATCAAGTCACTGAATGTGACTTAATGTTAATAAGTTAATATGACTTTTTTTAATTAAGCTGTAATATGCTGAATTACTTGAGAAAACATGGCTAATTTTATTTAAGTTCATATAAACAAATACTTTTATGCGAGATTAACCTGATAAAAAGGTGTTATCATAGCTCATATCAATTAGATTAACCCGAATTGATTGAATTATACTTCCTTTGCCAAATTAAAAAAGGATGAGCCTGCTCAAATAAATTAAATTATTCTGGATAGATTGTACTATGCTGTTTTCAAGTGATTAACAAGATATAGCATAATTGGTAGAAAAAGTGACCGGATGATAAACAACCACTGATCATTATTGGACCAAGATGAAATTGGACATCTTTGGGACACCCTATGAATTTTAATCAATAATAGCCTACCGTTAGAACTTAGAAATTAAACAGATAGATTGAACAAATAAAATAAAGCACCAGAGATAAGTCTAAAAAGGCATTTATTTTCAATAAAGCAAACAAGAAGTCAATAAAATCAATGGTCAATCGTGCCGAGAGGCAATAAGTGAAAAATATAAATCTGTTACTTCATTAATTTTACATAAAAGACGATTTGTCATTCACAAGATTTTGAAGTAAAAGGATGACAAATTATACTTGAGCAACAAAAACACATAGAAAGACATAACATAAAAACACAATGTACGTAAGTAAGATCTTTACAAGGAACAAATACATTGCATTATTATTCACGCATAAAAAATCATTTATTGAAGCAAAACCTGACAAAGGTTGTGCATATATCCATATAAATTTGTGACTGCAACAAATCTGAAATTTCTCGTGACCAAAAATCCCAAGCAAACAATTTTTAAACAAAGCCAACTAGTCATTTTTCCATAAAGAAAGTTAGCAAGGATAATTTTCAATGACCAAATTGTCCATCGGTAAGTCATTGGGAAAATTTTTCAAACGTCGTGAGGTACGGTTAATTATTCTGTTCATTGTTTGGACATCAGAAATTTCAAAACTTCATGTTAAATGTTCTTTCATCTAAAGATGAAATCAAGGAGGAAGTATGAGCAATTTCTTGGACAGTTTGTGTGATAAGTGACAGTACTGAGGTTGGTTGTAATGTTGCGATCCTCACCAAGCAAAGCCAGTGTTGCTCAGTCAAGGTAGCCTTTGAAGTTCCATCCTGAAAAAGAAAACATACATTGTATTGCATGTAGATGATATAATGTTATCAAACAATATTAACTGTAAGGCTTTAAGATATTTGCAGAAATCAATTTTCTCTCCTCTCAAAAATATGCATTATGTTCCTTTGCAGAATTATTCATTTACCTTATTAATTTTTTTAAATGGCATAATGTATTGTCATCCTTATGTGACCAGTGGCTCACTGGCACTAATTGAAAAAGGATACCCAACATGGCAAATGATCATCAATCAGCATAGATCTCAAGATATCTCTGTTAATCATTGTTGACATTCTTCAACTGTTGTTTGGATTGTTTTATGTTTTTTTTTTTTTTTTTTTTTTTGCAAATTTACTTGCGACAGAGGAAAGCTGCTCCAATTTTTCTGAACACTTAAGCTAATTTAATGGACTGAATTGTACATACCTGCAAAAAATGTGCTTTTGACCTCAGATAGTATCCCTGAAGAAGTGTAGCATGATTGGAGTGCTGCTCAGGTGTGACAGGCCTCATATGCATTTTCTTCTGCAAATATGAAGGAAACAAACATAAATTGACGAAAGTTTTGAAATTGCAACAATTAAAAGTCCCAATGGTCAACATGTGTATCCCTTCCCCTATCTGGCAACATTTGATAGCAACATTGAATGATGTCAGTTGTAAATACACAGACAAGTGGACAGACAAACAAGCATGTATGGAAAAATAATTCCCGCAGAGGGAATTTTTTACGTTGAGCATGTCATCTAATAAAAGGATACAGCTGTTCTGAGGTGGAATTTATAAAGATGTGCAGTTATGTTCTGCTTTCCACACAAGTATATTTACAAGAATTGAGTTTTTTAAGACCAGAAACCCAAGAACATGTATTACAATGATTACCTGGCAAATTTTCTCGAGTCTCCTGCATCCGATGTAATTAGATAGTTCAGCTGGTGCCTCCGTGAAATATCCTCTGGTTGGCATGTCAAGAATACTGCTTTTAAATCTGAAAAATATTTTACCAATATCATTTTCAAGCAGCACACAATTTATATAAAACATAATATAATTAATGTGCAAATTCATTGGGAATTAGGAATATGATTAACAATAAATTTGAAGTCCTGATTACTGGATAATATTTTGAGTGTTTTGAGTTTGTTCGAAATATTTATTTATATTATGCCAGAAAAATTTAAGTTTAATAGTATGCTAATTACTTGCACCAACCAACTGAATGCTACAGGTGTGACTGAGAATAGAGTTTTACAACAAAGTGTATGGCCCGTTTAAATTTATTGCAATATGCAATAACTAGTCTTTTTTTTAAAATAAAAACTCCAACCCCTCCCCCTCGACACTAAATAATCATCCGCTTAATGCCTGTATACACTATCCATAGTCTAGCATTTGAGATGAATCACTTATCAGGTCAGAGACAACATAATTGTCATTATCAATTTCATGTCCACTAAGATAATATTGCACTAATGACATTGCTTTCCATTTGCTAGTTTTTAATCTCTGGCTTTGAATTAGTTTGATGCCCCATAGTTTAATACTGAATTTCACATTACAGTTTCAAGTTTTTGTATTAAAAAAGTACATGTTCATACTCTATTGATATTCATAACAATGAAATTAGTATTCAATATTGACAAATGCATTAATTGCTACAGAATATCCAAGTTCTCTTACCTTTAAAAATGTTGAGTTCTTCTAATTTGAGAAATCAATAGAATGGCTTTGCTGTGTCAAGTTAACAGTCTTGAAGGTGTCAGAAATGGTCCTTAAGGTAATAAGCCACTTGGAGGTTGTAGGAAAAACTGCTAACAACATCAAGAGGAATTATGACAAGAAAAACTGCTAAAAACATTGCAGTGTGGGTAACACCACTTTCTACATATAGATGTCAGCACTTTACTTATTATAACAAGATATCCAGTCAATATTTAAAAAAACACTCATATACAGTCACATTTATTAAAACAACTTATCGTAATGATTTAGTGATCTTTCTAATCTGTAGATCATATCATTGTGGTTGTAATTAAGATAAAATAATGGCCTGCAGCCCAGGTCAGCTTGCTCAAAGATTTTTACAAGGCCGCTCACAAACCAATATTAAGTATTTCAACGGAAGCATAATTACATATATATTTTTCCCTGAAGTAATTATTAAAAGTTATGGCGGTAATACACCCTGCATTGTGTGAAAAAGAAAAATTCGATATTTTGATCCTACTTACAGTTAGGCAATTTTTTAAAATATCTCCAAGTTCAACTGAACTGCTGAAAAAAAAATACCATTAAATAACAACATTTGGAGTTGTTGCTCATAATGCCTGCAAATATGTCAAGGCAATGCACACAGATGATCAACATGTCCACATACACAATGTCAAGTTGACATTCTTTCCATTGATATTTTCAGAAATTCTACAATAAATTACATAATATACAGAAAATGTCTAATTGTCAGGGATTTGAACTCAAGAAGTCTGTATCACAACACTAGTCATTTAACGTATGTGGCCGTAATGTCCGATGAACACACCAAGTTATTTCTCCTAGTCTTCTCACTAATTCTGCAAGACATAGTATAATTAAGAAAATGTCAAGCTGTCGCAGATTTGAACGCAAGACCTCTTTATTACAAGGCTAGTCACCCTACCAAAGTGGCCACAATGTCCACTGAGTCCACTGAACACATCAAGTTGTTTCTGCTAGTCTTCTCATAAGTTGTATAACAGAGGGTATTTAGAAAACATCACTCTGTCACAGATTCGAACCCAAGACCTTTCGATTACAAGACCAGTCACTTAACCAATGTTGCCATAATGTCCACACAACACACCAGGTTGTTTCTTCAAGTCATTTTTTTAAATGACAGATTGCATTGTTAAGAAAATGTCACTCTGTTCCAGATTTGAACTCAAGACCTTTGCATTACAAGATCAGCCACTTAACCAATGTGGCCACGATGTCAAGCAAATGCAACAAGCTGTTTCACCTAGTCTCCTCAAAAATTCTATAAATAGATTATGAAAAACAGAATATGTGATTTGACTCAGATTCTGCATAGTGGGACAGGACACTAACCAGGGTCCACAATGATAAACAAATCAAAATATTGAAATTTGTTGACCTTTGCTCCAACCTATGTACCATAAATTGTACCATAAATATAAGGTGTAATGAGAAATATCTAAATCTCACTGGGTTTGAAGCCAACACCTTCAGATTACAAAACAAACCACTAACCCATGTGGCCACAGAGTAAGTAGCTAAGACAAGGTTATTTTTTGCTTGTCCAATGAATCAAACATAAATGGGATGTTCAACTATTGGCATAACAAATCTGGCATAAGCGAATTAAGCTGAGTAAACTTATTCTGTTTGTGTCTCAGAAGTTCAAGAGTATGGCTGAAAAAGATTGTGTTGTGTTGACTAAAAATACCAATCCATTGAAACTGACAAATAGTATATAAGCTGACACAGCTTAAAAAAAGAAAAATAGTTGATTCCACTTAAACAATTTATGTCAAGTGTGTGGTCTGGGCTTAGAGTGAATTGTCTGCATGGGCTCACACAATGACATATCATTTATCTAACACAAATGATTCTAAATTTATTTCAATATTTTGTACATCGTTTGACGTTGACTTTATAAAGTTAGGAACAATGTCCTTCTTTTGGCACAGAATGTTCGGTGTCATTCATCACTTAATTAAAGCATATTCATGATTATGATATTTTAAACATGTACATATGATATTGCAACACTCTTGTCTCATACTCATGAAAAAATAGCATTGCCAAATTCCTGATATATTTACTTCATTTATAGCATGACCTTGTTCCAATGACAAAAAACGCATTTCCTGGGGAGAACCAGAGAGTGCAACAGACTTATGTGGTCTGGTAACACAGCTTTCACAATTGTCATGATGCAATTCGCTCCCTGCTGGCAGCCTGCCAGACCAAATGAACCACTTGCTAAATATTTGGATTGTTTTTTTTTTCTAATGCGTTCTATTCATTTTTCAGTTGGTCGGCATATTGGAAACAATCACTAAGAAGCATGTAAGGCGGTGGAAATCTGGCCCTGGCGCAAGACAAACACACAAACAATTATTAAATAATAGAATGCCCGTTGGATAATTGGAGATTACATAATCAGATGTAAGTTGGAGAAAAGGTGAACAAAAGGAATATGAATTGCTCTTAGATTTTAGGAAAATGTTACATAGTGATCATATTTGCATTGCTTGGTAGTGATAATTTTGGGCATTGCAGGATTTGTCAGCAAGTCCATGTTTTTGTACTTCAGCTTTATTGTAAATTTGAAGTTGAAACGACTGAAAGGAGGCAATTAGACCCATTGGAAATGTGAAATAAATATTTTTCTCCATACAGTGACTGTGATCTTAAAATAAAAGATGGATCCCTTCAACTTGGCAGACCTTCTTTTGTATGTTTGTCTCAAATGTTTGGATGTGTGTGATTTAAAAAGAGGGTTTTCATTATTGAAAATATGTGAACATAACCTTTTCATGCCAAAATTTGCAGATGTGACATTGTTAAGTAATACATTGTGGAGGCTAGAAGTATCATTAAATATGTTGAGGTCAATGATATACTAACAGCTTAAATGACCATTGAGTGATATATGCCACAGAAACTTCTCCACACACTTTGAAAAGCAGGCTGACTTAGACTGGGCTGCCCTCTGTCATAAACTTTGTGGGGCAGAACATTTCTGACCTAGTTTATGAGGCAAGGAGGAGATTTTTGTCAGAGGTGGTGATTCAAAAGTGATTTAAAGAAAACAATGGTCTCTTTGGTGACATTTTATGAGCGACACACAAAGGCAATGTCAGTCCGATAGCACATGCAAAGTTTGGTGTGTGTAGCTACAACATGGACCGAAAATTACAGGTGAAAAAAGTTGAAGAGATGCATCTTTTATTTTAAGATTTTGCCAGTTAGTGTTCAGACTGAATTATGACCAATTACCTTACATGTTAAGTTAAGTTTCTGGACTCTGGAGTCCAGTAATGACATAAGAACACTACGGTTACCTGCAAAAGCAGCTAGTCTCATCAGCATTCACAAGTGTCAAGCTCGAGTTCTAAAGAGACAACTTTACGAAGGAAGAAAAACTGCAATGGATCGAGATGGACTACTTCTCAAATGAGTGGGAGTTTTCTGATGGGCCTTACATTTAAAGAAGGCTTGAAAAAGTTCAAAATTTTAGAGAGAAGGTGGATTTTTAGCAACCGATTACTTTGAAATTAAAAGAAGAAAAACCTTTTTTGGTTCTTGTTCGATTATTGATCAAAATTGTGAAATTTTACATTTTCAAACCATGTCAATTAATGGATGGGCCATTCTCAAATTTCGGGACAACGGGTATAGGAAAATTGTCCTGTAACGGAGGGGACAATGTGGTAACGGAGGGGAATTTTGATGTAAAAAACCAACTGTAGGAACAGCAACAAAAGGAAAAATGATAAAAGATTGATGTAACTATTATTTTCAGAAGTATTTCATCTCGTATCAGTAGATTTTTTGGTCCAAATGTCGATTTCTTGCTCATGATCTGGTAACGGAGGGGACGGTAACGGAGGGGAACAATTTTTTGCTCTTCGCTCATTACTGCTTTTTATTTTGGAGATTAGACAAAATAATTGCAGAATATTAAAACCTGCCACCCTCAGCAACATATACATGAAATCGCTCTGTAAAATTATCATTGGTAAGCTTGGAAATGAAGGAAACGGAGGGGACATTTTAGTGGGACCAAAAACATTTTTTATGAACATTATGTCATAATTTATTGAATACATGTTTTATGAAGTCTGCAAGGCAGTGGTACTATGGCGCACATGCGTCTGATGATATTCAGTGAAAATAGCTCATAAAAAACAATAACGAACAGAGCTATGGCAAGTAACGGAGGGGACAAAAAAATTGACATAAATTAGTGACACGACTATTGTATCAATTTAATCAATGAAATTATACCAAAAAAAAATTGAATATGAACTAAATATAGATTCAAGTCTATATTCCCATGAATCGTGCAAAGAAACTTTGAAAATAATGGTATATTAGGAGGAAAATGAACACTTGATTTTGTCATGTCAGGTCCAGTGACAGGGAAAAACCATTGATTTTGCACGGATTTCTGGACATAATGCATTAAAAAAAGTCTAATGAATGACTTTTTGCTCCAAATGCAGTGGTTCTAAGTAGAAATATGAATAACAGATGCAGAGTGATGCTTCATATATTCATCGCATTCATATTAATGTCAGGGAGCTAGAGTGACGCAAATTGTCCCGAAATTGAGAATAACCCGGATCCGTTTTACAATTTTATGGACTGAATAGAACATCCGAAATCAACTCATTCAAGCTTTTATTTTTCAGCCTGATCAAAGACTGTTACCAAAACATTTGCATTAAAAACAGATATGCTTTTAGGGACTTCTTGTCAACCTTCTTGATTTTCCTGTATCTATAGTTTTCTGTAATGGACAGTGTAAGCATAGGAGCTGGCAAAAGTTAATATACTATCAGGTCTTATACTGACTTATAGATTAATATATTAATTTTAGCTCAGAAGAGGCAAGCATATTCCTTACAACACGCATGATTCATGTTCTGTTGAAACTGTAATATGTTCAATAATTATTTATGTCTATAAATTTCATTTGCTATCATTACAGTGAATAAACTGAATATTCATCACCATGTTTAAAAACTAAGATATACTATCAAGAAACTAATAAGCTACGTGAAAGAAACAATACCACACAGAACAGTTGGTAGGTAACAAAAGCATATGTATCTTAGGCAAAGAATGGTTGGTAAATGAAAAATTCGTAATCTAAGACATTTTATTAAGTCAGCTCCAAGGCCGTGATTAGTGACACACTCATTTGCATTGTATACAAAGTGCATTGCTGATTCCTGATGAGATTACTTAGTTGTAATACGACCTTGTTCTATTAACAAAAGCTCATTTCCAGCGGCCAGCCATAGAGTTTAACAGACTGATGTGGTCTAGTAACGCAGCTTTTGCAATTGTCATGATGCAATTTGCTCCCTGCTGCCAAGCAAATGAATCTCTTGCTGAATATTGGCTTGCTCCAATTGTTTTGTGGAGTCGATTGAAAAATCTGTCATAGTTTAAAATAATACTGCTGACATTTGTAATACCAAGTGACTTTCGTCCCCAGCAGTAGTATTGTAACCAGTCAATATAATTGATTTTTTTTCAGTAGTAGTCCACTAAGAACAATGTGCTACTTTGCAGCATAACACAAGTCACTCTGAACTGTAGACTCAAGGGATGAACTGATGCTGAATTGAATGAGTTAGATTTAAACACTGCGCATTTGATTTTGTAGACCAAGCCTCATGCCAGCTGCATCATACTCTCGAGCTTTCTTTTGGTAACAATTCCCTGAATTCTTACAGATTCACTACATCATAGTGATTTAGACCATGTGATAACCTGGAAATTTTTAATAGAAGACTTAAAACACATTTGAAAGACAATTTCTGTGGGGCATAAATAAGTGTACACTTGTATTACGATTTTTATCTACTACTTCAACTGTGAGTACACAGTGATACTTCTACATTACTTTATATCATTATTTGATATTTATTAGCATATGAATGTACAGTGCATTGAGATGTTTTTATGAATGTGTTATGCACCTTATCAAGAAATAATCATTATCATTATCATTATCGGTCTGTACTTATCTGTTTCTGTGATTTGGTGTAGAAACAATTTTTCTCATGAAAGGTAATTTTGTGGCACTGCCTGTAGTAACTCCTTCAAAAATACCAGAAAGTATCCAGACTGAGCTACGACCAATAACCTCACATAGTAAGTTCAATGTCTCTCAAATGTAGTTGCAATTATTTTTCTCCTGACATGTCATTTTGAGGCTGTTCTTGCTGTAACTCCTTCGAAAATTCCAGTTAGTGTCCAAACTGACTTATGACCAATTACCTCACATAGTAAGTTCAATGTCTGGACTTTGGAGTCTAGTAATGACATAAGAACATGACGGTTACCTGAAACAGCCATTTGCCTCATCAGCATTCATGAGTGTCAATCTCAAGTTCTAAAGAGACACATTTACGGTGAGGAAAAACTGCAGGGGATGGAGATATATTACTCTAATGAGTAGGAGTCCCCTAGTGGACTTTACTTTTGAAGAAAGCTGGTAAAAGTTCGAGAGATTAGTTCACTGATTTCAGAGAGAAGGTGGAATTTCACCGATCCATAAAACAATTTGAAATTGAATGAAGAGAAAGCTCTTTATTAGTTCTGGTTTGATTATTGACCAACATTTTATAATTTCTATAAACCTTGACAATAATGTAGGCTAGAACATCCGGAAATCAACTGGTCTAATCTATTCCACATTTTTTAGCTTCATCATCAGGGTTTTGGAGTAGGAGTGGGAGTTGTGGAGTAGGAGTTGTGGAGTCGGAGGTTTTCGGATGGAGTCAGTGTCCGCAGTCAAACTTTGACTTTCAGTTGGAGTCAGAATCTGAGTCGGAGTCTAAAAAATAATTTGTTGACTCCTGACTCCTAAAAATAATTTATATAACTTGTAGGACCAATGTGAGATGGATACAAAATTTACAAAAAGTTTTGAAACCAGTAATTCATTTACAAAATCCTTTGGAATCATTGTAGATTACTTTTTACCCCCTAATGACCATGTAATGTATGTGTGCTATAAGCAGACCTGAGGAGTCGGAGTCAGGGTCGGAGTCACTTTTCAGAAAGCCAAAGGAATTGGAGTCAGTTCAGTTACTACCTGACCCCTAAGTCCTTCTCATCACAGAGTTTCACCCAAACATTTGCTTTAAAAACATGGTCTGCTGTTTGGGGACTTTTTGTTGACCCTCTTAGATGGCCTGTAGTTTTCTATAATGGACTGTGTGAGCATAGGTGTTAGCAAAGATAATATACTATTAACTTCTACCCTGATGTATTGTGACATTTTAGCCCAGAAAAGGCAAGCAATTTCTTACAACATAGATGATTCCTAAAGACTGATAACGGCAGGCTGAGTGCTGAATGTTCGTTGAGATATCACAGAGAACACACAGAGGAGCTGTTTAAAAAACAATATATGTTTCTTTGTAAAAGGCATATATTTGGTATACTTCCAAAATACAAAGCTTTTAAATGAAAGTCAGGGGATTCTGAATGCAAGTCAATACTCAATATGATAATTTAAATGCTGGGGTTTCCATATGTCCAGTGGCAGTTGAAATGTTTGAATTGGGACCAAAAGCAACCAATATCTGTCTTATTCTTCTTTATTCCAGACTGACAAATCTGTAGATACACCTTTCACTGAGGTCTACTCACTTTTTAATGAAAATTCCCTTTGTATACTTTGAGTAAATTTCAAGGAACTGTCGCATCTAAATCATCACAGCCGTGCAAAACTGTCATTATAAATCTACAAAACAAAATATAATCGAATTATTCTGAAGCAACTGAGTCACACTGCTCCTGTGTGTGTTTGCCACTGTAATAAGGTTCCCATTGAATTTCAGCAGTTGAGAAAAGGCAGACAAGACACGTTTCTATCATGGAAGTAGCATAAGGACGATCGGTAGGTCGGCACTAATAAATTTGACTTAAACGTTTTCTTCCTTTTTCTGGTGGAATTAAAACGGTGAATAAGGCAGTCTAGCATGAAAAGCCTGCTTAGTGGATCTGACATTGTGTGAAGACATTAATTATAAACAGAATACAGAGATATAAAGTATTATACACAATCATTATATAAATTATTATATAAAATAAAATATAATTTCGAGTTCAGTGCTCTTCCGATAGAGTATAGGTGGCATACAAATTTATTTTCAGGTTAGGACCCATTTCTCTCATATCACTCTTTTTGCCTGGTCTTAGATTTCCTTGGAAATATCTATTTATTCATCCCAGGATTATGTTAGGGGCCGACCAGATGATCTTTGGGGGGGGGGGGCTATGGATATTTGGTGAAAAAAAAAGATTGTTTCCCACTTGACACTGAAAAAAAAAGTTTGTTCAGCACATGGAAATAAAAAAAAAGTTTGTTTCCACCGGTAGCATAGGTACCGTAATGTTAAAATTCCGATGAAAAAGTTTGTCACGAGTGCGCATGTGAAAAAATTGTTCGTCGACGTGTCAGGAACGAAAAAAAAAGTTCATCCCGGGGGTAAAGTCCATAGCCCCCCCCCTAACTATCGTTTGGTTGGCCCCTTAATGCTCGTATAGTGTTATCGTGAGGCATATATATTTTAATTTTTTTTAAATTCTGTACTATGGCACCTTGCTGCGAGTGTTCAGTGGCGTAGCAAGGAAATTTTCCAGGGGGGGCCAAATCTTCCAAGTCATTTATAGAAATATTTATTTTTTGCGTTTTTACAATAGGATTAGCATACATTTTTACAAGACTATTTTGAATAGTATATTGTTTCATCTTTTTTGTTGGACATACAGTGCTAATGAACCAAGACAGCAGGGTTGCGATTTTTATTGATTTTTATAAAAAAATTAAAAAAATCTGATTTTTTTTATTTAAATCGGATTTTTTTGATTTAAATCGGATTTAAATCATTCATGGAAAAACTTCATTTTCCGGATCAATTTCACCAACTGTTATTAATTTTTATGCAATGAAATATTATGAATATCACATATATGGATGTCAATAAGGCATATATATAATGATTTTGTTTAATAAGAGAAATTATAATGCAAAATTATGAAATCAATGCAGGTGATGTATTATATAATAATCATAATCTAAGCGACGGCAGCAGTTCCACATTTTGATACGGATGTGTTAATAAATGTCTTTTTCACTGAACATCAATCATAACTATACAGCTTACTTCTAATAGAAGTACACCTTCTAAAAGATAAAAGTACACCTTCTAAAAGATAAAAAGGGATGTCAAAACGAGTCATCATTTTCCCTACTCTTCAATGAACTGAACTGCTACGTTAAATCACAAGTCTCAGAACTCAGTCTCACGATACCTGTTAATTTTGTTTCACATGTAGTGTATTTGATATAAGTTTAGCAGTACGGGCTTTTGGGACAGTGCTGCATTTGCAGAACATGGCTTTGTTTTTCATTGCGGCAATGGAATTGTTTAGAGAATCATGAGAATGCCATGATTGAAATAAAATAGTTTAAATCTTTATTTATGTAGTCATTCTACTCGGATATATTTATCAGAAATATTTTATAATATCTAAAATAATATCTTATATATATACAAGGGGCCTGTGTGATATGTCATTAGACATATTTATGAAAGAGTACTGCTAAATGGTAGGTTGCAAGCTGTAATATCTCACTGCCAGCTTTATTTGTACTTTTTTAAGCCTTTTTATCACAACTTTGATTTAAATCATGATTTTTATTGAGTGATTTAAATCACGATTTAAATCAATGATTTAAATCGAATGATTTGAATCCAGCAACCCTGCAAGACAGTGCATTTCTTTGTTCAATCATTGATTTTAAAAGGGAGCGATCATTAGATATCCAGGGAAGGGGGGCCTGGATGTTTCCTCGGTTGGAAATCATCTATTTCACGGCAGCGGCGGCGGCAAATACTCCAAGCCCCCTTGAGTTTAAATGGTGGCCCACTAATTGAGAGGCATGCAGTTGAATTTACCAGACTAGGTTAACCAGCCATTAAAGACTGAGGAGGTGAAAATTTACTTAATACGAGGGGTTTTCCAAAAGTTCTGTCCAACTTGTCATAACTTTTGAAATATTTTACACAAACACATGAAATTTGGGTCAGTTAATATTGATGTAATAATATGCAATTGATTTGCCAAATATCAGATTCCATAAATAAAAATAAATGGTCATTTTGTTGGCATGGAAACCTGAAGTCATGGAATGCGGCCCAGATTTTGTAGTAATTTCTTGCAGTTACCTTGACACCTGTCCAATGTAACTGACTCCACTCACTGAATGGAAGCATATCAATAATTGTTTTCGCATAAAAAGCAATGGGCTTATTGTAAAGCACTAAATAACAATGGAAAGAATGTTATTAAACATTTTTTAGTCACTTAACTATTCATGATTCGGTGACGTCTGTTTTCCCTGAGATGAGCAACTTTATAATAGGCGAATGAGATTACAGACATCTATGAAATTCATATAATTTGCTTTCAAAATCTGACTTAGAGAGATAGAACTTCTTAAATATACATACAAGGAAGATAGTAGGAGTAAAGAAACCATTTGAACTTTATATAGGCTTTTTTGAAGGAATAGAAGACACATCAGGAAATCCAAGAACCAGAAAACCACGTAACTCGAAAACTGTCCACAATCTGAAGACTTAAAGACATGCTTTTCAAATGGATTGAATGTATGAAAAACACATTATGATACCAAATTAAGTACTTGCAGAAGTTGTGAAACGATTATGCTTGTTTTCCGCATGTTTCCAGTTGCAAAACTTTCAAAATATTAAGTGATTTGAAAAGATATTTGTGTTTCTGTCTGTTTTTATGCTCTGGGCCGCATTTCAAGACTTCTGGTTTCCATGGCAACAAAATCAACAATTATTTTCATTTTTACAATCTGATCAATCTGATTTTTTGGGTATCAATTGCAAATTACTTCAGTTTTTACTGACCAAAATTTCAAGTGTCTGCACAAAATATCGCAAAAGTTATGGCCAGTTGGACAGAACTTCTGGAACACCCCTCGTCACTTAGTCATGTGACTAAACTCCTTGGAAAACTTAGTCATAAAGTAAATACTAGCAATAATCATGAATAATTATCTAAAAATGCCAGACAAACTACACAAGTCACTCATTCATTTTCAATGCCCCCATAAATCTTGGCGAATATATCAATAACTGCTTATTTTTGCACAACCACACAGATGACTATGTTTTGATATCCACTAAAAACTCAATTTCAACTGTCTTCTAATATTCAATGATTTAGTGGAAGTTTCTGAAGCGAAAGGTCTTCAGGCCCTGACATATAGCTTTTTGGAGTCACTGGGGGAACAATTCTCATACAAAGGCAATTGGTGTGGAAAACGTGGTTCCTACTTTAATTTGACAAATTCAGCAAAATTTGACTAATTAACTTAATAAGAGATCTGCAGGCCTTGTAAAAAAGACAGTGTTGATGACAAGGTAAAGGGCAGGGGTCTTAAGTCACTATCCTGACAAAACTTTAGAAATTGACGCACCCCATAGAAGCCAGCAGAAGTTAATAAATACTATTTTTTTAGGTTATCAAATGACAGAAAAATTGCACTCTCGATCGAGAAGAAAGAAGCAAATAATCTCTAAAACATGTCAGGTAATCTATCTTATCCGGACTGAGATGACTATCACGACTTCACATCCGCAAAATACAAAGTTTGATGACATTGTAATAATTTTTTTTTTGGTCAGGATGGAGCCAGGGGGGGCGACGGCCCCCCTGCCCCCCTGTAGCTGCGCCACTGTGAGTGTTAATACTTCCAAGAGCGACTGTACTTTGTTGGACAGTTCAGTTCATAGGAAGCTTTTTACCTTCAGCGAACGAAGTTCGAAGAAGGTATTGTAATCACTTGGGTAAAAATGTTGTCCGTCCGCCGGGCGGGCGGGCGGGCGGGCGGTCGGGCGGCGGGCGGATAGATCGTTTCCGGGCCAGCACTCGGCCTCTATTGAGTGTACATGGATGAAATTTGGTACACATATAGCCTGTATGGTCTAGTTGTGCCTTTTGATGGTCTAATTGATAGATATTCAATACCTTCTGCTTCTGAGCAGTTTACTGGAAGAGGCGCTATATAAATCACTATTATTATTATTATTATTATTATTACCTTTTGAAATAATTGAGAAAATATAAAAATTATTTTTGTTCGTTTCCGGGCCAAATCTCAGTCACTATTGCATGTGTACTTATGAAATTTGGTACAGATGTGGCCTATATGGTGTAGTTGTGCCTTTTGATAGTCTCATTGATGGATATTCTATAATTTTTGCAAATATTTGGAAAATAGAAAAATATGTATTTTTTTTAGTTTTTTGGGCTGAGACTCGGTCACTATTGCATGTAAATGGATAAGGTTTGGTACACACATGGCCTATAAGGTCTAGTTGTGCCCTTTGAAAGGTCTGGTGGAAAATATTAAATGCTATTTGAAATATTGAAAAAAAAGAGAAAAAATATATTTTTTGTTTCTGGCCCAAGACTTGGTCACTGTTGCATGTACATGGATAAAGTTTGGTACACATATGACTTATGTGGTTTAGTTGTGCCTTTTCATGGTCTGACTGATACATATTCTATACTTTTTGTAATATTGAGAAAAAATATTAAAAATACTTATTTTCTTATAGGAGCCAAAACGTGCCCACTATTGCATATACAGCAATGCCATTTCCTACACGTATCTCCTATAAAATGTAGCAGTGCTTTTTCACTTGTATTTAACACTTTTTGAATGATCGGAAAAAAATTGGTGCATGCATCAAACCGACCATAATATATGTAAATTAGTATAATAAGGCCTTTCCCTGCTTTTACAAACCCTGGCAAGCACACAGGTAGATCGCACGGCAGCAGGCAAATAACAGATAATAGAATGCCATTAATCGACCACTGTTGCATACCTATAATATACGGAATTTGGTAAGCACACCAATTTTATGATGTAATTGTAATCTTCTAAATGTGTTATTCGCTGAAGGTTTGCTGCTGCGCAGCCTATGTTTTTGTTTTACTCTCTGAAATAAATTCTGCATTAGGCAAATTCTTAAACCTAGTCATTAAAACTGATAACAGCGCTTAATGTAAATTTTAATTAATTAAATCAGCCCACAAGGTCAGGGTGGCTAATGGCAGTGACACATTGTTTTCACATGTGATTTGCTAGCAATAATTTGTTTGTGAATATATGCCTTGTACCTGTATGCATATTTATGTTGCTGTCATGCCCATTTATAAAATAGCAAATTTATATAATTGTGTTGTATATATTATATATTATATTCATCAACCTGAACGTTTTTCATTGACTTCATTTCTCTATGGTTTCATCCCTCATAAATCTGTATATATATGTTGGTGCTATATACTATGGTTCTGTACCGCCTCTGTGCTAAATAACGGCCTTATATATGGCCTGGTGTGATTTAAATATATTATTATTGCTACTGTGAATAATGTTTATCTCTGTATGTACTATGAAGAAATATCTTAAGCCGCCTCAGTGCTAAATTTTGCCAGTATGTCTAGCATAGTGTGATTTTAAAATATGTTATTGCTACTGTGATTAATGTTTCATTTCTTTATGTAGAAGTAGCTTTAGACTTTTATATCTCTAGTGTGTTAGTATTAGAATCGGTTTCTGTTCTTGTTTTTAACCTGTGTATTGATATCTCTTGTAACTGACTTTTTGGTCAAATGTGACCTATGCTTCAGTCAATAAAAAACCTATATATATATATATATATATTTGTATTTCAATCTATTCTCTTATGCCCGGGGATAGTATAATCTTTTACTTGAACCCTGTGCTTACAGAGACTTGCACGGTCCATTGAATGATACTTAGCCAAATAAGAGGAACACCAAGAAGTCTCTAGTTGCTCCGCCAGATCTGTTTTCTATGCAGATGCCAAGGTTAAACTATGGCTAGACTGCCAAACGTCTGACATTGGGGAGATAATGAGACACTTTTCATCAACTGAGGCATAATTTATGTCCCTCTGTAATCCAGGACACTGTTTCACAAACTTTCCTTCTATTGATAATAACTAATAAGTGTATGAGAACAATTTGCTACATCTACCAGTTATCTGTTTTTATAATTTATTCCTTCAGGCAGTGAACCTAATTTACCAGAATTTTCGTGGCTGAATAATCACATCGTACCTGTAGACAATATCTAATTTGCTCATATCATCTGTTTCACAGATTCTGAATACCATTTGACCAGTTCGTTTAACAATTAGACATTTCACCTGCTAACAGAGGACCCAACAACTTTTATTTATATAGTATGTTATACATCGTTCGAAGTCGGTAGCAATAGCCTATTTTAGGCAAAGAATGCTTGGAGCAAATTTCGTTTGATAAAGACAAAATTCCTAATCTATGATATATTATTGAATCAACTTCAAGGCCATGACAGAGACACACTCATTCATATAAAGTGCATTGCCGATTCCTGATGTGATTACTTAAGCTGTAACATGACCTTAAGCTTGTTCCATTAACAAAAAGCTCATTTCCTGTAGCTTGGTGGAGAGTATAACAGACTTCTGTGGTCTGGTTACACAGCTGCACAGCTTTTGCAATTGTCATGATGCAATTTGCTTTCTGCTGCCCGAGCAAGTGAATCGCTTGCTAAATATTTGGATTGTTCCCGATTTATCTCATTTGTGTTCTGCTGAGAATGATTCAATTCACCTTTTTTTCCTGGGCAAATCTTAGAAATAATAGCAAGCAGACAAAAGGATTAGCCTTAAAACCCAGGATTTTTTCCTTCACATTACCATAATCTTATTTTAATGATTGTGCTTTTTAGATTTTAAAACCATTAGGGTGCATCATTTGCCCCTAACCTATTCAGATGTTGATGTCTATGTGATATGTTTGGAGGCTGGATAATAAAAACATGAAAAAAAATTTTCAGCTCAAAATTTTGATGGGAACAGCCACCTCCAGGCTCATGTTTGTCCAAAATCGGAGTATCCTAAAAAATCTGAATATCTCAGGAACCACTTGGCCTAGAGACTTGGCATTGGGCTCAAAATGTGCGGAATGTCCATATTTATATTCACTTCAATTGAAACTATCCCTCTATCTCTGACCGTTTTTCCGTTATTTGACAAAAACACAATTATACTTGGAAATTGTGTAAAGAATGGGTATTTATTAAAATTTGGTCACAACCCAGTGCACATTGATATATCTGCATTACTTCTACCTCAAATCATTCACAGAGGATTCATGTATCCATAGTGTACGTTTATGGTTATGGATCTTGTTCAGTCTGACTTCCGCTTCAAACCGAAAATAGACTTATTCAATAAAAAAACAGTTTTTCCGATCTTGCTCAGAAACTATTGGTCCCACGACCAAAGTTGCGATTGTAATGAATATAAAGTCATTTATTCCGCATATTTTGAGTCCATTATCAAGTCTCTCGGACCATTGGTTCTTGAGTTATGACAATTTTGCAAAATACTGTAATTCAGCTTCATTGAAATATCATTGAAATAAGTAATGCCGTGGAGGTGGCTGTTCCCATTGGAATTTCAACCTGAAATTTGGTGTACCTGCTCAGGACACCCAACCTCCTAACATATCACATAGACATCAAAATCAGAATAGGTTGGGGGCAACTGATGCACCCTATAAATCTTTTACTGCTGCACTCTTAAACAAAGACAATAAAAAAAAGTTACAACATTTGCATTTTATGCCGCTTGGTCTATTCAGCACGTGAGCAATTGAACTGAATGACACCAAGTCAAAGATAATCTGACTGTGTGACCGTCTGTGACATTCTCAGCCTACAGAACCAGCTTTGACATTTTATCGAGAACAACACATCCTCCCCACGTTGCAAGCCCTGCTAAAATGGACAGGGCTTTCTGCTATTTCCAACCTCTTCTGTGATTGGCTGCTTATTTCGGTCATAAGCATTTTGCAGGCAGATTTAGTCCAATTATGAACACTTAAAGGATTACTGGCAACTAAGAAAAACAGTGTAAAACAAGCAAACTTTCAAACAGTTTCATTTCAGAACTGTGAAAAAACATAATTAAATGGAATTTTCGGAACTGTGATAGCACCTTTCAACAACACACAATTTCTCCATTTGTAACTGTGTGAAACAGAAGCAACAATTTCAAACTGTGATGTAGCAGTCCCTGATTGGCTGAGCCAAAACTGGGTCAGTTAATTAAGTATTCATGAATTAGCAAAGGTTATGGGCCATTTTGTCATGGTATGACTTGGGATGATGGAACAACATGACTCTGTGTCCTATGTAGACTTGAAGTAATCCACTAACATACATGTATCAGTGTGAGAAACTTTGGTCAACTTCTGCCATCCTACCTTTCAACAACTGCCTGGAAAAACTGTTTCCGAATTAAGCTGGGATGTCCACTAAGCTGGAACATACATCAGCTTAAGGAAAATAGCTTGTAACCTAGCAACGTTGTGGACTAAGTTTATTGGCTGCGAAAGGAACATAGGCACTTTGGACACTAAACAGTGCTAAGGGACCGTTCAGAATTTACGACGGGGAGGGGGGAGTGGAGCTTTGCCCGAGACATGTTTCAATGGGTTACTAATTTTTAGCAACATGACATAGGAAGGCATGAAAATTGAACGTGAGAAAAAAATCATAAAACCCACGTACATAGTCTCAAAAATGTACGCCGAATTGTCCCAGATGTGTGTGCTAAACAATACACTGTATTTGTGAATTGTTTATTATGTCTGGGGGTGCTAAAAATACTCATCGACTCTTGGGGGGGGAGGTACTAAAAATCGACACGAAACCTAAGGGGGTATCAATTTTTGGCAGCAACTTCTGAAATGGCAGGCAGGATAGGCCTACTATTGTTAAGTATTATATCCCACACTTGGCAGTGATCCTCATGGAAAACCCATAGGGAACAGCCCATGGGATATAATTTTGTGATCCACCATCCCTAATTTAAATATGATCCACTCTCCTTGATTTATATATTTTATTTATTTGTGGCACTACTTCTGATCACAAATGAGGTCACAATCACGACACATCACATCACAACAACAGCACATGACGTCACAATAGCAATTGAGCCACTATGACATTATCAGCATTGGTGATGTCACCAGCAATCATGTGACTCTGTTGGCTTTGTTTATAGCAACCAGTCAGACTCCACCCATTTGTTTATTTGTTTATGTTACAGTTTGATCTGATTGGTTTGGCTACCATCAAAACATTAGATCCATCCACCAAAGTGATTAGGTAATTTTTATTTTCAATTATCCATATTAAAGCATTGAAATATCCTCATAGTTTGTCAAAATAGCAGGAAATGTGGAATATAAATAAAACCCACTCAGGGTGGTGGATCGTCCACTGAAACCACTCGTGGTCTGGCTGGCTGCGGAACTCACTCGTGGCTCCGCCACTCCAAGGTTCCTCCGCCAGCTAGACCACTCATGGGTTTCAGTGGACTGATCCACCACCCTGAGTTGGTTTTATTATATCATTCAATCACTCCACATTATACATGGATATTACCCAATGGCACAAATGGTGCTGTAAGGGTGACAGACAACTACCCCACATATTAGACCTGTCTGACGTAATTATTGAAATTCCGGACATGATTATTTATCCCTATTCGCAAAATATTTGTTTCCAAATCAAACTAAACAGTGCATTTTCAAGAAACCCACTTCATCAAAATCATTTACTTGAAGACTATCTCGAAATAATTTAACTTTTTCAGCAAAACTGGGCAAGAAGCTTTTATTTTTTAAGAAAGTACAAGCCCCCCCCCCCTGGTCTGGATATCTCGTGGTTGCTTCCAGATAAAGCTTTTGTACAGACCTTAGGGAAAGCTAATGTATCCAAAACGGGACAGTCTGGTGTATCTGATTCGCCTGTTTTTATGCAGCCCTCGACTCTATGTAATCAGTGACTTGTCAAAGAACTGAAGTTATCGCAATCATACCGAAAACAGACGCCAGTCATATTTTGGAAATGTGTCATCTTCTGTGATGGTTCAAATACAGTTGAAACAGAGGCATAATTGTTCAGAAGCTATTTAGAAGTTTTTTCTTAAAGTTAGCCTCCATTGCTTTTTAGGAATTTTTTTCTAAAAATCAAATGTGCCTGGTCTAAATAAGTGGCATTTATCGTTCTCAAAGTTTCAACTAGCAGGCATATTTTAAAACGATGACCAGAGAGAGGAGCGTTAAGAGGAATATCAAATGGAAACTGCACAGGTTCTATGTAAAATAATCATAGTCATGTCACAATGAAAAATATTGACCAAAATAGTACTTACTGTCACCTTGCAAAGTACACAGTGTATCCCAGGGGATTGTGGTGACTAAGTGTAATTTGCTTCCAGACAAAATGTCTCAAATCAAGAGGCTGCACGATTTACTGTCAACCACATCATATAGTGGACATTAATTGTTTTTGTCAAGATGATTTATGATGGTTTATGGACAGAATTATAGACAAAGCATCTGGACATTCAGCGGTCTATATACAGGGACGGACTTGCGGCATGTCGGGCCCCGTGGCAAAGGAAGAAGAAACTGTGGCATATCAGAAATTGCATTAGTCAATTTTTTCAGGCTGATTTTGCAAACAAAAGCTCCTGCACCAGAATACACATTTATGCTTTCCAGGAATTCTATTCTGGTTGTTCTACCAGGAATTGTATTCTGGATGCTTTATCAGTAATTCAAACAATGGAGGACACAGTGGACACTGGAGCAAAGAGCATGTTACATAGATCATATCAAAAAAGAAACTTTTTTTTTGCTTTACATGGTTATCTCATTTAATATGTTTTAAATTTATGGAGAGCCAATTGTGCAATATTTATTATGGTGAGAGCAAAATTTGCATTATGTAACCACATTAGGTACTTGAGAGGGCAACTAAGTAATCTAAACAGTTCAACAAAAATAAGTCCCCATTTACGAAAATATGAATATCTCAAAGAACTCTTTTCTTAATTTCATGAAAGGTTGCCAGTTTGTAGGCCTGCATTTTGATTTGCATATGAATGTGTATTTTTTTTGGCTTGTCTAAAAAATATTAACCGAAAGATGTTTAAACTGCCATCAAATCGGGGGGAACCGGGGCACATTGGGACGCGGGGCACTATGGGACGGTGGGGTTTTCTTGGTTCCTGGCAAGGTATATGATATGGTAGTGCCATCATATCTTGTGAATTCACATCCTGATGTCTCTATCGTTTTATTGACAAATTACAGCCACATGCAGAAGTATGGCGAGGAAAAGTTTGTTTTCCTACTCATAAAGTAAATTCAGACTGGTTCAAATCAATCCATTCTGTGGACAAACCATGAACAATGAGGGTGTGAAGGAATCTTTAAGCTATTCAAGTTTATCTAAAGGGCGGCTTGTCTTTGTTGAACTGTTTATAATATTGCTTGCAAAAGCTATCATACGGCAATTACATAATACACATACAAACTTTTATTCGACAAGCTTTTATCAAAAGAGATACATATAATACATGTTTCATCAATGTCATAAAGCAAGGTAAAACAAAATCAGTATATACAAACACCATGAATCTGCTACTGAGGACTTCTCTAAAAGTTTATTGCATGTACACCATCAGGTAATTAGCTTGCAATAAGCTATTATTACATGTACATATGATATTAAAGGATTAACCATTGGACATTTATTACATATACATATATATGGTCTAATTTAAGTGATGGATGGATTCATTTCAGATCCTGTAGAACACGGTTGGTGAATATACATATTTCTGGCCTGGACCTAATAGCTGCCATTTTGAAAATTGGGAAGTGTACATTAAATAGGGTCCCACTCCTGGAATTCACCACTCTAAGTAGCAGTATTCAGATTATTCTAATGCACGTGTGCTTTTTGTCACATATGATCAGACAGAAATCATTCACTTTTCGTGGAGGGCCACCATCTGACTTTCTTATATTGAAAATTTTTCACTTCACTGAGATGCCAGAGTCATCATTCAATTTTTAACATACGAAGCTTTAAATATTTGTTTATAAATCTAGCAATACATGAAAAGAAAACATCTACCAGAATATATATATACTAGATTTACCCATGATTTGGGGCAGGACTATAATGGGAAATAATTAACCCCTCCCTTCTACCTGCATTGGCATCTGGCCCGGGGTGCATGCTGAACATTGCATATGAGTAATAATTGTAACATAAGTAAAGAGTGGTGGTAGCGGAATTGAAATTGATTGTATTTCCTATCCTTTTGACATAAAATGAAGCAGTAGGTGAGAGTGAAGTGTGTGGATGTTTTTGGCGGGAAGGCAGACGGTGGTGCCAGTCCTAAACGTGAGCAATAGCGGAACTACGAAGGAGACTCATGCGCCCCAGGTGGGGAACAACAGCAGAGGCAGAAAACGTAAATAAGGGAGCTGTTTCACTGTTATTTGCTGTTGTCAGAAGGACAGGATAGATCAATGAGGATAGGTGGACAGTTTAAGTGAGTGGCATTGCTCAGGGAGGAGTTTTTAGCTGTTGGTGTGAGCATGTCACCCATGATTTTTGCGTCTTATACCGGCAGGGATTTCCAAAACTTCTTGGAAAGAACCTATTTATTTGCCAAAACAGCAAATGATTATTTATTATTATAAAGTTCAAGCCCCTGTCACTGGATACCAGATGTTTACACCCTAACTGGAGTGAAAAGCAAGTAAATACTTTATAGGAATCTTGTTCTCATAAAATTAAATCAAGAAATAAACCTAACTTATTCTCTCTGCATAAATTAATTGACAATGATCAGGATGTTGCAATGTATTGAATGAAGGATGATTGTGTCCTACTATGCACATGGAGTTCATACTTCACATGATAAGGGCAGCAGCAGAGAGCTGCTACTGGCAGTGAACTCTGCCAGAATTCACATGCAGCAACTGACAGGCAACTGCCCCTGTGGTGAAACAACTGCCCTGAAAGTTGAAATTGACACATTTCAGTCTCTATTGTCACTGTGCCTACTTCATTTTAGAATATTGGTAGTACTAGTGGCAGAAAAACGAGCTCAATGTAGGGCAGTTTAAGCATAAAAGAACTGAATTTACTCAAGCATGACCATGAATTCTGCTAGTCTCTTGCTGCTGTTCGGCAAAAATGGACTCGGGTCAGTCTGGTTGTGTCTGGACAGTGTTCTGTGTCAACGCAATTGAAAGCCTGCTGGTGGACATCTCCAAATTAGTAGTGCATTTGTTAGATTCCCAGTCATCTAACCATTATTGTTTGTTTACTGATTTCATGTTGTGCACACTAAGTGAAATAAAATAATTCTATCTATCTACTGTATCTAGTCGCTCACCATCACATAGTGATCACCATCACTAGATAATATTATGAAAAGGGAACCTTGGGCAACTGATTTTCCCCTTATTTTAAAATAGACTCAACTTGTATGGAACAGCAAAATGCATCGAGAGAAAAGTAAATTTCGTCAATGAACAACAAAGACTGAATGACAGCAGACCCCTTGCATTTTCCCACTTCAGCCTTTACGCAGTTCAGTTAATCCAAAGCGGGTATATGGAGTTTCCGCGATAAGTACAAGAGCTCTAATATCCAGTTTAAAAAATAATAATAGAACATAAGGTGAAAGTAAGAGTTTTGGTCTGCTGGTCAATTTTGTTGACAAAATCCATCATGAATCAAATGATGAAAGAACTAATTCTGTTGAAGTGGTCTTTTTAGTTTTCATTCAATCCGCTGGGTAGAACCAATGTTGGCAAACTGGTGAGAATGCCACCTTGTGTTAACATCAGCAACTTTGGATGGTGGCCAATTAACACAATTGACCAGAAAGTGGGCCTCACAGGCTTCCCTCCCGGACATTGAGGTTGATCTAATGTTGGTCTAACGAAGCATTTAACCTCCTATCCACATCGGACCCAACGTTCTGAAACTACGTAATTTGTCGACACATTTCTCAGACGTTAATACGTACTTTTAGACGTTGATACGAGTGATACAAGCCGTATCTGACTCTACGAAGCATTTTCACGCGGGAAATACCTCCCCCGCACCTATAATAAAGTGGCCTCGCCTTATTTTTGCGCATGCGCAACGAAGCAGTTCCGCCCATCATGGCGCTGGATTCGAGAGGAATGTTATGAAGCGCTCGGAAATACTCTGTTTTCGATGGATTAAGTGCTTGACAGGACCTATAAAGTTGTGAACATGAAGGATTTATATCTTGTGGACTTATTTGAACAGTGTTACGGACTTTACGGATGATATTCTTGGACTTTTACGTCGCCGAAGATGACCCGGTTGAGCGTAATGGATCGCATTGGATTTACCGGGATTCGAGACGGTCGTGTTCGATGGATGTTTGAGGTAAGAATTGAGCCTGCATTGCTTGTTTCTGTATGCGAATGGAACTAATGACTAATTTTGAACCTTTTGTAGCAGTCACAGGTGTGTAGGTTATGCACTGGATGCAGAAACTATCTGAAAAGTTAGCCCCATTCACTCAATGATAAAAAATGGGGAAAATCATTATTGCGCGAGGGGGGGGGGTGACTGGGCCGTCCAGCCACCCAACCCCACTGCCTTTTTATTATTCTTATTATTCTTGATATTCGTGATGGTACAGCTCAGTTATTATTTATTTTTGTAGCTAGTGGGATTCAAGGATGTGGGGGGGGGGAGATATTGTTTTTTTCTCTTTCAATCTGCAATTATAAAACATAAAAATTAAAGCAGTACAAACAGAGCTATCCAAAAAGGATGGCTCCCAAAATTAATAGACTTTTCTTCCTCATTTTACTGAGCAGTCTACAAGTCCACTTAGGACTATAAGATAAAATTATATAAAAAACACTTACCTTGCATGGTGAAATTGAAAATGTTACTGCAATTTTACCTTGATAAAATTGGAACATTCTCGGCATCTAGGACAGTTGCAATGAGGCACCGTTAAACTTGGGTCTCATTAAATTTTCATATGCATCTTTGTGGGTGTGGAAAAAAATTAAATTATTTTTAAACCAGGATAAGCTTCCACAGTTTTAAAAGTACATATGTGGATTTAATTTTTACTGGTGTGTCAACTTTTTCTTCATGGCTTCATCTAATCGACAACAGCAACCATCCTGTTGGAGTTTTTATATATTACAAAGTTACCAGAAAGATTGGAATAGGTATGGAATAGATGGCGCTACAAGCTCTCTGAGAATCAGGATCCTAGGTTCTGCAACTTTGTACAAACCTTCAACAAACCTTTGGCAGATACGTATGATCAGACGTTTGACCTGAACATTACTTTCAAACGTTGTCCATACATCTCAAAAACACGTTGGAGAAACCTTGGAACTTACGTATGACCAAACGTGTGACCATACCTTTGATAAACCTATGAATCAAAGGTATAGTCATACGTAATAGCCCAAGGTTGCTAAAACCTCTCAGATGAATGTTCGACAAACCTATGAATCAAAGGTATGGTCATACGTAACAGTCAAACGTTCTTCAAACCTCTCAACCAAAGGTATGACTTACGTAATAGTCTAAGGTTTTATAAACCTCTCAAATGAATGTTTGACAAACCTTTGAATCAAAGGTATGGTCATACGTAATAGTCAAACGTTCTTCAAACCTTTCAACCAAAGGTATGACTTACGTATGACTGACACGTTTATCCAAACGTTATAACAAGACGTTCTTCCAACCTCTCAACCAAAGGTATGACTTACGTATGACTCGAACGTTAGGCCAAACTATAAAACAAACTATCTGCCAACCTCTTACTAACATTGCGACCTACGTTTGGTTTTCCATCTGAGTGCAACGTTTGGAAATTACATTTGCCCTACCTTTGTCATACGTTGTTTGGCCCAACGTTTGATTCTAACCTAAATAATTACGTAGCGAAAGGTTGGATTTACGTTGCTGCTCGGGAGGGTTGCACATGCATACCAATAATACCCTATACGATAATACAATCGTATGCAATTCGATTTGGAGATTGCAGAAGCAGGGTCATTTTGCAAGTGACATACAGATATGGTGCAAATGCAATAGCTGACCTTCATCTCACTTATTTTGATAATGTTGTGGCATGCAAATCATTTTTTCCTTTATAGTATTTGCATATTTTGACCTTTTCCAAAATCACATGACAAACTCTAATTGACATACATCAACAGTAGTGATCACAAATAAAACAGTTATACATTGTTTATTACTATTTGTGCTTTTAGCATGCAATTAGACACAAGAAGTAGATAAAAATCTACGACTTATAGAACCAACAACACCCAACAATAACTGTGAATTTTGAGAAAATATTTTTCATAATCAACTGTAAAATTGGAAGAAATCTGTGACAAATACATCAAAACAAACATGTCTTGGGCATTTTTTTTTTATTTGTCATAATATTATGCTGGTATATAGGTGGACTGTAGCCATTTGAATGCCCTGACACCGTTTTGTCTCTCAATGATTAGTATGGCCGCCCATGCTCACAGGTCAATGTCAAGGGTCTACCAATGCTCGTTTTGCACTGATAAATGGAACTGTATAGCCCTATAAACTGAGTAAGTAAAATGTCAATTCTAAGAACTTTGGGTGTGGATTGTGGCACTGTGATTTAAAAAAAAAATCTTGTCAACTGATATGTACAGCCTTTCAGCCTGCACAATTTCTTGATACCAAAAACCTTTTCACAATACTAAGTGATGCCAATTCCCATTGGCAGGGTGGGGAAAAGATGTTCAACAGTATTCTGGGCTACTTCTTGAGAAATATCTTTGAAACATTGTAGTCGGTTACCCATGATTGTTGTTCTCATGCCTTGAGTGCTCCCTCCTTATGTGCCTGGCCGCAAAATCAGTTGTCCATACTCCAGACTCAAAACTTTATTTTTTTTGTTTATATTCAGGGTAACATAAGATGTTTCTGTGAAAAAATAACAGAACAGATATTCTCTCATTATCTTTCTTAATCTGCCAAGTCACTGAAGAATCTGAAACAACAGAGATTGTAGTACCACAAATCTGCTGCATGGATATTTGCAGTCTGGACTATCAACACAATCATGCAGTTGCTCTTGCACTCCCATGGTCTAATAGTCATTCCTTTCTTTAATTTTTTTTATTGATTTGGTGTGAAGCCATTTCTACTTCTACTTCTTTTTTCAGTTTCAGGGAGCAAATATGCATGTAAATAATTCATGACCGAAAATGCCATGGACCCCTATAGTACTGACATAGACTTATTCAGTCAAAGGAGGCCAAACACTTGAAGAAGTCCTCTTTTTTGGTGTGGGAGAAAAATTAATAACTGGTGATTTCTTCAACTCAGCAATTCTTCCTTCCTTGGTGAAATAATAGGAAATGTGAATTTGTGGTATCTGTAGGCTACTGATACAGGGAAACTGTGATTTAACTGTCCCTGACTGGTACGAAGAACCATTATTTAAATTAATGGTTTAGCTCCTAATGCAGAGCATCACCATGTATTTTATGTCCATGATGCATTGGGTCCTTTGCCTTCACATAGTGAAGACAGTTTGAACTGAAACAGCCATTTGCAAGTCAAAGTTATGATGCACTGAGCATAAATCATAAGAACTATTGAAGTGTTAAAATCAAAGTCACATGTGCTTACATAAAAAATAAAAAATTTTATAGAATCATGACTTCCACTGAGACTAATTGTAAATTTGAGAGATAAAATTGGCTTTTTTTTCTGTATACCATGAAAAAGGATGGTTTTAACAATTCAAAAACCTGAAAAATGAGTTTCCAAGGCTAATTCTATCTGAAATAGAGGTATTGCACATCTTTCTAAGCCCAAAATTAAGAAAGTTAGGCTGACCGATGCCCGTTTTGGCGGCAATTTTGAATTTGGCCATTTTCTCTAAATGCTCAAGGATATGCTCTCGTTACCGCCATTTAAGTTTTATGGAGGGTTTTAGGACCCCAAATCCACAGAGAAAAAAACTTCATCCGTCGGTGCAGGGTTAGGGTAAAAAATCAGGTTCGGCTACCTAAAGCCCCTTTCCCACTGGATGCATATGACCACGTTTGATTGCATAATGGTAAAAATCTTAAAACGTGTCCAAAAGCATTAGGGTACACGTTTCTGTTGGGTCTGGTTTTACATGTTAATTGGTGTGCTACGTAGCAGTTGCATAGTGATGCATACCTATGCATTTGCTTTGCATAGGCCTGCAATGACACTGCAAAGTGGCTGCATACATAGGCGTACGGGACGCGCTATTTTTTGGGGGGCGAGCGACATTTGCCCGAATTTCGAGATCTAAATTTAATACCATTTCAAATGAAATAGCGTGGAAATCACCAATTCTAAATAGTTTTTAACTAATCATCTGCCCAAATTTTTTAGCCTTTTTGCCCGAATCTTACTGTTTCCCAAACTTTTGGGGGGGCGACCGCCCCCCCTGCCCCCCCTCCCATACGCCTATGGCTGCATACCGATACATATTGGTACATATGACTGCATATGAAGTCTTTTGTTCATCCAAATTACCTCTTACATCACGAAAATCTCAACAAATTAGCACTGGAACTCCAGTTTACTTGCATATCAATGCATATTGATGCATATGAATACATATGGATGCAAACTCATCACATATGTCAGCATAAGACTGCATTCCTTGACATAGGCCTGCAAATTGTCCTGCATAGCTTTGCATACAAGAACAAAACGCAGGCCAGATGCGTTCAAATTAAGCATGTTTAATTTTTCGGCCCTCCCTGCGTGATTAAACACGTTTGCATGCATTTGACTGCCCTCCCTTGCATACCCTTGCCTTGCTCTGCATAGCATTGCATAACTACTTGCGTATCCACTGCGTTTGGTACTAACGCATTCAAACGCAGCCTTATGTGCTCAGTGGGAAAGGGGCTTAACTTATGGTGAAGTTTGTAAATATCCAATGGGGAAGCCACCAATTTTTTGAGAACAGAGATAGGCGCACTCAATGGTTGCTGGAAAAACACCACAGAGCTTAAAAAGTAAAGATTTGTATATAAATACATATAAAGATTCGTATATAAATACATATATCTTGGGTACAGGTCTAGAACTTAACTGTCATAAAAATCTGAAAAAAATCTTTTTGAGATATTCAAGTGCATTTGAAGGGGGACTAACATTGTTGAATTGTTTATGCATAATTGGTGTCTTCAGCTTATGTCATTTATAGTATATTACACTGAGTGATCACTGATAGGATGAAAATAAACAAATCTTTACTTTTTTTAAAGTAACAAAGCACATACTACAATAGCCATTTTGTACACTTTTTGTTTGCCTGTAATAATCGATGGTTCAGAACATTAGATGAGTTTGAAGATGATATATATGCAACCTTCTAGTGTAGACATATTGACAACTTGTAAAATAATTATTAACTGATACAAGCTCAGTACATTTGTTTGTTAGTCTCATATTGTACATGCTAAAATTGGCGTGGCATTGGGTTTATCGAAGCATTCGAGCACAACAATGTGATATCATTTCTTTCCAGTGGTGGAACTAGGGGGGCCCAGCTTCCCCCCCCCAGACCCCTGAAATAATAATACCATTTTGAGAAATATGGAGCAACGCTGGCCTGCAAATTCAAATACAATGCAAACTTGGGCCCACAGAAATTGTTGTCTGGGCTTCCAAAGTTCAAAATGGCATTCGTTGCTAAGTGCCAGAAAAAGACCTCCGCCGATTCTTGAAATTTCTTTTGTTTTCAGTGTCTCCAATTGTCACAATTTATGGCAGAAGACGATCACGAAGTCTAAACTGCTTTAGCCTTTGTGCAAAACGCTTTGATGTTACAAGACCAGAAATAATTCATAAAGTCAGTAGAAAAATATCTGCTGAATCTGTTAACATGTCGTCATGATGAACGTCGCCAACTTTTTTTTTGACATAAATCAATATGATTATTAATTTAAAATTTGCAACAGTATGTTTAATATATGTTGTAACCAAGTGTGATATAGATTTTAAGACAGTACATCAGGGCGACCTTTCCAATGATGAAATAAATATTATGCAGTTATAAGGCATTATTTATGCATACACAACGAAGACAGTAACATCACTCTGGATTCGAGACACATTTATTGAAATGGCATGAAGTCTCGCGGTTGTCTTCTTTGCTTTTATTCGCTGTTTCTATTTCACATGTAATGGAGGTAAGTTGTATGATATTGTACCAAGTGGGGAAAAGTGGCATTTCTTCAACTGAGTTGGTAAGAATTGCTTGCCAACTTTCCCCGGATTGCCAACTTCACCCCGCTTTACGATATGTGTTTTTCTTTATTTTCAGTTGAGATCAAGGCCATAACAAAAAACTACCACCTCATTGGAGCGTTTTATACAAATCACCAAGCTTCAAGACTGAACCAGTTTTTTTTCAAGGCAAGGTTGTCTAAGAACGGTTTTGTGGGCTTGACATCTGAAAAATTTGCAACATTCAGGAACAAACGGCTGTATGAAATTGTTATCGGTCCTAAGGCTGTAGCTCGTTTCATTGGGCTCAATGCCACGTCTGATCTTACCAAAAATAATTCAGCTCCCTTCACACTGGCAGGTGGAACTAAAGCCTTCTACAATCCAGATTCCATCGTATCATACTGGTTGTCCTGGACTGGCGCCAAGATAGATTTTGGATTAGGTGATGTCGTTGGCCAGCAAATGATCTTGAGCGCAAACATATCCCATGTCGGTTATGCCATCAGGCATATTGGTTTTGCTACCTCGCAAGGCGCAAATTACTCCTTATGGTATTTCAACGATGGTAAGTAAAACTTAAGACTCAATTTTGTATTTCAACGACGGTAAGAATAAGACATATTTGAAATTCTGAATATCATATTTGACAAATCAGGTGTGCGTCAAACGAATGAAAGGTCTAATAGAATTATATAATGTGTGAAATGATATATATATACATAGATGTCAATCAGGTTTCTCACTTGTAAGATTTAACACTTTCGTATGTAAAATTTTGAATCATGTCAAGCTGCTGTAGCCCGCTCACAATAAATAGCTTCTCTCTTATGTTAACGTTTAGTTTGCTTCTATGTTTATTATTATTATTATATTACCAGTCAATTATGTGCTTTTACAGTTTTAATTTTATAACACGTTATATCTTTTAAAATGTTTTAGATAATAGTTAAATCGATTTATACACATTTTTATAATTTTAACTTCATATTATATATGCATACATAGGTCATTGTCATTTTGTGATAACTGAGTGACTGTATATAGACCTTATACCAAGTAATGATTGATTCGATGGAATATGCTTTTCTTTTCCGTTCCCTCAGCCGAACCACTTTCCAACCTTCAGTTAAATTGTTCTTTCCCTGGGTTATTAGCAAAATTTGAACTGAAACCGCTTGACAGAGAAACCCTGAATGACAACAACACTTCGACGTGTATGGAGGTTTGTTTGTTTTTCCTTTAATGCTCAAACAACCTTATGGTATATTTTCGAACTGGTCTTATGGGACAGACCTAGTCAGGAGCTTTTATAGCACATAGATGCTCTTGGATGCTGCAGCTGCCCATCACTGGGCTCCAACCCACACAGGCAGAGCACATCCAGCGGAGCAGACGCCCTAACCGACTGAGCTAGTCCCCCTTACCATTTGCATCCAGCTAATTACCTCTTTCACATTATACACACATTGTACAAACAACAAGCTTTCCCATCCGGCGCAAATTTTTATTTTTATTTTATTTGTACACTCACCAGCAAAGAAATGCAACACTTGATTTTGGCTTATAATTTTGCAAAGAAATCTTTTTAGACAAAACAAATTATATGGCATTGATCCTAAGATCAACTAGTGTTTTTGTGCCAGAAATTATTCATCTGTGAACTTTATAATGTATATGTATCAACATATTTTCATGAAGTAGATCAAGGAATTTAGATACTGTAGTAAATAAACCATACGTTGTATCATTAAAATTTGTTTTAGATGAATTAAGCAAAATATCGATAATCCGGTTCAAGTCCAGTATAAGAATCGAAGTATTTCGATAACAATGTATTTTTGAAAAAAAAAATTAGGCAAAAAAAAAGTGAAAAACAGTTCAACACTGCACATTATTTCTTTATTTCAACAGGTTACTTCACAATCAGTCAGATCTTTTCTACCTCTAAGTTTCCATGGTGAGCCTCCTCTTCAAATCGGAATGGTGTTGAAGAACGCCCCGTCCTGCGAACAGTCCAATCTTGTGGTTTTTGACGAAGGAATGAACGAATGCCAAGTTACTCCACCTACAAGTGCTTCCACCAATGGTCTGATAGAATGTCATTGGACGTGCAGTTCTGAGTGTACATCGGTCGCTACGATCAAATTCGAGAAAGCTTACTTTGGCCCACAACAATGGTCTATCTGTGAAATATATGAAGAAAGGAACAAATATCCCTCCGTCTGAACTGATAAAATGATGTGTATCCGAAGCATAGAAATACATAGAACAGACATGAGGCTCTAGCTGATGAAGGAGCCAAATTCACCATCTTGGAACTGCCTGGCAGTCTGGCATTTGGTAACCGTGACGTCACAAATAATAATGACGTCACTACTAACAATGGCATCATGTCACATCACAATCAGCCAACATGTTGTTGCTCCTGCTGTGATGTCACAATGACGTCATGTCTCAGGGCAGTTCCATTATGGCTGATTTGGTGACCTCATCTCGAGGTGGCGTCATACAGCCTCATGTCCGTTCTATGATCCCAAGGGAACAGTGTCTTTATGAACGTGAGGAGGACATCCAGACCGAGGCACTTATGGCCCTTACCTGTCCCTTGACTGCAGATTTAAGATCTCAATTCCCAGACCTGAAGGTCACCTCGATGTGTGAGCTGATGCAGTGTAATAACGTTCATTAGACATCACCAAGATACTTATACTGTTGGAAAAAGCGGTATCTAACTGACAATATTGCATGTTAGCGCCCGGCTATGGATTAACTCTGTTTACAACAGCAAACAAGCAATCAGATTATTGTTTATTTAGCTAAAATTATAAGTTAAAACAAATGATAGAAGAAGCATATGATGTCTAAGTCAGTTAGACACCTCTTTGTCGGGTCCTAACATGCATGTTACAACCCTCCAAATCGGTTTCTAACTAATACCCAATTAGCTAATTTCTGCTTTGATCTGCTGGACACATATAAGTGATAAACAGAGGTGTCATGCAGAACCCCTGCACTCATATCAAAATTTATAGTTAATTTTCAGTGACATTCTTGTATTCTTGTGACATGTATTACAGTACGTTTCATATGTTGTGAATAGCACTAACTATTTACCGACCTGTCTATGTGAACATTCTTTTTCCACAAATTATCATAAACATTATGTTTACTGTCACCTAGCTATTCATTTGTATTCTTTTGAATACGCTAGTAGCTCTTTATCCCTTGTTTAAACAATGGTAATTGTGGATAGCTATGGATAGCTATGGATAAGTGTAGCTAGGGTCAGCTTAAAATGGCTATGGATGGATAGCTAAGGCTAGATTTTAAATGACGGGCCAATATGTCAAGAACAGAGGTTTCCCTCAATATGTTATCTGCCCTTGATTTTGTAATTCACTGAGATGAGTGATCTATCATGTTGTTCAAATAATAAATAAGACATAAAAGTGTTGATGAGATTTGGAGTATATTGAAAATTAGGTTAATTCTGTAACGTTTTGTAACCAAATGAGCGATATAGTATGTACATATTGGAAAGTAAAAATATACATTGTATTCTCTGACAAACCATTATCACTAGCCTTTGCTGTGTCAGTTTCAGGACTGTTCTTCAACATTTTTTAGACTTTAATTTGACTAACTCAAATTTTGAGACTGTGAAAAGACGTTGGCAGCTATGACGGAGAAACTGAAATTGTATCATTACTGCTGGGACTGGAAGCTTTTACTAAAGCGGAAGTTATATGTTCCCATTAAAGAGATTGCCATCATAATATTTACTGGTTTCAAATCTATTTCATGTAACAACCATTCTATAAACTGATTAATCAGTAAAGCTTTGATGCAGTAAGAGATATCAGATGCATCAGACATAGTCACACATATAAATTGGTCAGCAAATGGATACTACTCTAGTCCAGCATTGAACACGCCAAAATGCATAAAGAAATGTGAATTTCATCGATTCAATGTGTAAAAACAAACACTGAGTGATAGAAAACCCATTGCATTTTTCCACTTCAGCTTTTACGCATTTCAGATAATCCACATTTCCAAAACATACGGAGTTACTGCCTATATATTTGAAAAAGGTCCAGATATCGAGTTTATAAGATAATTGAACATAAGGTGAAAGTGAGAGTTACGGTCTGCCGGTCCATTTTGTTGATGAAGCAACTGATGAACTAAATCTAATGGAAGTGTTCTTTTTAGCTTTTATACAATCCACTAGGTAGAACCAATGTTGGTAAACTGGTGAGAATGCCACCTTGTGTTAACCTCAGCAATTTTGGCTGGATGCCAATGAACTCAATGGCCTGGGCTGGCTGCAGCCTTTTCACCAGAAAGTGGGCCTCACATGTCAATGTCAAGGCTGCACACATTTCACAACAAACCTTACCAATACTGGTACTGCACTGATAGATGGAATAGTTTAGGCCTATATATTGAGTAAGTAAAATATTTTGAAATATGTCATGTTAATCTAGTGATTTGCTGACAGTACTTCAACTTGCATTGATTTTCTGTATTTTAAAAATAGGTTCCTTTGCATGATGCCTTAGATTCTATCAATTTCTTCTATATTTCTCACTATCTCACTGCCTCATTATCAGTCAGTCTATATATCTGTCTATCTATCTATCTGTCCATATATCTATATAAATATATATATATGTATTTTTTTGGAAAATGTATTACAACACATGTACACTTACTCTTGAAAGTAAATACACCTGTCAATTATTTGCTTTTGAATTCCATGTTAAATAGCTATATCTCACAGTAGGCTAATGGCTATAACCACAATTACCACACTAATTTTAACCGCCTCTCGATTCAAAGCTTGCATCATACAACTGAGGTTTCAAATTTTTTTTCAAAAGCAAGCAGTGCACTGACAGTTCCTATCTTTTAGCATTGTGCTTGGAGTGTTCTTACTTTTGCAAAATTACAGGCCCTATCTAGCACAAAAAGCCCTTTTACAAATTCAAGGCCAGGCTAGTCCATGTAGTGGGTAACCTCAATGATATGATACAAGCACTGTTTCAATCATTCATGCGTTGTAAGTATCTGTGATGTTATTTCCAATACCGTTAGACAAATTTAACAATTAACATAGTCTTCAACGGCAAATCATTGAAGGGTGTACTTACCTTCAAGAGCTATAGGCACTGTAGCTAGAAGTGCCGTGGCCTAGTGCATCAGGTGTTCGCCTGGTAACTGAGACATTGCAGGTTCGACTGCCAACCGTGGTACCGAAGAACTAAGCCGATCCTCCATAACTCTTTGCTTCACTTCACCCAGGTGTAAATGGGTACTTGGCCATAGGCAGTGATGGCGATTGTAGAGTGACTTAGAATTGTGTACGCTGGAAACGGCTGCGTGGCTGTATACTAGAGGTCTGCGCGGTCAGCACCGCACCGCGCGGGTTGCGGTGCAGTGTGCGGTGCAGTGTGCGGTGCAGTGCGGTGCGGTTTGAAAATTTGCGGTGCAGTGCGGTTGCGGTTTTGAACTTAACAAGTGCGGTGCAGTGGCAGTGCACCGCAAATCAAATGGGTGCGGTGCGGTGCAGTTGCGGGTTTTCATTAATGACACGAAAACCGCATTGGAACAGCGCATGTGTTCATTCTTGCAAGGAGAGTGGGTTGTCCAAAGAGTTGTTTAAATCGTATTTACTTAATATTAACTGTTTATTACATTTTTACATAATTACTTTTCTTGTATCACTTATATCTCAGGGAAATAGACTCAGAGACTGTAAAGAATAACATATTTTCATAATCCATGGGAAAATTTGAAATCAAAACATTTTGATTGGATGGCCAGTAATCAGTCACTATTTGCTTAGGGGAGATAATTGGGCAGTCGCAGACTCTCAAAGACCAGCCTCTTCTGATTTCCTATTACCATACTCACCAACTAACTTGCATCTGATTGGTCTAGGGCAGGGCCATTCTCAACAAATGTGATAAGGTCTTTTTTTATAAGTTGAGTATCAGGTGTTACTCATAGAAACACTCACATTTGGTTCAGTATTCCAGTTTTGAGTTTAATATTAATCCTACATTAGATCCACAAGTATTATTAATTCACCTTTCATAATATTTTAGTAGTAGTGTAAGAAAATGGTCGCGGGTATATGCGGTTTTTAGGTGCGGTGCGGTGCAGTTGCGGTGATACATCACTGCGGTGCAGTGCGGTGCGGTTCTGCTGGGCTGCGGTGCAGTGCGGTGCGGTTCCAAGTGTCTGCGGTGCGGTGCAGTTGCGGTTCTGAACTTTGCGGTGCAGTGCGGTTGCGGTTTGCAAATCAGGCACCGCACAGACCTCTACTTTATACTACCCGGGGAGTTGAGAAAGGCTCATGCTTGAACAGGCCTGCCAAGGGTGAAATTATAAAGTCTATTGAGACTGACTCCGTCGGTGTAATGGACTGTAAAAAGTCTACATTTTATTGTATGACACCATTCTTAGAAATTGCATATTATTTTTAAATAAAGCATATCACGTTAACAGAAATTACAAGTTTGCATAAAAAAATATAATAAAGCTGAGTCATGATATTCTAAATACCCCAAAGTACTCAAATGATGTTTATGTATCTCAAATGTATGTGGCCAATTACATAGAAAGTATGCATGCAAAAAATAAGTTTGGTGGACCAGTCATGCTTTATACACACAGTTGACATTTTATGTGATATGCATTCATTATGCAAGCACGTGATATATATCTATACATAGAGTTATATGGGACCATATTCTGTACAAATATTTAGCATGCAATAATGTGAATCAGCACAGAATTTGACAAACTTTTTGCGTCACCCAGATACCTGTGGTCCAGTATAGTGGTAGGGCTACTACAGTGGCGTATTTTTGAAGGTGGCATCATATTTTTTTGGTGTATCATTTGCTTTTTTATCTAACAGATAATGAGCTTGCAACAGTATGTTGTCTGTATGAAACTTTCTTTAAACAATTAAGTCTGAATGATACCCTTTATATTACAGGCGATGGGTGACAAAAGTAACTGGCTTTCATCTGTGGTGAATTATTTCAAACCGAGCGCTCCCCCTTACCAAGAAGAATACATGAGTTACAAGCCTTCAGGGGACCTGGTTCAAAATGCCCAGAGCCATCTTGCTTTTCTTCAAGAGATCGATCTAATTTCTGAACAATTTGAAAAACCTCACATCATAGCAAATGCTGTGAGAAGATATGAGAACTGCTGGCTCCCTCTTCTTCGGAATAATGATTCTAGAAGTCTCCTACCTCCAGTGGATGTCGAGTGGGCTTGGCATGTTCACATGTTGTGTCCAAGACAGTACGCTGATGATGTCACTAAGGTAAGATCAATCAAATATTGTGGTATACGAGGCGGGTTGGTCTAGTGGTAACATGCTAGGCTGCCAATCGTTGGGTCCAGGGTTCGAATCCAGCCCTTGCGGAGCACCTTGGCCTATGTTGGACAGCTCTTTCTATCATCCTTTACCTGAAGCCATGACCTCCTGTATAATTAGCTTGCCAAGTGCATACATACAGGACGTAAAGTCCAATCATGCATCCATTCATGTTGTGGAGAGACATCTCTATCTGGCCAAACAGTGCAATAATCAGAGGTGCCTAAGTACTGTTCAGTTGCACTATTTATCTTCGATGGATAGTCAAGTAGAGTCCAACCTCCCTTTTAACATTGGCCACTATGCTGCAGTGTGCGACACATTACTTGCATAATTATACAAGGTATACTTTTGATACTGACTCCTGACTGTTCATGAGAAGAAGCAAAATCGAGAATGATATGTCATAATTTGGTAGAACATATAAATTATATATTTCCATATTATATGGAAATATATAATTTATATATATATACGTCATAATTTTTGTATTCTAGTCATACCTTATATGTTTTTGTTGTTATATATGTTTTTACATGTTTTTACATTATTTTATTGCTGTTATACTATTTGATTTTCATGTCTGCAAAACGAGTTTCCTGAATAAGGATTAATAAAGTTATTGTCATTGTCATTGTCATTGTCATATGGCTTGCTTGTAAGCAAGGGATACCGATGAAGTAGATTGGTTAGTCTTTTAATTATTTCCATTGCACAGAGTTCTGTTTTTTATCATTTACAAGGAGCTTTCGCTCACATCCCTTACATGTATATGGGCTTCTTCAGCGGTCTGAGCTGGCCCAGTTGGTCACATAATGGCCTGTGTGGTCAAGTTATGTGACAGGAGGCTGCAGAAAATTGGTTGGAGGTACCATCCTTGGTTTTTAGGACAGCTGAATAAGCCCATAAGTTGGGCTGAGAACGAAAGCTCCTGGTGATAAAAAACAGACCTTTTTGCGATGTAAATAATTAAAAATTAACTTCCAATGGTCAGGATTATAAGCTGACATAGTTAGATTGGTTTGGTTTTCGATCATCATGAATCTGATTTTTCTAATGGGCAATTCCGTAAAGTCGGACGTACAGATCAGACACCTTAACAGCTTGTGTAGCCCTACCATTACACCTTAGCTATTCGATTGTTAAGCAGGCATGAGGCACTGTGGTAGGGCTTTCAAACAAGCCATCAACCAAAGCTCAAAGTGCCCTAGTAGCTGAGCAACAAGGCAAAATGTCATGGTGTCGGACGTACTCAGAGAAATGACACTTTTCTGACTTGATGGCTTGTTTCTCAAAACTCTGTGATGTATATGGAGAAAAATCAATCAAATTACCTCTATTGTCAAGGGAACTATTTCAGGCATCAGCCAGGCTAATTTCCATGGCAATATTGTAACTTGTCATAAAGCTGTAGCCATTTCTATTCGGTGTCGGACGTACATATTTTCGGTGTCGGACGTACGCGTGTGAATTGGAATCGTAAAGGATGCCTGCAGTGCAAGAATTATTAAAAATTTTCACAAATTTTCATCTTTTATATAAAGTAGAGTTCCTTTACAATAATTAGGAACCATAAAATGGCTTCATCATAGTATATTTGAGCCAAATGTGGTGTCTCGAACATGCAAGTTATTTTCACTATTTTTACCATCAAGTTTACAGTAATTTCAGCACAGAAATATCCAAAAAATCTCAAGTTATACCAACGATTGTCACTGTAATTGCACATATTTTTTAATATATGTTGAGGGAATACTTGACAAATGCAATTGTGAAGGAATTTGGCATAAATATGTAAACAAATAAAGAAAATCTGCCATTTTCTGACAATTTTTGTATATGCTTTTTGGAACTATCATAGCTTAAAATACTAGGTTTAAGCTACTAGATGTAATTTTATCTTTAGTTTTCTATGAGTATAATGTCTGCCTCAGCTTGTGTCACTATTTCATACCAATTACATGTGATGGAAGCAAGCGATGAATTGCCTTTCACATAATTTCATGGCCTAAAACAGAGTTGAAAATGACCTAATTTCAAGGATATCATCTATTTCCTGTTTTGTGACCTATACCATTTTAAGGTTCACCCAAACAGACTGGCCTAAGATGTTCTGATGAGACCAAGCCTGTGTACCAACATTTGTATCATTTCCTTTGTTCCAGATGCACTTTCATATTTTGGTGTCGGACGTACATTGCCTTTTTGGTGTTGGACGTACACACTTTAAGTGCTCTCCCTGGTTATAGTATCAGGTTTAAATGGTTCAAGTGGCCACCATGCTGTTCATGGGCATAAATGTGCTTTGTATCAGAAGTTTAATGAAGTTAACATCAGTAACTTGTCAGCAGGAAAATTATTTAGTAATTTTGGTGTTGGACGTACACTGAGAATCTTATTAGGTCAAATGTCACTGCCTGACAGAATTCACAGGAATTGATGCAAGATTTTTTAATGCAAAATTAAAGTGTACTCCCATAAGCAGCAACTGACAGCAAAATGAAACCAACTAACCAATTTCTCTACTGGCAGTGACATCTTAATATTAATGTGCTAAAAAATATAATAATTGCAGTCACCAAAGATAGCATTACTTAAATGCAAATATCTCAAAGACCAAATGAGATAATCAATTAATTTTTTCTGTTCCAGAAAATACACTTATTTTGGCACATTATAACACCCATGGCACATAATTATGTCGATTTCGAAATTTTGACCGATTGGTTGATGACTTTACGGAATTGCCCTAATACAGATTGTTGGGGAATTAGTCGATCATGAATTTAAGATGTTGCGCTGGGTAAGAACCGAAGCAAAAGAAACAACAGAGAAAATATGGAAATCACTCTATCCAGATGAGCCATTTTCGGCCGAAGAATCAGAGATTCCGGAATCTTTCACTTACAAGCAGAAAGAAATCGGTTACGACATCCAGGCTGCTTCATCAAGGTAACTGACCACAAATATACCAAGATGTCACAGTATAGAGAGGGCTAAAAAAAACCTCTTTTTTTGGAATTTCAAAACCCAATGAAATGCTGTAGATCTACTTACCGTTTTCTAAATTTTCTATCTATCCATAATTTTGTATTAAACTGACATCTCCATCTAATTTTCAGACAATTACAGTTCTACTACAACATTTCCCTACCGCATTATTCACTGGTTCCCTATCTCGAAGCCGCCCTGCAGCGATATCTCAAATTCATCCAGTTGAAAAAAATGAACAAAGATGCTTTTCTTGTTCCGATGTACGACATTGATCTGATGTGGCACACTCATCAATTGACTCCTGTGGCCTACAAATATGATTACATTGGATTCTTAGGATATGTCTTGAATCATGATGATACGGCTACTGATAGAAGTCCGGGTTTGTACATAAGTACTCTTATGTATCCGCTTCCAATTTGTTTAAATAATAAATATGATGAGTGAAAAAGAATGATGCAAAAAAGTGCCAATATCTGACATCGTGATTGTCAAAGAAGCATTATTCACTGTAAAATTTCAAATTTTGAGTAAGCTCAAATGATTTAATGAGTTGATTGCACAATTTGTTAGGGCCATGAGAGCTTGCCGTTTTGAGTTATGATAATCTTTATGTTGTTATAACTTGCAAACAACAAGCTATCTTGGCTCAATAATCTGATTGTTTGTTTGCTGTTGTAATCAGTGTTTATCCTTAGCAGGGCTCTAACATGCAAAATGCGTCAGTTAGATACCGGTTTTTCCAATAGTGTGATGTCTAACGCATGTTAGATCCATGTAAAATACATCATTGTAGGACAGCTTTTAAATCTTGGTTAAACCTTCTATGAAATGTTTATCTTACATCAGGATCACACCTAAACCAGTCTTACTCTAATACGAGGAATTTGTGGAGGCAAACTTTTAACCAAGAATATGCCATTCCTGGAGTGGGTTATAGAGGACCTTCACCTCATGGAAAGCTACATCGAATTGAGAAGGAAGTCGTAGATCGCTATAAGCCGCAGAAACCAACTATAAGAATGGATTATGTAACTCTGAAACCACATAAGAAGAATGGCAAGATAAGCGGCGATATGGAGCTGGACAGCTGGTTTCAAAATCAGTTTGTATTTGCCATTACGGCCCGTAAACTTCACTGTAAATTTTGAATTTTGAGTTAGCTTAATTGATTGAGTGAGATGGTTGCACAATTCCTTTGAGCCAAGATAGCTTGTTTTTTGCAAGTTATAACAACATAAAGATTATCATAACTCAAAACGGCAAGCTATCATGGCTCAAACAAATTGTGCAACCATCTCACTCAATCATTTGAGCTAACTCAAAATTTCAAATTTTACAGTGTTGCTATGCACAGGGGCGGACTGGCCCTATGGGCCAGAGGGCAGTGCCCTGGGGCCCAGCACCTGAGGGGGCCCACCAGCAACCTTAAATAATACAGTGACGTTAAAGAGGTCAAAATCGAATTCTTATATTAAAATTTGACAAGCACAATGGACAATGAAGTCAGGGCCTCTCTCTCAGTTTTAGGGCCCCTCTCAGAGTTCCAGACTCTGATATTGTGTCTGGACATTCGGGGGCCCTCCTTGTAGTATATTTTGGTCTAGGAAGGCATGGGCACCCTATGGCCCCTTTCGGAATCTCCCATAGTTTTCTCCTCAATTAACTGTATAAAGGAGGAATGTGTTCCTCTCACTTTAAATTTTTTTGCATGCTGATAATTTTCAAATTAGTGATATCAGACAAGCTAGTTATCGTACAGAGATTTGTGCTTTTAAAATTTCATACCATATGTATATACAAAGGTGGTCCACATTTCAATGGGAAAATACAATCTTGTAAAACCCCCAATTTGAATTGATGACCACACAAGTAAAACAAACACATGCAAAATTTCAGCCAAATCGGTTAATATTTAGAGGTGGCACAAAGCTCTTGAAGTTTATAATGTAATTCCTCATTCACACAACTGAAAAATTGGTCAATTTCCTAGATCTTTCTCAGAAGTGAATATTTTTTCCTGATTTTTTCGTATATCATAAAATTGGCATGGCAAAGTAATATCTGGGGGTTTTCTTTTATCTAATGTTCATAATAAGTGAAATATTTGATTGTTTTTATGACAAAAAGCCTGATAATTGACCTATGTAATATCTATAATGACCTGCCTCTAAATTTTTTAAGTCAGACAGAATATCAGGACTGGATTGGGCATCCTGGAAATACAAAAAAAAAAGGTTACTTGATCAAAACAATATGCTGTTATAGCAAGATTTGCAAAGAGTGATGATTTTTAGGTCTGCCGATGGGCAATCACATGTTAAACTTCAACGGCTTTGTGCCACCCCTAAATATAATTGATTTTGCTGAAATTTTTATACAAAACATTCTATCCAAATAAGATCAGAATGCAAGATTCAATTAGAGAAATTCAGAAAAAATGTTTTTGGACCACCCTGGTATACACTATCCATGATTTCATATCATATCATGAAGGTAAAATCAATCAATGTTCAGCAATTGCTATGGTTTTTGATATAATGAATTTATAATGTACTCTTGAAAAATGCCGCTATTGCGATAATAGGGGCCCGCCATTGATTCTGCCCAGGGGCCCATTGTGGCACCAGTCCGCCCCTGGCTATGCAACAAATGATTGTTGGTTCACCAGATTTGGCACTCTGTGAGTAATAACAGCTAATGAAGTATAATCCTCTCTACGTTCAACATGGGAAACATAGAGGCTGTTTGATTAGTCGTGATCAAGAGAAGGCTATTTTTGATTTGTCATAATTGATTTTGGAGTAAAACTCAGATTCTTAATTCTTTTATTTTCTGGTCACCAACAAGCGGGATTAGTCTCCTTCAATCAAATTAACATTGAAAGTATTGGGTATGATCATGACAAATCATCAGTATGATGATTCACAAAGTGCCATTTTCACAGTGCAGCAGTCCACCCTTTTTGCATATCAAGTTTACAAGATCTTATGCTGCCAATTCATTTACTAGGATTACATCTTTATCTTTGTCCTAGATTCTTGCAATGTGGATGATTGTTAGCTCAGTTGTTAGATTTCTAGATCTTGGGTTAGTTTCTAGCTCTTATATTTCAATGCTGACTGATAATTTACGCATAATATGCAGTAATATCTCAAATGCTTCATTTCAATTTGATATCTGGCATTATGTTTGATCAAATAAACCTTTTTTTACACCTACAAAATGTATATATCTTACTCTATGATTTTTCAATGCATTGTTGTAAATATAGCATCCCCTACCGCACCACCAGGATAAGCTTATTCATTCCTCGGTTACAGTAGTACCTGTACAAAGAATATTTAAAAATGTATGTATATATGTGCCAAGGATGGTCAGCAAACTGATCGATGCCCTTGACAGTTATTCTGAGCTTTAATGTGAATGTCAAAAAAATGTATGACGCGATATTTTCGTAATATTTGTGATAATTTTCAAATACATTTATATATACGAGAAAAAATATTCAGAATATTACATTCTGATAAAAAAGGAAATTATAATTTACCAAATTCTAATTTCAGTGATCTTAAAGACCACAAGGAGGAACATTTACCGGAAGTGGAAAAAAGGCCCTTTCATTGGGTCACAAATCCAGGGCGCCAATCCAAGTGCATGTTTGAATTCGTGATGGAGCCTGACAGTCGTGTTGATTTAAAGGTGGGTCTGATTAAGCTTGAAATACCTGATTGAAGGTGCCGGAACAGGGGGCAGGTGGGGGGGGGGGCGATTGCCCCTGCTGCCCTTTGCGGGGGAAGGTCTGCCATTTTGATCATTATAAAAAAACATTATTTGGTATTAATTTTTGGCAAAGATTTGTTGTAAGAATATCTTCAAAATCGTTATTCACGCCACATTAAATTTTATTCGTGCGAATTAGATAGGGTAAGGTTCTTTGAGTCGGACACATAGGAGGTGCAACCTTAAGTCGGACACTTTTTGTTGGGCTGAATTGGCCAGTTGAGAACTTGTTTACCTCTATATTTGGTACCAATGTGAAGCCTAAGACGTAATTTAGCCATAAAAAAGGTATCAGCTTGATATGAACCACTTAAGTGTGTTTTTCATGGCTATAAAGATGGGGTAAAATTCCCGTTTTTTTGTCTGATTTGAAGGATCCTTTGCTGGCCTTTGGTATTGACTTGACTCCAGTTTCCATGTCGTTCAGTTACTTGTAAGCTTAGCCCATTTTGTGATCAAATATGAACTTTTTCAATTGAAAGGAAGGCTCTGAAGTGCCTATATCTTTGATGTCATGTTTTTACAACACAGCTGTCTGACTCAAAGATGCCCTATGTCATTTCGTATTTCAGAAATTTAACCACTAATTTAGTTCTTGTGTTGTGCCAATTGTCAATTTTCTGTTAGATTTGGCAAAAACGATTAATTTGAGGCCCTGGTTGATAATAAATAATCCATAGGCAAAATCAGATATCACTTTTTAAACATGTATAGAATTTAAGTGTCCGACTCAAAGAACATTACCCTAGCCCTTTCTTGTCTGTCCGCCCTTGCTACCTCCACTTTCTTCCGGCGCCTTTGGCCTGTTTATTCACAGATTAAGCTTTTATTGCATCTAAATTTGTAAGAAATTTTAAGAAATTAATATACAATTATAAACAGTTTCTAAAATGTTGGTAAAATCTGAGGATGGTGTGCCTTTAATCACATTTTAAATCCATGGATTCTTGTTAAGGCTGACCTCAGGAGTGGGAAGGGCCTTATCAACAAGATAAAACCAGCCAAGGTCTTCAAAGAAACTGTTAGAGTGACCTCAGAACTTAAGCAAATGGTTTCGACGAACGGGAAGGAGACGACGGTCACAAAACGAGACAAAAATGACAACATTCTGGAAGTGAAGTTCTCCATCATTCACTCCGAGCCTTACGAGCACTGGATAGAGTAACTATTTTTACACTTTCTGTTTTCTTCTCTGTATTAATTTGAACTCTAAACCTCTGTCAATTATGTATTTCAGCGACTTAGGATTGATGGTAGGTACAATGCTAAATATGGCAATGAAAGAAGCCAAGTTGAAACGCTTTAAGTTTTAAAGCATTAAATGGTATAGCGTAAATGTTCATGTACATTTAATAGAAAACTAATAATTTTGGAAAATGTCATGGTAGTGAAACAGTTGTATGGTAATAATATAACAAATTTACTTGCAAATTTTAGTGGTAAACAAAAATATAATCACTGGATTCTATACTTAGGAGAATTATTCTGAAATTATTTTTAGCATGAAACTATATAACCCTGTTGAATCTGTTTAGATATATATATATAAAGCTCATGCTTTTATCAATCATTCCTAATGATGATTATTTCTTTCTTAACAGTTATTTTAATTTTGATTCTTTATAGCTTCAATCTCCAGGAAGGAAATTTTTTCAAAACGTCAATTTCTGAGACCAACAAATCTTGGTGGGGGCCAATTTGTCTGCCGAAACTCCTGCCTGGAATTCATAACGAATGCCAAGTGGCTGATCACAAGTAAGAAATAGTTTAAAATAATTATACAGAATATTGTCCCTATGAAAAATACCATTTGAGAGAATTATGACTTACAGATATGGATAGCAATTGATCAATGGAAAGATATTGATAAGTGTATAATACACAATTCCAATCAACAAAATCGATATTCAAATCAGAGTAAGATACGTTTTTGACAATATCTTAAACCAAGAACTACATCAAATCGCTTGTTCCTGGGTTCGAATCCAGCTCTTGCAGGGTCACCTGGGTCAATGTTGTACAGCAGTTTCATTCATCCTTCACTTCATTGCAATGTCCTCCTCCTGTCCTGCACGTAATTGGCCTGCCAAGTGCATAGATAAGGGGCGTAAAGCCCCAATCATCCAACCATCCGTCAAACAACTACATCATTTCTCATTCCAGAAACATTCTAATCATATTTGATATTCTATAACAGGTTGGTAAACAAAGCAGGGATGCTTGTAGTCGTCCGCATTATCCACTCTTTGCCTCTGAATATCTCGGCAGTTCAAGTGTTCCACGAAAACAAGATGGCTGCCATCTCACATCTGATTGGACAAGAGCAGCTGCCAACCCCCGAAAAGGTGAGGCTTTGAATATATTGACCTTTCGATATTATGTTGTCCAACCACATTGCTCACACAAATTAAGCGAGTGAGGGTTTTTTTTTTCACTATTGTTGCAACTTGCCAGTGATAGCTGTTTCTGCGAAATATTATGCATTAAATGTCAGAGAAAACTGACATGAGATTATGAGGAGATCGGTTGCAGATATTTAATGAAAAACACGAGGTCTACCTTAACTCAAACCCTAACCCCAACCATAAACCTAACCTTAATTGTGGCCTCAATTTTAAACCAAAGCCTGGGACAACTTTCACGTACGTGTTGACCCTGTGTTTTGCCATTAACTTTCTGTCACAGAAATCCTTACCCGTTCATTATTTTTGACAAATCATTCATATCTAGTTGAAACAGCCATAATTGGGAATGACATGCAACATTTTTCCTTAAATTATGTGAGCAGTGTATTTTGTAGTCTGCACACAGAACTTTATTTAAAAGCTAGCATTCAGCACTAATGTTGCTACTGTTAAAGGGTGCAGACAGCGGAGTAACCCTGGACGTCAAACGGGGAGAGAGAGCCATGTTGATAAAGAACACAGACGGAGATTGGGGAATTGTGAAAGGTAGATGGGAAGCAGCAAAAAGTAAGTGACAATAAATCAATAATAATATAGTACGATTTTCTGTCTGCTCCAGGCTTGTCCTTTTTTGAAATTTTTGCACAATTCCTTCCATCTATAGGCCTATAAGATCAGAATGCAAGATTCATATATCAAAGAAACTGCTAGCCCCTCCCTAAAGATCTAGTGGTCCACACAAGATCATGTCCATGCTTTTGCTTCAGCCTACACAATAAATCAGGGAAGTCTGAGTGTCAGCATCCGAAATCTGAAAAGGAACAAGAATTCATCCTTCGAAATACTGGATGCAAGGAAAGAAAGGCGCAGCAGAGAAGTAAAACCAGTCGAGACATTCGAGTATCTTGATAACAGGGTATGTGCGTTTACAATTTTGAGCAGTCGCAATTCTCAAATTGGGTATATCAATTTTTGTTTTCATAATGTTTCCACTACTTACGAGCTTATCAGTCTTGACTAATGAGATGGGAGAGTGAGCGGGAGTCCGCAAAATGATACAAATTTAACCCATGTCTGTGGTCTTTGTAGAGCACAGACACTGATACATAATAATTACTATTTGAAGCCTCCAATATGTCACTACCCAGTTGCCCAGACTACAACCCAAAATATTTTCCTAAATCCCATACCCCGACGAAGATGCGTGCCCTTCCTGCACTTTTCAATATTGGGTTGTAATGGATATGAATCTTCAAGATGTTGAATTGCAGGTCGGCCTGAAGTATAGTGAATTCCACATCAATTGCAAAGAAGAAGATTTGGCAGAAAACATCGCCGTCCTCTTTAGTTCTCTCGTTCTGTACGTTCTATGCGAACCACGGCGAGGCGATAAGCCTGGAGCAGATAGAGAAGCAAATGCGAAGCAGAGAAAGGGACCTCTCAAACCTGCTGACTACATGGCTATCAGGTATTTTTGTTCACTCCTTAAAAATTTCAGGGGCGGACTGGCTTATGTTGCTGAGTGGAAGCTGCCACAAAAGCATGCACTCGGTGGGGGGGGATGCAAGATGTCAAAAAATAAAAATTTCAAGCGGAAAAAGCTAAGAAGATTTGCAATCCAGTTTATGATTTTCTAATTCAAACAAATTTAATTGGGCAAGACCCTGTTATATGGGAGCCCCCTCTTGAAAACAATTTACCAAATTATTACACTGTAGCAGTCTGTTTTTACATTTGAAATAATGCTGATAGTAGAGACGTCTACTTATTTTTCCAAGAACCCGACATTGCACCAGTCATACACTAATCTCCTACATGTGTACATTACTATGAAAAAGTATTGAGCCACCCCACATTTTTTATGTTTTAATTCCGAACTATAATTTCAAGACCGAATGATGTTAATCAGACCAACGTCAGAATTGTTTTACATTCACTATTTTGCTTTAGGCCTTCTGACCAGCAGTTTAAATGAAAAATTTCAAATTTTGATTCATCACTCCAAAGAACCATCTTCAGCCTACTTTATATTCTTAAAATATATATATGCAATACTCCTAAAAGCTTCGTGGAGCCTGGAAAATCATCCCTGCTGAAATTACAACAATTTCAATGCTATTTCAATATCATTTTTTAGGCCCAGATACAGTTACAGTTATACAGAGAATAGAAAACCCATTGCAAGCAGGTATTTGAGTCATTTAGGGTAGTGTGCCTGAATATGACAGTGAAGGAAGCTACGGTGGTCCAAATTGATAAGCATAAATGGACATTATTGGCAAACAGTGTGCATAAAATGCAATTATAATGGTGATATGTCTCTTGCTGACGCAAAATGTCAGTTTTGTCTTGCAAAACAAATGCACTTCGTATTTATGAGGCATATTGTGGTGGTAGCACTTGCCAGAGTGCCTGGCCCACACTGCCACCTGGATAGCCTGACAGAAAGCATAATGACCCAGTTCTGCACATTGATCAAAAGTTGCAGGCAAAGGTGTCAAATGAAGGTGCATTTTAAAGAAGGTAAGAATTGCTTAATTAAAGGTACTATTGCAAAACAAAGTAAATGTCAGTGATGTGGCACATGCAAAGTTTGATGAGCGTGATGAGAACAGGGACAGAGTTATGCTTGAGACATGGAGCCAAGAGAGATAGCACTTTCATGTTTGGATGCAACAGAAGTTTTGTTGATTCTGACTATGGAGTTTGGAGACCTATCTTGAAGGTGCAATGAAGTAATAATAATAATGATTATTAACATTGTCTGGACGTCAAACATACAGAATGTGGGATGGTTCAGGTCTTTTGCACATTTAACAAGAATTCCACTAATCATTTCTGTGTTCTTCTTTTGTCTTAATTGGCCCTCCAGAGTGACTGGCTACAGTTCTGAAGGTTCAAATCATCATGTGAAAAATTGTAACTCAAACATACACTGCTTATATTATTTGTTGGTGTTTCAACTAAATATGAAACATTTGTCAAAAATAATGAACATTTGAGAATGTCTGAGACAGAGATTTAATGACAAAACACAGGAACAATGTCAGATGAAGAAGCTGTCCCAGGGTTGGGTTTAAAATTGGGGTCATAATTACGGTTAAGTTTATGGTTGGGGTTAGGGTTAGGGTTTAGGTAGATGCTGTGTTTTTCCATTAAATTTCTGTAACTGATCCCTCACATATCAATTTTCAATGATATCTTCCTGAAACAGCTATTTTTAGCAATAATATATATTTTTTAAACCATTGCTCCCTTAATTTGTCTGAGCAGTGTAATAATGTACAGAGAGAGGTGGTTAAACCTAGCTTTGTCTCTCCACAGATCTGCAGGGTACATGGTGGACACTCCCTCGAATAGTTACTATTGGTGGAAGAGGCAATCGAACAAGGGCAGTTACTGGTGGTGGAGGCAATCGAACAAGGGTCCCTCTCTCAACTACCACATGATGCACGATGAATATCACCTTTATGATGATGATTATGATGATGACAAGTGCAACAACAATGATGACAACCAAGATGGCGAAGGACATTTTGCTGATGATTATGGTGTCAATGATGGTAGTGGTGATTGTCTTTTTGTTGGACAAAGGGGTGTTGAGAGGGGGTCTCGATCGGATGGGGGGCACCTGAGGGGACACACGTTTCTCCCACACTAGATATCTTAACCAAGGGTAAAAACTTTATATGGGGGGCACCTGGGAGAGCACTGGTTCAATATTTGGGGGGGGGGGGTAAGTGCCCCTCTGTGCACTCCATAGGGAACCCACAGGTTGGGCATGTTTTAAACTATTGTTTTTTTACAAACTTGGTTGGCAAATTCAGCAACGTTTGCAAACTACGTGACTGTAACGTCGTCATATAACAAAACCTCCAACTTCCTGATGCAACTGGGCCCCTTCAAGCAATTATGTATATGATCCTGGCCTTTTGAAGTAAATTGTGAGAATTTTCTCATTTTTTGTAATTTCTGCAAGTTGAAAATCTCAATAAATTTTATCGAATTGAAAAAAAAAAAGTGTTTGAAGTACAGTAAATTTAAAGCTTGTATTACTTGTAAATTTGTCATTATAAGTCAATGGTTGTATTAAAATGCAGTGTTGCATTATAATGAGATTTTCCAACTGATGTGACTTCGAAGCTTTGACAAAATGTCACTGATATTGGCCTTGTACGCCCAATCTCTCTTGAACTTTATTTTTAATAATGATTTTTAATTTCAGATGGTGACGTATATTGTCCATGGGATCCTGATAACAAAATGGACCACAGTGATATGATATCTGACTTTGCGAATGACACATCAACTGCAACAGCCTGCGGAAGTTGTGTTGCTTCATCATCGTCGTCTGCCATGGTCGAAGCTTTTGGCTACGACATCCGGGATTTCACGAGTGACTCTGGATTTTCCTCTTCGGGTGGGGGAGGGGGAGGAGGGTGCGTATCTAGCTCAGGAGGAGATTATGGAGGAGGGGGAGGGTTTTCCAGCTGCGGTTCCAGCTGCGGTTCAAGCTGCGGCGGTGGTGGTGGTGGGGGGTCCAGCTGCGGCGATGGTGGCGGCTCTAGTTGTGGAGGTGGCGGCGATTAGTCATATACTGATATAGATTTTGTTAGAGAAGCGTCAACCAAGTATCTATGCCATTGAGTTAATTTGCAACAGTCTCTCCTCGTTGTGCATTTGTGGATCGCTGGTGCACAGCCGACAGCCGTGATTGTGTGCGGGACTTTGTCGTGGATTATGATTCCTCAATTAAAATGGAGAGACATGTACGATCACTTTGTAAAAAGGCATATTATCAACTTCATCTTATCTACGAAGCTAGAAGATTCATGAATGAGAGTGACACACGCAGCCTGGTGCGAAGCAATGTCACTTCACTGCTTGGCTACTGCAATGGACTTCTTATTGGACTACCTTCATCTCTGTTGCACCATCTCCGAAGAGTCCAAAATTCTGCAGCTCGCATCATAAAGCGAGTGCCGAAAAGTTGCCACATTACCCCAGTATTGAGGAAACTCCTCTGGTTACCGATCATGTTCAGGGTGGAATATAAAATTCTTGTTTTGACATTCAAGGGGCAGAACGACATGGCCCCGAACTACATTGAGGATCAGCTTGTGCCCTACCAACCTAGTCGAACTTTAAGATCACCAAACATTAATTTAATCACCATCCCAAAGTGCAATTGCAAAACATATGGCGGGCGAGCATTTGAGGTGTGTGCACCACAACTTTGGAATAATCTTCCACTTGAAATGAGAGCAATAACTTCAATGGAACAATTCAAGAAGTCACTGAAAACTTATCTATTTAAATGTGCATTTGAGTGAACTTTTAATACCAGTTTTAATGAACATTATCACTTTTGCATTTTACCATTTTATCTCGATTTTAATTCTGACTGTTCGAATTTCAGTGTCAATTTTCCTTTAAAGTGCATCAGAATCGTACGAGATAATGTACTATAACATGTCATATAATAATAATAACTCTCTGTCAACACACACTGCCACTTCCGGTCTTAGGCATATCGTGGGCAGAATTTTTTTTTAGGGGGGAGCAACATTTGCCCTATTTTGCCATATTCCGTGACAAATTTATGATATTAATATTTAGTTGATCATCTTCCCCAATTTTAGCCTCCTTACCCGAATTTGTGCCGTTCTCGAAGATTTGGGGTGGCGGCTGCCCACCCTGTCCCTCCTCATGCCGACATGCCTATGCTTCCAGTTTAGAAGCAAAATCATTACCAATGTTGTTAACCAAAGTATGCTTACTGATTAATATTTTACAGTGTCCAGTGGGCCACTTAGCAGTGGCAGATCCAGACAGGGTACTCGTTTTGTCATTCATGGGCCCGTGTGGGCATTGTTTTGGCATTTAATTGTTTATTAACAGAATTATGTTCAAAATTGTGTGCTGCATTTCTATCATGAGCTTTTAAAAAAAGCTTGTGTAATGAGCAAATACGGAATATTTCTTTCACTGTTCAGTGTAAGTGCACGCATTCTTAACTCTCTCTTAACAGGTTCTATTATGTTACATAAATGTTATGATTTATTTGATGTATGATCTTTTGGAATATATAATAACATTATGAATTACGCTATATTAGTTATTGTTATATGCATTATTATGCATTATTTATGTTATCATCATACAGTGGAATTGCAACACAATGTACGGACCATGTATAGGCCATCCTGAATTTCACTGGATAACCTAGCTTTAATTCTACCTTTTGCGTGTTCTACTTTGAGTTTGTTGTTTTTGTTCAGTTTTAATTTCTTGCCATCTTCTATATCATGAATATGTGTGTGTATTATGTCCCTTTTGATTGAACAATGGGTTCAGTGCATATCTTGTTGCACTGAATTATCTGTTATTACCTCTCTGATAAGGGCCTTTTTATAAGTATGTGTACATGTTCAACAGAATGTATATAGCATTACATTATTGTATGGTTGATCACTTCATATTGATGAATAAGTCACTTTACGGGATTAAAGTGAGAGCTTTAATAGAGAGGTTTTGCTACAGGTTTCCGTGTGACGTGTGCATGGGAGTTGCCATGACAACAATGTAATTAGATAGCACTTTTACACGTATACATCACAGTGGTCGTCACGCGTGAACGTGTAGCAAAACCTCTCTAATGACGTATATATACTGCAGACAGATGGATATCATCTAGTGCATCAGTTCTAGTATTATATTTACATTTTGATGATGGATAACTGCTTTTTGTATGAAGCTTATTATATAGCTTGTTCTTGAATTTATACTATGCACTCTTGCTCATAAATATGTCATATTTTTTAGCAAAGAAGTGTCCGAAAATAATTAAATTTTGGAGTTTCAATACTGTGATACAGTATTGTATATGGCCATTTTGGGCTAATTGATATGTGTATATTTCGAGTTAATTGTAACCCATGGATTCTTGTTTTATCATAATGATTATTTGTAATACATGGATTCTTGTAAATGTAATCATACACATGTAAATTCACACCATTCATAAATTTTCCATAGCTGTGAGAAAGAAAGTTTGTCACAAAGGAAATGTCCTTTGTCATTTGTTAGAAGGTGTTAACAACTACACATAACTGTCCAGAAAAGAAATTGAGAAGCACCTAGCATTCTCATGTGAACTCTAGCCTGGAGCAGATGTTTATAATTTCTATTGCCTCAACGTTATTGGACTCTCATTCAAATTATTATTGGGTTATGTATATTTATTGGGAAATCTCAAGCTGTTAAGCAGGTTGGCAATTTCATTTCATTTGTAGATTTAGTGATGGTCTTGTTGTATGTGCATTTCTTAGTTATACTGGTTCTTTCTAAGATATTTAATTACAGTCGTCGTCATATTTACATGGAATCTCAAGTTCTTTTCTATGCTGTTGAACAGCGATGTCAGAGATGACTCTGTTCTAGCATTGCAATATATGTAAATTAACTACAGGCTGTGATGTCATTTCAAACTGGGTCAGATTCCCCAGCTTCTAGCCAATGTTGATCCTCCTGAACTGAGCGTCGCAGTATGACAAGGACTGTAATGTTATTTTTAGAACTGAAGAGTTGGTACTTTTGGGTGTTCAGTAACTATTCAGGATTCTGATGTTGTGTAACCCCCACTAGGGGTATGTCCATTGTATCAGTTAAGCCAATTAATCATATCCATAATTTATGACAATTGTTTTAATTGTTTCACCCAGGGTTGCATGATTTAAATCATTTGATTTAAATCACTTGATTTAAATCATGATTTAAATCAGTGATTTTAATCAATGATTTTTATTGAAAATCATTATATCTTAGAAAACTGCAAATGGTTTGCATATAAATGCTATTATGGATCAGTTGACACCTTCACACTTGAATTGGTGACAAGACACAGCTGGGATTCAGATGCCAGGGTGGTTTTCGGCTTACTTTAATCCAGTTTAAGCTAAAATTCACTATCTCCTTTGTTATGCACCAAATCCCTAATCTAATGCCAAAAGTTAAACTCATTAAACAAGAAAACAACAATACCAAACAATAGTAACTATAAAATACTGATTCTGTGGTCATCTGTAGTAATTTCAATCATTCCTTTGCTCCAAAATATGATATTCTATGGAAAATTTTGACTTTGAATAGGATCACACCCCGTTAAGTTTCTTTTGGAAGCCAAGTAAAACTTTTCCTATATCATTAGACATTCCTAGCAATAGTAGCTCCAATAAGTTGACAAAATTCCACACTTGAATTGACGTGAAATTCAGATTCTGATGGCCCATTTCTTGCAGCTGAAAAAAATAACAAATCTGAGCTATCTACAGCTTAGAATTTCAACTTGATTACATGACTTTTGGCCAGTGGAAATAAATTTTCCCATAATAGAAGACCTAATTAAGAACAGTTCATTATATATCATGATGCCAAGTTCCTTAAAAACCATTATATTTTAAAAAATACGACAGCTTGATTTAAATCTGATTTAAATCAAAAAAATCTGATTTAAATCAAATAAATCCGATTTTTTTTATTTAAATCGGATTTTTTTGCAACCCTGATTTCACCTATGTCACTTTTTTGTGAATACAACTAGTACATGATATAGTAACTGACAGATTATGTCTGTAGATAATACATCTTGATAAACAGTTATAAGTACGAGCCATAATTACAGTGTAGCAAAGACTGCAATGTCTGTATATGTAAAAGGTAACCATTATATTTTAAGTCATACCCTAAATCACTGTTAAAACAAAATTTACATGGTTGAAATCGATATTATATTGAATCCGAGATAGATATTCCACATTGCATGAAATAAAGAATCCGAATGCACGAACCGTGTAGTCTGCATTCGGTAACGGCAACACTGAACCAATCAATAGGCCTGTTACTCATTCTATCAAGTATGATTATCTGCTGTAAATATCAATGGATTTTCCAAGCTTCATATCCGGAACTATTTCATGAGTTTGATGATAAAGCTTTTTCGTAGCTATTTCAAATATAGGCCTACAGGTTTGCTATTTTCATTCCAATTGAAAATTGCCCCAACTGAACTTGAATTGATCTGTACTGAATTTATCAACAACTCTTTTTGAATTTAAGTCACCTGCCAATGTATCAACCAGGGATCTGAATGTTGCAAAAACCAACTCTATTTTCTAGCAGTTTTATCTGATAAATACAGCAAAGCTTTGTAAATGTCATCATAACACATTCATTTTTAATTTGATTTTGAACATAACAGGCTGTATTGATTCTAATATTCTAAAGATCTTTTCAGTCACTGCAGTGCAGCAAAAATTCTGAAACATAAAAGATTGGATTCTGCCTCTGTAATATTTGTTGTATATAGCATATTCGATTAGAATATTGTCAAATCCTTTTTTTTTTAAACAAAAAGATATTCTCATAAAAATGTTTTTAAGCCTTTTGTCAGGTGCAATTGTTACTGAAACTGAGTAGCTATATTTGTTAGACCTTGACAACTTAAAAACAAATTTGATTCTTCTTTAACAATCAGGATGTACTGGATGGTCTTTGCAATGGTCTTCGTGGAAAATGTCTTGATTGCTGATGCAGGTTTGGTGACTTAACTTTTGTTGTTGTTTCTTTCACCTACACAATGTCATAATGCAACGTTTTAATGATTAAAATGATAAAACAAGAACCACACTGATGGAAAATATCTCGAGGCTCGCGCAATGAAGCTTTCATATTAGCATAATACACATAATTCTATCAGGAAACGAGGGTGGCAGGGCGGTCAGTCGAGATAGGGCAAATCTAATTCGTGCCACGAATGTAGTGCCAAAAATCATTTTTGATATACATATACTGATAGATTTTTTTCTGAACTCTTAAGCCTACTAACGTTTTTTCTTGGAGATGAATAGGGTAACCTTGCCCCCTTGCCCCTCCTGGCCAAAGGCGGGAGGAGCAATTGCCCCCCCCTGTTCCGGCACCCTTGAATGCAAAAAGGAAATTGGCAAAAATTGTCTATTTTGCCACTTCAGCATTTTTTTTACCAAACGATCAACGGAGGAAGAGACTTCACAAGATCCAAGTAGATAAAAGTCAATTATGTCAGGTCCTAGAATGTAAAATTTTAATGCAAATAGAAAAAATTGTCAAAAATGGACACAAAAGACATATGCTGGAAAAAAAAAATTCTATCGAATATGTACGCTTATTGTCACAATGTCATGTAAAGAGCTAATAAATACAATATACGGATAGATAATGAATGTTGTCTATAATCCTTGTACAATTGATACAAGTCGCAAGCTAGTTTATGATAGAATTTTTCCAAATTTAATCAAATAAAAAAAAGGGAATTTATTATTTTCAGCAACTTTCTGTATTCACACTACTAACTACAATAATCTGAATGGACCAAAAGTATATTACTCTTCTAAACTATCACAGAAAATGACCCAATTTACCTTCAGAGTAAAAGCAGTGGATATGGCTTTGGTGCACATCGGTCTGACACCTGAACGATATACCGCTTACCGTGATCAACCGATGTATGAAGTGAGAATCAAAGGCACTGCAGCAATGTATGATAGAAGCAGGTCAGGCACGCAAATTGCGTTGACATCCCAATGTCAAAAGGAAGATTGGGGTGACAGGTGTATCTCTTCGGGTACGTACGCAAATTTTTGGCTTGCGTGGGATAGTAATCGGATTCGGTTTGGCAGAGGTCTCATTGTCGGAAGCAAGACATTTTTGGATGAAGACGTCAGTCAAACTGGATATGACATCAATCACATCTCATTGGCAGGAGGAACAGCAACGGGAGACATTTATTGGGAAATATATGATGGTGAGAATGTTGAGGGTTTTAGATTTTTTTTTATTTGATAAACTTGCCATCTCTTACAAATAGGACAGGGCATGCCTAAATTGCATATGATGTGATCAATTACATAACTCAAACTTCATTAATTCCATGTCAATTCCTTATGATTTACTCTAAGAATTTGGACTGTCACACAATAGGCCTACATATGCAATGTATCAAAAATAATAATCATTGCAATAACGGAAATAAAATTTTTAATTTCTGTTATAGTTTATAGAATAATTGGAATGGACATTGACTGCCCTCTACTGGTACAACCAAAGCTGTTCAATGCAACAGATGATGACATCATACACATCAACAACAACAAGGTAGACAAGTGCATGGAGGTAGGACCTGTTCTATTTATTTGAGACTGATTATACATATGTCTTGCATTCAATCAGTCGACAGCTCGGCGCAAAAAGGAGAAAAATGTGATTTTGAGAAAAAGGTCTTTTTCTTTTCAACAGTAGTTTTCGGTTCTAGCTGGATAAGTACTTGTCCGATTTGAATGATTTTTCGTATGTATATCAGTATGGACATTTTCTACAAATATATGTAAATATAATTATATCAATATGATTATTGGTTGTGTATCAAGACCAATGCTCCTTCTTGCATCAAAGAAAGCATTACAAGTTGCGCAAAAAGGAGCATAGATGCACTAAGCTCCTTTTTGCGCCGACTGGTTTCTTTAGTTATTCGGAGCTAGTATTTTTACTATCATTGTTAAGTAAATTTCAGCGCCAAAAGGTGCATAACAGCACGATGCTCCTTTTTGCTTTGGGTAAAGCTGAACTAAGTCCCTTACTGCATTGGCTACATTTCCTAATGACAGAGACGACAAAGGACAACAGAACTAAAGAAATAGGGTCATCCTGTACTTTGACCTGCAATATCACTCTAGTTTAACTCACTTAGTTCTAATATTCACAGATATTAATCCTAAGGTGTTGAACTTTCCAAAAATTCCACCAGGGGTATGTCCATTGTATCAGTTATGCCAATTAATCAAATCCATCATTTAAGACAATTGTGTTATTTGTTTCACCTATGTCACTTTTTTGTGTGTGTGAATACAACTAGTATATGATATAGTAACTGACAGAATCTATATACTATGTCTGTAGATAATACATCTTGATAAACAGTTATTAGTACGAGCCATAATTACAGTGTAGCAAAGACTGTAATGTCTGTACATGTAAAAGGTAACCATTATATTTTAAGTCAAACCCTAAATCACTGTTAACACAAAATTTACATGGTTGAAATTGATATTATTTTGAATCCGGGATAGATATTCCACATTGCATGAAATAAACAATCCGAATGCACGAACCGTGTAGTCTGCATTCGGTTACGGCAACACTGAACCAATCAATAGACCTGTTACCTATTCTATCAAGTATGACTGTCTGCTGTAAATATCAATGGATTTTCCAACCTTCAAACCAGGAACTATCTGCTGTAAATATCAACAGATTTTCCAAGCTTCAAACCAGGAACTATTTCATGAGTTTGGTGATAAAGCAATTTCGTAGCTATTTCAAATATTGGCCTACAGGTTTGCTATTTTCATTCCAATTAAAAATTGCCCCAACTGAACTTGAATTGATCTGTACCGAATTTATCAACAACTCTTTTTGAATTTAAGTCGCCTGCCAATGTATCAACCAGGGATCTGAATGTTGCAAAAACCAACTCTATTTTCTAGCAGTTTTATCTGATAAATACAACAAAGCTTTGTAAATGTCATCATAACACATTCATTTTCAATTTGATTTTGAACATAACAGGCTGTATTGATTCCAATATTCTAAAGATCTTTTCAGTCACTGCAGTGCAGCAAAAATTCTTAAACATAAATATTGGATTCTGCCTCGGTAATATTTGTTGTAAACAGCATATTCGATTAGAATATTGTCAAATCTTTTTTTTTAAACAGAAATATAGTCTCATAAAAATATTTATAAGCCTGTTGTCATGTGCTATTGTTACTGAAGCTGAGTAGCTATATTTGTGAGACCTTGACAACTTAAAAACAAATTTGATTCTTCTGTAACAAACAGGATGTGGTGGATGGTATTTGCAATGGTCTTCGTGGAAAATGTCTCGATTGCTGATGCAGATTTGGTGACTTAACTTTTGCTGTTGTTTCTTTCACACCTACACAATGTCATAATGCAACGTTGTAATGATTAAAATGATAAAACAAGAACCACACTTATGGAAAATATCTCGAGGCTCGCGCAATGAAGCTTTCATATTAGCATAATACACATAATTCTATCAGGAAACGAGGGTGGCAGGGCGGTCAGTCGAGATAGGGCAAATCTAATTCGTGCCACGAATGTAGTGGCAAAGATCATTTTTGATATACATATACTGATAGATTTTTGTCTGAACTCTTAAGCCTACTAACGTTTTTTCTTGGAGATGAATAGGGTAACCTTGCCCCCTTGCCCCTCCTGGCCAAAGGCAGGAGGAGCAATTGCCCCCCCCTGTTCCGGCACCCTTGAATGCAAAAAGGAAATTGGCAAAAATTGTCTATTTTGCCACTTCAGCATTTTTTTTACCAAACGATCAACGGAGGAAGAGACTTCACAAGATCCAAGTAGATAAAAGTCAATTATGTCAGGTCCTAGAATGTAAAATTTTAATGCAAATAGAAAAAATTGTCAAAAATGGACACAAAAGACATATGCTGGAAAAAATATTCTATCGAATATGTACGCTTATTGTCACAATGTCATGTAAAGAGCTAATAAATACAATATACGGATAGATAATGAATGTTGTCTATAATCCTTGTACAATTGATACAAGTCGCAAGCTAGTTTATGATAGAATTCTTCCAAATTTAATCAAATAAAAAAAAGGGAATTTATTATTTTCAGCAACTTTCTGTATTCACACTACTAACTACAATAATCTGAATGGACCAAAAGTATATTACTCTTCTAAACTATCACAGAAAATGACCCAATTTACCTTCAGAGTAAAAGCAGTGGATATGGCTTTGGTGCACATCGGTCTGACACCTGAACGATATACCGCTTACCATGATCAACCGATGTATGAAGTGAGAATCAAAGGCACTGCAGCAATGTATGATAGAAGCAGGTCAGGCACGCAAATTGCGTTGACATCCCAATGTCAAAAGGAAGATTGGGGTGACAGGTGTATCTCTTCGGGTACGTACGCAAATTTTTGGCTTGCATGGGATAGTAATCGGATACGGTTTGGCAGAGGTCTCATTGTCGGAAGCAAGACATTTTTGGATGAAGACGTCAGTCAAACTGGATATGACATCAATCACATCTCATTGGCAGGAGGAACAGCAACGGGAGACATTTATTGGGAAATATATGATGGTGAGAATGTTGAGGGTTTTAGATTTTTTTTTATTTGATAAACTTGCCATCTCTTACAAATAGGACAGGGCATGCCTAAATTGCATATGATGTGATCAACAACATAACTTAAACATCATTACTTCCATGCCAATTCCTTATGATTTACTCTAAGAATTTGGACTGTCACACAATAGGCCTACATATGCAATGTATCAAAAATAATAATCATTGCAATAACGGAAATAAAGTTTTTAATTTCTATTATAGTTTATAGAATAATTGGAATGGACATTGACTGCCCTCTACTGGTACAACCAAAGCTGTTCAATGCAACAGATGATGACATCATACACATCAACAACAACAAGGTAGACAAGTGCATGGAGGTAGGACCTGTTCTATTTATTTGAGACTGATTATACATATGTCTTGCATTCAATCAGTCGACAGCTCGGCGCAAAAAGGAGAAAAATGTGATTTTGAGAAAAAGGTCTTTTTCTTTTCAACAGTAGTTTTCGGTTCTAGCTGGATAAGTACTTGTCCGATTTGAATGATTTTTCGTATGTATATCAATATGGACATTTTCTACAAATATATGTAAATATAATTATATCAATATGATTATTGGTTGTGTATCAAGACCAATGCTCCTTCTTGCATCAAAGAAAGCATTACAAGTTGCGCGAAAAGGAGCATAGATGCACTAAGCTCCTTTTTGCGCCGACTGGTTTCTTTAGTTATTCGGAGCTAGTATTTTTACTATCATTGTTAAGTAAATTTCAGCGCCAAAAGGTGCATAACAGCACGATGCTCCTTTTTGCTTTGGGTAAAGCTGAACTAAGTCCCTTACTGCATTGGCTACATTTCCTAATGACAGAGACGACAAAGGACAACAGAACTAAAGAAATAGGGTCATCCTGTACTTTGACCTGCAATATCACTCTAGTTTAACTCACTTAGTTCTAATATTCACAGATATTAATCCTAAGGTGTTGAACTTTCCAAAAATGTCCACCAGGGGTATGTCCATTGTATCAGTTATGCCAATTAATCAAATCCATCATTTAAGACAATTGTGTTATTTGTTTCACCTATGTCACTTTTTTGTGTGTGTGAATACAACTAGTATATGATATAGTAACTGACAGAATCTATATATTATGTCTGTAGATAATACATCTTGATAAACAGTTATTAGTACGAGCCATAATTACAGTGTAGCAAAGACTGTAATGTCTGTACATGTAAAAGGTAACCATTATATTTTAAGTCAAACCCTAAATCACTGTTAACACAAAATTTACATGGTTGAAATTGATATTATTTTGAATCCGGGATAGATATTCCACATTGCATGAAATAAACAATCCGAATGCACGAACCGTGTAGTCTGCATTCGGTTACGGCAACACTGAACCAATCAATAGACCTGTTACCTATTCTATCAAGTATGACTGTCTGCTGTAAATATCAATGGATTTTCCAACCTTCAAACCAGGAACTATCTGCTGTAAATATCAACAGATTTTCCAAGCTTCAAACCAGGAACTATTTCATGAGTTTGGTGATAAAGCAATTTTGTAGCTATTTCAAATATTGGCCTACAGGTTTGCTATTTTCATTCCAATTAAAAATTGCCCCAACTGAACTTGAATTGATCTGTACCGAATTTATCAAGAACTCTTTTTGAATTTAAGTCGCCTGCCAATGTATCTACCAGAGATCTTAATGTTGCAAAAACCAACTCTATTTGCTAACAGTTTTATCTGATAAATACAACAAAGCTTTGTAAATGTCGTCATAACACATTCATTTTTAATTTGATTTTGAACATAACAGGCTGTATTGATTCAAATATTCTAAAGATCTTTTCAGTCACTGCAGTGCAGCAAAAATTCTTAAACATAAATATTGGATCCTGCCTCGGTAATATTTGTTGTAAACAGCATATTCGATTAGAATATTGTCAAATCTTTTTTTTTAAACAGAAATATAGTCTCATAAAAATATTTATAAGCCTTTTGTCATGTGCTATTGTTACTGAAGCTGAGTAGCTATATTTGTGAGACCTTGACAACTTAAAAACAAATTTGATTCTTCTGTAACAAACAGGATGTGGTGGATGGTATTTGCAATGGTCTTCGTGGAAAATGTCTTGATTGCTGATGCAGGTTTGGTGACTTAACTTTTGCTGTTGTTTCTTTCACACCTACACAATGTCATAATGCAACGTTGTAATGATTAAAATGATAAAACAAGAACCACACTTATGGAAAATATCTCGAGGCTCGCGCAATGAAGCTTTCATATTAGCATAATACACATAATTCTATCAGGAAACGAGGGTGGCAGGGCGGTCAGTCGAGATAGGGCAAATCTAATTCGTGCCACGAATGTAGTGCCAAAAATCATTTTTGATATACATATACTGATAGATTTTTTTCTGAACTCTTAAGCCTACTAACGTTTTTTCTTGGAGATGAATAGGGTAACCTTGCCCCCTTGCCCCTCCTGGCCAAAGGCAGGAGGAGCAATTGCCCCCCCCTGTTCCAGCACCCTTGAATGCAAAAAGGAAATTGGCAAAAATTGTCTATTTTGCCACTTCAGCATTTTTTTACCAAACGATCAACGGAGGAAGAGACTTCACAAGATCCAAGTAGATAAAAGTCAATTATGTCAGGTCCTAGAAAGTAAAATTTTAATGCAAATAGAAAAAATTGTCAAAAATGGACACAAAAGACATATGCTGGAAAAAATATTCTATCGAATATGTACGCTTATTGTCACAATGTCATGTAAAGAGCTAATAAATACAATATACGGATAGATAATGAATGTTGTCTATAATCCTTGTACAATTGATACAAGTCGCAAGCTAGTTTATGATAGAATTTTTCCAAATTTAATCAAATAAAAAAAAGGGAATTTATTATTTTCAGCAACTTTCTGTATTCACACTACTAACTACAATAATCTGAATGGACCAAAAGTATATTACTCTTCTAAACTATCACAGAAAATGACCCAATTTACCTTCAGAGTAAAAGCAGTGGATATGGCTTTGGTGCACATCGGTCTGACACCTGAACGATATACCGCTTACCATGATCAACCGATGTATGAAGTGAGAATCAAAGGCACTGCAGCAATGTATGATAGAAGCAGGTCAGGCACGCAAATTGCGTTGACATCCCAATGTCAAAAGGAAGATTGGGGTGACAGGTGTATCTCTTCGGGTACGTACGCAAATTTTTGGCTTGCGTGGGATAGTAATCGGATTCGGTTTGGCAGAGGTCTCATTGTCGGAAGCAAGACATTTTTGGATGAAGACGTCAGTCAAACTGGATATGACATCAATCACATCTCATTGGCAGGAGGAACAGCAACGGGAGACATTTATTGGGAAATATATGATGGTGAGAATGTTGAGGGTTTTAGATTTTTTTTTATTTGATAAACTTGCCATCTCTTACAAATAGGACAGGGCATGCCTAAATTGCATATGATGTGATCAATTACATAACTCAAACTTCATTAATTCCATGTCAATTCCTTATGATTTACTCTAAGAATTTGGACTGTCACACAATAGGCCTACATATGCAATGTATCAAAAATAATAATCATTGCAATAACGGAAATAAAGTTTTTAATTTCTATTATAGTTTATAGAATAATTGGAATGGACATTGACTGCCCTCTACTGGTACAACCAAAGCTGTTCAATGCAACAGATGATGACATCATACACATCAACAATAACAAGACAGACAAGTGCATGGAGGTAAGACCTGTTGCATTTATTTGAAACTGATTATACATATGTCTTGCATTCAATCAGTCGACAGCTCGGCGCAAAAAGGAGAAAAATGTGATTTTGAGAAAAAGGTCTTTTTCTTTTCAACAGTAGTTTTCGGTTCTAGCTGGATAAGTACTTGTCCGATTTGAATGATTTTTCGTATGTATATCAATATGGACATTTTCTACAAATATATGTAAATATAATTATATCACTATGATTATTGGTTGTGTATCAAGACCAATGCTCCTTCTTGCACCAAACAAAGCATTCAAAATAGTTGCGCAAAAAGGAGCATATATAGTTGCACTAAGCTCCTTTTTGCGCCGACTGGTTTCCTTAGTTATTCGGAGCTAGTATTTTTACTATCATTGTTAAGTAAATTTCAGCGCCAAAAGGTGCATAACAGCACGATGCTCCTTTTTGCTTTGGGTAAAGCTGAACTAAGTCCCTTACTGCATTGGCTACATTTCCTAATGACAGAGACGACAAAGGACAACAGAACTAAAGAAATAGGGTCATCCTGTACTTTGACCTGCAATATCACTCTAGTTTAACTCACTTAGTTCTAATATTCACAGATATTAATCCTAAGGTGTTGAACTTTCCAAAAATGCAATAATTCAAAAATAAGTCCCTTTTTGCGCTGAGCGGTCGTAGTGGTGATTCAGCAATTGGTATATATACAATGTAACTCTTGTTATATCTATATATCTATGACATATACAGGTCCCAAAGACTGCTGCAGGTTCATATCTCAGCCTGCAGTTCATGGATGAAGCTCCAATCACCGTGGTGATGAAGATGAAAAATGTTGACTCCTGTCTCAAATCCAATCTGGCAGTGTTTGACAAATCTGTGGAAGAATGTGCTCTTGTCAATGACACAACATCTGGAGGGATCTCAGAATGTGTGTACAGTTGCCAGGACACTTGCTCTTCAGTGGTTAACGTTGGATTCCAAAGGGCATGGTTTGGACCTCAGAACTGGACGATCTGCACTGTGGCTGAAATACGCAACCGGTTTCTCAAAATTGTGGACCTCACAGATGCATAAGCATGATTTTGTTGGAGCAGGATGAGGTTGTGCTGTTGAGATAACGCCATTCATTCATGAAAGGAGTTCATTTTCTAATGATTAGACCTAGATACTACATACCTTATCGTCATGAAAATCATGCAATTTGGATATATTCAAAGTCCAGTAACAAGTGTAAAAGGGCGCCAGTTATACTTATTTCTATTTTTCAATTTCTAGCATGCACTTTCAGTTACCAAAGGCAATTTCTGACTGGAAAAAAGCAGAGTACTTTGATCTCCAATGCTTTGGAATTAAGCTCAACGATATTGGTGGCATTCATGAAAACTTCTGAATTGCTCAGTGAAATCAACACTGAGAGAAATTGCTTAACTGAAAAATGTCCGAATGTGCCCAAGTCTTGCTTACATTTCTCCAGCAAGAATAAACATGAATGAATTTCCCAAGATTCATTTTGGATGAAAATCCTTTATTTGCACAATCAATAAAACACAAGTGATAAAATTGAATTAACATTTCTCCGAAAGAAAATGGAAAGAAAGCAATTTCAATGCAAAAAAACAACAACAATGTATTTTTGTATGATGTTATCCAAGGTAAACATCAAAGTTTGGATTAGACATATTCTATATCTCACTTACAGCTGTCATGAACGGTTCATTAAACAAGAAAAGTAGGGTACTATAGCAACTTTATTTGTACACTTGCTCAATTTTGAACGAAATGGTTTGGGAACACCGTATAAGGTGGAAATATATGGTCAAACTTCCTTATAGTTCTCTGGCTGAAGTCAAAAGGACTGATTTGCCTTCAAAGTGATGAATGCATAAAAGAGTAGTGCTACTGGTTGAGAGATCCTGCTTACGTAGCCAGCATGTATACAGTGCCGCCTGTAAAGAAGTGAAACGCATGATAAAGGCCATTGCATCAATGCTAAACTCTAAACATCCTTAACCAAACTGCTTCTGCAAGCATGAATTCTCATCCGATGATAAGAAAACATATTGGGTCATAAAGGCCGATATGTGAGGCATTTGGGATAACAATGGCAGCCAATTTTCTTTGCTGTAGTCGGAGTTAGGTATGGGTCAAAGTCTTTGATAAGTAAGTGAACCACCCTTGACAATGATTTAACATTGGGCCTGTGTCTCACTTATTTATCCAAGAGTTTGCCCCGTACCAAAGAAAGTTGGCTGCCATTGTTATCCCACATAGCATTACAAGTGCTCGAAATATAGTCGCCTCAAACCTGAATTCCATTCTAAGTCACAAAAATAGAGTTTAAGTTTTAAAAAAACTTCATTTAAATAAGGTCACAAAGAAATTCATAACTAAACAATGAGCTATTATAACAAAACAACCCAAGTCAGGGTCACTGAGTAACAATATCACAAGCTGTTGTGTGAATTAATTTCACTCGAGCCCGTGATATTCACAGCCAACCAGGTGATAATACACCACATTCATCTTGCAACATAGGTTACTCAACAGTATGTCCTTTTAGAAAGTTGTGATTAAAACTTGGTTCAGGTTATTATTCTCCTTGATAATAGGCTTCCAAACATGGTGTGACGACTAAAAACAGAGCATATTTGAACAGTAACAGTTCACAGTGAAACACTCCTATACCAACAATAATCAAGGGGAGCCAGTATCTGGGCCCAAATCTAGACCACAAGAAATTCCAGGCAAGTAGCAATGTTAGTTCTGAAGATATAGCATTCTAAAATCTCAATTCCATTTTATGTAAAAAAAATTTAAAAAACGGGCGTTTTTATAGGTTATTAAAACAAATTCATAACTAAATAATGAGCAATTACACCACATTCATGCGTTAGTAAATAATATTTGTTTTCAGACAGTTTTGGTTTGAACTTGGTTCAGGTTGTCAGACATTGGCAATTAGGCGCTGAAGTTTCTAAGCTGTAGGTTTTTGCCACATGCTGTGCTCCTATATCACCAATACTAAATACCTGACATGCTTGATTTTTGCCCAGACTATCAGAACTGTATGACAGCTTGATATTCAGCAAATATCAACCTTCACTCTTTAATACTTTCCTTGCCTTTGCCTTTCAAACACCGCGACCCAGAAAATTATGCCAAATGAAAGAGCACATTTTAACGGCCACAATTCCCAGAAATACACTCCTATCCTAACAATAAATCTAAGGGAGGAAGTATATGGGCCCAAATGTTGCACACACAAAAATTCAGGCCAATAGCATTATTAATTCTGAAGATTCTCCATCCATATAATAATTTATATAAATATAGTCCCCACTCCACCAATGCGAAGGAATATGTCCCTGTGTGTGGTAGCTACAGCAGCGCCATCAGAAGCAAAAATAAAGTGTAGAGATTGGGAACAAAGAAGCGTTGATAAATATTCATTCCCCTGAAGAGGGTGGAAGCAAACTGTCAACTTTCTAACTGATATTAACTTTTTAAAATAAATTTGCCAAAATGCTTTTCACGACATTTTCATGGGTACTTTTCATTTTATAAGCGCAGAGACTTCAAAAAACATGATTTTCCCTATGTTTTAAATGTTATTTCCATAGAAAAATTTGGGTGCGTTCAAATGTCAGTAGTTCTTTAACAGTGCTGGTGACCCCCTATTTTTATTTTTTCCAGAAATTTTTAGTAGCCTAAGTATGCTTATCAAAAAATTTCATTCACTTTTTATGAATGGTTCTGAACTGTATATCATTTTCCTTTAAGAAAATTGTTTGCTTTGTACTGCAACACTGTGAGAATCAGACAGTGAGATCAATAGTTTTGAGAATCCTGTAGCGAATATCCGCTACAGTGCAGATCATCCAGTTCTGAGGTCCAAACAGTGCCTTTGTGAATCCAATGTTTACTACAGAAGAGCAAGTGTCCTGGCAACTGTAGACACATTCTGAGATCCCTCCAGATGTTGCGTCATTGACGAGAGCACATTCTTCCATTGATTTGTCAAGCACCACAATGTTGGCTTTGAGGCAGGATTCTACATTTTTCAGTTTCATCACCATGGTGATTGGTGCTTCATCCATGAACTGCAGGCTGAGATATGCACCTGCAGCTGCTCTTGGTACCTGAAAAAAGATGTATGGATTACCTGGATTAGTACGCATACCAAGAACACGAGGGTCATGTTGGGCGGTTCTGACATATTTGATTCAGTTTGGTTTCCTACAGTACTGCCCAAAATAAAGTAAGAAAATTTTCCGTCAGAAGTCTTCTGTTTACCTATTTTGCCCTCCTTTCTCCTCTCTACCGCAAATCTCCTTACAACAACGTCTGACTCCTTACAACAACATTAACTCATGTTAAAAAATCTATTAATACTTCTATCAATGCAATTGCAATTAGCAAATTGGCACAATATCAAAGAAATCAAACACAAAGGGGGTGATGGAGTTTGAATGGGTGTTACTTAAATGCGATTTTAAAGTAATTTTAAAAGGTACGTTTCAAGTAGGTATAGGTAGGAAGTGATTCGGAAGTAGCCAAAAGAAGCGAAAGGATAAAGTAGTTGCTGATTCTTCCTTCCTGTAACTGTACTGTATTTTGGATTGTACTGTACGCTAGAACCCCCGTTTCGGTCCCCGTTTTGGTCCAGGTCTTGGTCCGCAATGTGTACAGAATGAGGGTTCAACCAATCAACCAATCATGTACAGATATTTATCCATATAATTCTTATCTATGACCTGTAAGTTTTGGTGAATCGGGAGATAAATTTTGGCATGTATTTTTAGCACCCCGCCTTGACATACAAAGCAATACACACATATATACACGGCCACGCTTACAGATTCGAGTCATTTAATGGACTTTTGTGTGTAAAAATGTCCAAATAAAATAAGTTTATATGCATGTTTTTTAACATTTTTTCTTTGTTAAAATTCTTACTCTCCTTGGAAGTTTTGTCAAAAATTAATGCCCCTCCTTGAAACAAGTTTGAAAAGTTAGTACCCCCTCAGCCAAAACTCCCACCCCAGGCAGGGCCCCCAGTCATAAATTCTGAATGGTCCCTAATAAATGAATATGATCTTACGTTCAAGCAGAGGTCTGTCCTGTTATTGTGGATGAGCAAGATAGCAGCTAACAGTGGAAGCTGTGGTAGTTCTACTGTTGGAGGGCAGTCGGCATCAACTCCAAATAATTGATTAGCTGCAGAAAAAATTATTTGTTAGTTTGGCAATGATTTTACACAACTGACATCATTTAAGGAAGCAAGGCAGCATTCATAGTCACTTCGAATTACGGCTGGTTGAACTAAATATGAATGATTTATCTAAAATAATGAGCACATAAGGATGTCTGTGATGGAAATGTAATGACGAAACATAGGGTCAGCAGACTCAACACGTCAGATGTGAAAGTGGTCCCAGGGTTAAAAATTAAAATTGGGGTCCCAATTGGGGTTAGGTTTATGAATAACTTAACAAGGTTAGGGCTTGAGTTTAAATAGCCCCTATGTTCTTTCATAACATTTCTGCAACGGATCTCCTCACATGTCAATTTTCTCTGACATTTGATGCAGGTATTACTGGCCCTTTCTGCCTTATTTGTGTGAGCAGTGTAATAACGTGTAATAACAAAACGCCAGTGAAAAGATCAAGGAAACTGCTTTAAGAAAACAATAACAATAACAATAAAATGTATTTAGAGTCATGGTTGACAATAAAAAAGGATCATTAGCTGATAGCTATTACATGACGAAAATGATAAAAATAAACTACAATCAACAAAAATAATTATACCATTCGACACCTCTGTCGGCTAACCACATGCCAGTATTACAGGGAAATAGTTCCCATATTCTTTTTTGTCCAGTTATCCTCTCGTGATTGACTGTTTGAGCGTTTGTCTCATGGTATAAGCCAGTTATTCACCATGGGATCAGGAATATGTGTTTATCACACCTCGGGTGATAAATCACATATCCCCTCTCCCGTGGTGAATAACCTATACAAATACCTGATTACGCAAGTGCTACCCTCAGCCATTGATTCTGCTGTAAGTCATGATGTAGGGCCTATGTAAAGTTTTAACAAATATGGCCACCAAGGTCACATAAACCGTTCAATGGTCATCCATGTTACAACTCATTCAATGTCTTATTGTGATACAAAATCCCTGTTTGTTTGGTGGTCCCAGGGACAATAATAGTGGAGTTGTCATGTATATAAGCTTTTCCAATGATACATAATCCCTGTTAGTTTTGTGATGATAGTGTGAGTACAAGATGAGTTATAATGAACACAAGATATTCACAAATATGGCCGCCAAGGTCACAGATGTAGATCAAGGTCACTCATGTCAGAAATCGTTTGAGATCTTGCTATGATACACAATCTCTGTCAGTTTCATGATCCTAGGATTAATACAAATGGAGTTATCTTGTACACAAGAAGGATGGACAGCTAGACAGCTGGACTGACAGACGGACAGACAAACGGACGCCACTGCACTCTGCAATACCCAGGCCATGTGAACATGGCCGAGGGTAAAAACTGGCGAGGATTCCTTACAGACATGTTAACTTTGAGAGAAACAATTCATTCCTGAAGACTTTCATCCTATTATCATTTGCATATCTATTTTACAAAGACATGAACAATCATCCAACTTCATCAACTTTTCCTCAAGATCTTTAACAGAAATAGAGCATTTGAATTCATTTGGTATACGGTTCCATAATTCAGCACCTAGATAAAATTATCTGAAAGTATAATAACAATATTTATAGGTATTGAACCTGCCTTGAATAACTTTGTTTGCACTTCTCGAACTATAACTTGTTTCAGGTCTCAGAAACCTGTCTCTGAGATACACATGCAGGGGCAATATCATTCAAATATTTGAAAACTTCCGACAGCAATACAGTGCAACATGTAAACAGAAATCGACAACGTCTTGCTTTTCTTTATTAAGTTTTCATAACTCTCATTTAAATCATTGTAGAGACATTTTATAGGATGATGCAAGGAAAGTGATGAATAACCGGCATCATACCATATATAGCGGGGCAGGTATGTAAAAAAATAGTGCATTTATACATAGAAGCATGAAACTTGGTGTACACTTAAAAAACATCTTTACGAACATATCTGGATAGGGAGCCACCTCAGATTTAGCTTAGATGGCTACTGGCAGCCATTTTCCAAAATGGCGGTCAATTCTTCAATTTTGCTGCTTTTTGTGTGGTTCCTACAAATAGAATTCATGCAAATAGTGTTTGTTATTCCTTCTCTAGGTATTCAGAACATTACTATAACATTTTTTGGTAGCCTGAATTATTTCAATGGTGTGGGCTTCCATTTTGGTAGAAATATTGATTCAAACACTGAATTTTCGCGATTTCGGATGGTTTCGCCAATTATTAATATATCTCAAAATTAATTACATATGTGAATTCCTTGCAAGAAGAGCTTTCAAATGAGTACCCGCATCTATGGGTTGCGTCCATTTTGTATGAAAATGGAAAAAATGAAAATAAAATGTTTTTTGAAGATTTCGGTTCTCAAGTTCATTTGACAAACGCTTCACGGAAACTATCAATGCTACCACTCATTTGAAAGCTCTTTTTTCAAGGAATTCAAATATGCAGTCTGTTTAAACATCAATTGAGATTCCATGAAACTATGGGAAACCGCGAAAATGCTCTATTTCTATAAAAATTCCAACAAAATGGACCCTGACCACCCTGAAATTTCTCTGTTCAATCCAGAAATCAAGGGATTATGTTTTTTAGATCTGTGGAAGGAATAATGAGTACTGTTTTCACATGGTTAAACTATAGGCGCTCAACAGAATGTAGGAAAATGATAGAATTAGCTGCCATTTTGGAAAATGGCTGCCATGGGTCAATCAGGTCAAATTTGAAGTGGCTCCCTATCTGAATATATTCTTTAAGATGTTTTTAAACTCTGTGCCAAGTTTCATGCTTCTATGTATAAATGCAATATTACTCCCCTATTCATGACAAATCTGCCCCGCTAATAAAGGCAGTTTTCTGGATGCTTTGGATCACACCTTTTTACCTTCAGCGAACAAAGTTCGAAGAAGGTATTGGCCGAAACTCAGTAACCATTGCATGTGCAAGGATACAATTTGGTACAGATCTGGCCTATATGGTCTAGTTGTGCCTTTTGATGGCCTCATTGATAGATAGTCTATACTTTTTCTAAAAATTGGGAAAAATAGAAAAACATGTATTTTTTGGTTTTCGGGCTAAGACTCGGTCAATTTTGCATGTAAATGGATAAAGTTTGGTACACATATAGCCTGTATGGTCTAGTTGTGCCTTTTGATGGTCTGATTGATAGATATTCTATACTTTTTGAAATAATTAAAAAAATATAAAAATTATTTTTGTTTGTTTCCGGGCCAAAACTAAATCACCATTGCATGTGCAAGGAAGAAATTTGGTACATATATGGCCTATATGGTCTAGTTGTGCCTTTTGATGGTCTCATTGATAGATATTCTATACTTTTTCTAAAAATGAGGAAAAATAGAAAGATATGTGTTATTTTGTTTTCAGGGTTGAGACTCTGTCAATATTGCATGTTAATGGATAAAGTTTGGTGCACATATGGCCCATATGGTCTAGTTGTGCCCTTTGAAAGGTCTGTGGAAAATAAATGCTTTTTGAAAGATTGAAAAAAAAAAAAACAGAAAAAAATGTTTTTTGTTTCTGGCCCAAGACTCGGTCACTATTGCATGTACATGGATAAACTTTGGTACACATATGACATTGTGGTCTAGTTGTGGCTTTTCATGGTCTGACTGATACATAGAAATACTTTTTGTAATATTGAGAAAAAATATTAAAAACAGTTTATTTCTTATTGGACCCAAAACTTGCCCACTATTGCATATACAGCAATGAAATTTCCAACATATATCACCTATAGGTGTTATTCGCTGAAGGTTTGCTGCTGCGCAACCTATGTTTTTTTTTTTTACCTTCAGCGAACATTTCGCAAGAACTATTGAGAAAGAAGACAAATATTGAAATGTCACTTCGACTGCAACTTAAGAATGTTATTGATTTGTTTATTGCTGTTTGAAGGATATGTTTTTTAACTGTCTGTCAATGTATTTAATTATTAACTACTTTGATAGAAATGAGTACTCAAACAACTGCTACAGTGAACATGGATTCAACTTAGGTCTATGGTAAATTGCCTTTCTTCAATTCTCTCAATCTCTAGATACATCCAGATAGATCTACAGTGCCACCTGTAAGTAAGTGAAATGCATGAAATAGTGCCATTGCATCAATGCTAAACATCCTCAGCAAAACTGCTTGTGGAAGCATGAATTCTCTCCGATGAGAGGAAAACATATTGGGTCATAATGGCCGATATGTGAGGCATGTGGGAAAACAATTGCGGCCAATTTTCTCTTCTGTAGTTGGAGTTAATATGGGTCAAAGTCTTTGATAAGTAAGTGAGCCACCCTTCACTATTAAACAGCATTGGGCCTATGTTTCACTTACTTATCAAAGAGAGAGAGAGAGAGATCTTTATTTATCCATTATACAACAAAATAAGCAGTTTACAATGAATTAAGGTGCATTTAAGTTAGGAGACACATATTTAGACGCAATGACTTTGAACAAAAAATCCAAGCTTACCCAATCCTTGACATCACATTTTAGTGGTGGCCTGGTTACTAACCTCGAAATTCTGGTACATGTTTGGACATAATTAATTTTTAGTTTCTCGTTGACAGACCAAACCGATTTGTTGCCTCCCGAAAAAAATATTTACTTCACCAATAATTCTTCTACAATTGACATCATAAAAAAATTCCCTCCCACCAACTGACCCTAAAAAAAGTACCTTGAGAAGAAGCAGGAAGATATGAAGATCAAAATATCTGGCCAAACAGAAGTTATTACTAATTGTTTTTATAACACCTCCTTTCATGTGCAAGAGCAGAAAAATTCTTTAATTTTTCTATTTTTTTTTTTCATAAACTGGTCAACAGTACTTTGCTGGGTCATCAGTCATTTCTGACTCATGTCATGTGCCTTCACTCCAGCCAATCAGAGGAGAACTTACATCTTTGATGTGTTATATTGAAAACAACATATTCATGATTGTATTCAAATAGCAGAATCATCTTAGCAATCTCAATCTTACCATCAAATATCTTCCAGAAGACGTTTCCCGTTGCTGTCCCTCCTGCCAGTGAGATGTAGTTGATGTCGTATCCAATTTGACTGACGTCTTCATCCCAATACTGATGTCTTCCAAAATGGAGGCCTTCACCCAACAGAATCCGGGGCCTAATCCAAGCAAGCCAATAAATAGTTTCTGTAGTGCCAGTCACACAACCGTTATTCCGAATTGCCTTTTGACAATTCTGAGTTGACGTCAAGTTTGTTCCTGACCTGCTCTTGTCGTACATTTCTGCTGAATTATTGTTTATTCTCACTTCATACATCGGTTGGTCATGGTAAGAAGTGTATCGTTCGGGCGTCAGACCAATATACGCAGTTGCCGCATCACTTACCCTCACACTGAAGGTAAGCAGTATCATGTTTGGTGACAGTTTCGAAGAGTAATAGACTCTCGGACCATTTAGATTTTCATAGTTTGTCGTTTGAACAAGGAAAATTGCTAAAAAACAAAAAAAAAACATTTTGTCATGTCATGAATTGAAACAAGGTCAAAATGGGAGTGATGTTGTGACATTTAGTTGCAACTTCACGGCAAATTTATTTTGTCAGTAAAGTGGCATCACAATTGTAAACCAGAGTCAGAGAGACATGGCTGCGACAGCCAAAATGCTCCGAAATCTGCAAATTAGAGACAATCCCAAAACATCAAGAAATCGAATATCAGCATTAAAAATCAGCTTTACTACACGTGTTGCTACTAATTAAATAGGTGTATTTCTAATCATTGATGGAAATGGGGGGGGGAGAGCTCCCCTGATCATAGAGGAGGAGCTTTTCCATGCCGGAGCACCTCCAATGATAAGATTTGAAAATACAATTTCAATTTCACTTTTCCAGTCATCCAGGTACTATTGGTCAAATTATTCTTTGGTGGCAGGAATTTTTCCCTTTTAAAAATATGGAATGGCGAGATACCACTGCAGCAGCCAAGAGCTCCCCTGATGAAAATTCTCCATTTCCATCTCTGTTTCTACTACACCTCTGGTTATTGGGATAGTTGACCAAAGATCTTTCTTCTGCTTGATGAGACATTCTGTAATGTTAATTTTTTAAAGAGCATTTTCAACAAAAACTGTTTTTTTTATTCAAATAGGAGGTGTCAAAGATTCTTTGATAAATGAACAGAACAACAACATTGAGCTTTTTAATGTAGATATCACTTTTTTTTTATGCTTTGGGATCGTTTTTATATTGGTCTAGAGGCGCCATGGCCTAGTGAACGAGGTGCTCGCCTGGTAACTGGGAGGTAGCAAGTTTGACTCCCGAACATGGCACAGAGGAACTGGCCAGATCCTCCGTAGCTCTTTGCTTCACTTTACCCAGGTGTAAATGGATACTTGGCATTAGGCAGTGATGGCGATTGTAGAGTGACTTAGAAATGTGTTGCGCTGGAAACGGCTGCCTGGCTGTATATACCCCGGGGGTTGAGAAAGGCTCATGCTTGAACAGGGCTACCAAGGGTGTAATTGTAAAGTCTGTTGAGACTGACTTCGTCTGTGTAACGGACTATAAAAAAATCCTAAATTTACATCATTTACATTTACAACAACAAAAGTGCTTCAAACCTGCATCGATGATCTGGAAATGTAGGTCGATCGCTAATACCCATGCAACGATATTCCAGTACATCCTTACTTCTGTTTAAAATATAACTGTGTCTTACTGTTCTTAAGTTCCAGATACTTTTGTATATATGAATCTTCAAAACCAAGCAACCAGCAATGAAAGAAATTGATCCAAAACTTACTTGTTTTTTTTGGTTGGTATCAAGAATGGATAGAAATGCCAACTTGTTTACTTCATATTAATATAGACTTTGTTCCAGTTTTTTTTTATATATAGCTATAGATTAATTCTAAAGGGCTATAGAATCAATTACGAACCAGAACAAAACAAATTAAAAATGAATATATGCAACAATGAGGTCGACAAATTGTAGTCTTACTTATGGATCATCCTCCCCACGCAAGCCCTGCTAAAATGGACAGGGCTTTCTGCTATTTCCAACCTCTTCTGTGATTGGCTGCTTATTTAGGTCATAAGCATTTTGCAGGCAGATTTAGTCCGATTATGGACACTTGGAGGATTACTGGCAACTAAGAAAAACAGTGCAAAACAAGCAAACTTTCAAACAGTTTCATTTCAGAACTGTGAAAATACATAATTCAATGGAATTTTAGGAACTGTGGTAGCACCTTTCAACAATACACAATTTCTCCATTTGTAACTGAGTGAAACAGAAGCAACAATTTCAAACTGTGATGTAGCAGTCCCTGATTGGCTGAGCCAAAACCGGGGCAGTTAATTAAGTATTCATGAATTAGCAAAGGTTATGGGCCATTTTGTTATGGTATGACTTGGGATGATGTTATGGATTAGATATCAGATAAGTCCTACAAATGAGACACAGTTTTTTTATAGATTTTAGTAGGCTAACAGCAACAGTTTTTTTTTATAGCACTTGACGTCTTCAAAATATATTTGTTACAAAATCCAACAACACCGTGTTAGAAATATCCTCACCATACTTTGTGAAATACGTTGCACGGAATTAGAACGAATTTCAATTCTGAAAGAAAATTAAGATGCGCATGAAAAATGTACCTTGTTCATTATCTTTGGACACATATAAAATAGTGTCAGTTGCACTAAAATAGGCGTGGTGCAGTCATTTCACATTCTTTCTTCAGGAAAATTTCAAGACCCTAACAATGGATGTTAAGTAAAGCCTGTGCAAATTCTCATGGCAATATCCACAATATAACTCAGTTGTTGAGCTTTATAGATATTTGTGAATTTTTAATGTTGCTGAGTTTAGCATAAGTGTGACTCCTTCTGAGTCTCATCCTGCACTTGGCCAGACTACGTTGCCTCCACCATTTGTAAAATCAATGATTTTTAGAAATTTGTTGCGAATTTCAGCTGAAGAGCAGATCGTCCAGTTCTGAGGTCCAAACAGTGCCTTTGTGAATCCAATGGTTACAGCTGAAGAGCAAGTGTCCTGACAACTGTAGAGTGTAGACACATTCTGAAATCCCTCCAGATGTTGCGTCATTGATGAGAGCACATTCTTCCAGAGATTTGTCGAACATCACAAGATTGGCTTTGAGACTTGATTCTACATTTTTAAGTTCATTGCCATGGTGATTGGAGCTTCATCCATGAACTGTAGGCTGAGGTATGAACCAGCAGCTGTTCTTGGGACCTGAAAGTACATTAATGAAATATCGGAAAGACAAGAATTAGAAAGACAAACAAATTAACTCTTAAAAGACTCTAAAGCTTAACAAAATTTTTCATGTTTCCCAAAGATGGAAATAAAATTGATGTGGCTCAACAATGCACATCCCGGAACTTGTAAGAAGAAACCACACTCCTAATGGGCATAATTTCACCAACAGAGTTGAGATCAGGTATCAGGATAGGCTTACACTTTGTCATAACTCTATTTCTTACTGTACAGTGTTGCCATTCTCTCACTGTGATTGTGCAGTGTTAATTGTAATTGTTGAACTATACAGTTTAATCTGGTCGAAGGTAGATCTGGTCTTAATTCTGATATTGGCCTCGAAGTTTACGACCTCCCAAAAGAAACTGTTACTAAACTATCAATATTCTAGTAGGACTGCTAGTACTTTTCATGCATGGATATTAATTTGGTTTGAGTATAATTATGTGGCTAAGCTTGTATAACCCACATGTAAGACATTGCACCGAACGTCCGCACAGTAGTTAATTTACAGACATCATACAAAACTGATTTCAAAAGCGATTTTAAAAGTGTGTCTAGATAATAGCAACTTACCTCCATACATGACCTTGTGTCATTATTGTTGATGCGTATTACGTCCTTATCAGTCACTTCAAATTGCTTCAGTCCTACCGAGCAGTCAATGTCAATAGCAATACCAAATATCGCATAAACTGCAGCAAAATTTCAAAACATATTACTACAACAATAATCACTTCCATAACAACCAGTCAAACAATTATTCATAAGGGAGTGATGGGATTTTATGAGGTGGAATTTAGAGAAATATCAGCAAGATTACAAAAAAGGAAAAGGCAAATCAATGTCATTACGATGTGGGCTATTCCGTAAAGTCCAATATCCATATTTGAGTAATGGTAAAATGTCATGGTGTCGGACATACACCGTGTGAGTACGTCTGACACCATGACATTTTGCCATAGCTCAACTCCTGTTGCATTTGGAGCTTTGGTTGATGGCTTGTCTGATACCACCTGGCCTCGATCCTCTTTAACAATGACATAGCTGAGGTGCAATGGTAGGGCTACACAAGCTGCTAAATTGTCAAATCTGTTAATCAGACTTTACGTAATTGCCCATCATGTACGATACAGACACTCGTACTGTTTCACTTGTATATGACACACACCTTGATTATGGGGTTAAAGCTGTACCATGTGGTTTTAATGATGATGTATTATTCCCCTATGGTGGTCATTTGAAATAGTTATACTTGAATCAGACCATCACATGCTCCGGCAAAAGCTGACAAATTTAGTAGTTTCTATGGGGATTGCCAAAACAATTCCATATTTATCTGAAATTTTAGTTATCAAAACGTAAGCCTGGAAGCCGTTAATGGATGCATCCGTGGTGGCTGATACTCTGCCCTGATAAAGAAGTGTTACAAAAGCGTCTTATCAAATAGCAGACGCATCTAAGGAATCTTACCATCATTTATCTTCCAGAAGACTTTCCTAGTTGCTGTGCCACCTGCCAGTGAGATGTAATTGATTTCGTATCCAATTTGACTGATGTCTTTATCCCAAAACATATTTTCTCCAATGTGGACGCCATAACCGAACTGTATGCTGGATGTATTCCAAGCTAGCCAATAGGTGGCGTATGAGGTTGTCGGAAGACACCTGCTGTTCCTCTCTCTTCTGACATTTCATTCACAGTTGTAAGCAATTTTGTTCCTGACTTGCTCTTGTCAAACATTGATGCTCCACTTCTTATTCTCACTTCGTACATCAGTTTGTTATGGTAAGAAGCATAGACCAATATAAACAATTTCCATCTTTGTCTCCGCCCTCACGCTGAATGTAAAATGTGTCATATTCTGTGACAGCTTAGCAGAGTAATAGACTCTTGGGCCAATTTTGTTGCCATAGTTAATTGTGTGAATATGGACTACAGCTGAAAAGAAGAAGTTATGCTTAGTCTGTTTCAGTGATTGAAATGGGGGGGGGGGAGCTCGGGGGAGCTGAGCTCCCTTGACCAAAAAACACGGGGAGCCGTACCCTGCTACAGCTCCCCCAATGGTCTGAGGTGAAATTACAATTTTCATGTTACTTTTTCAGTCCTCATTGTATTTTTAGCCCAAAATTATACCCTAGTAGTAAAAGAATTTGGAATGGCAAGTCGCTGTCTCATGAGCCGAGAGTTCCCCCGGCAAAAATTTTCCATTTCAATCACTGGTTTGTTTCAGATTTTCGAGGTATTTAATTGGATTATAAAGGCCCAATAGACCTTTTGATTGGCTGTGAAACTACCCATGTAAAGCATTTAGAGACGTAGATAGGGTCTCTCAACCAATAATTGGTTGTAAGAACCTTTTTGTCCATTAGGAAAGTGAAGGGTCTCAGCTTGAGCAAGTGGATACCCATCAATGTAGGCATGAAAGCAATTAGTGCAGAGTGCCATGGGGAATAAGGTCAAATTTCATGGCAAACTGAGATCAAATAACTGAACTTGCTAAGTTGGCTGTCTCCAGCTTCACTAAACAGTATTTATTTCGGGGCTACAGGCATGAATATACCAGATTTCAAAATGATGTGTAAAAGTGTGCAAACTGCAATTTACATGTTCTGTTTCAAGCCAAAGTGAAGTGTTGAAATATGCGAAAATAAGACTACTTGAATTAAAAAACTCTTTTTCGGTGCTGCAGACATGAATACTGCAGACTGTAAAATGATATGTAAAAATGTGCAAACTGTTAGGCCTATGTAACTGTTTCACGTCAAAGTAAAGTGTTGAAATATGAGAAAACAAGATGAATAGAATCAAATGACTCTTTATTTTGCAACAAATATTTGACATAACTATGTAGGTTAGGAATAATATACTTTATAAATACTTGACAGTTATATCAACCACCATGAAGCAGTTCATTTTGAATATATCAATAAACAAAAAAGATGTTTATTAAGAAGTAAAGTCCCAGATTCAGTCCACTTCATTACCATCCACCCTGTTACCATATCATGGAAAATTCTACATGTAGCTATAGATATCCTGAAATAGACACAGTGTCTTCAATTGATTTAACTTTTTATGACGCTTTACTGCATTGCTTCAATTGATAAGGGTATGGACAGGATTTTCGGGCTTGAGTTTTTACATCAATGAAATCTAGCGTCACTGCATCAGGTTCATATTCAATTTTGTACTTAATGTTGCTTCATCTCATTTTTATTTTAACCGTCGGTTAACAGCTTTGCAACCTTTGTCAATGTAATCTCCAATGTTAAGTTTCATCTTATCTTGTTTTTTTTCATTGATGAAATTTAAACCACCTTCGAACAGTGGACTTGAGTTTTGGTCGAACAAGACTATACAGGAAGGGATTAATGGCAGAATTACAGATGAGTATAATGCAAGAGATGAAGAAGACGGGTGCAGAAACAGGCACGTTGAAAACCAGCAGCATACAGATGATAGTGTAAGGCCCTGTACAGAAGAGGAAAGCAAGGATGAGAATTATCATGGCTCTTGCCACCCTTTGGTGTCTTGACTGCTTCTCCTGCCTTTTGGTTATATCCCGAGAAGTAGGCGCTGGATCATTCGACTTTGAGGTCGATGCAGTCACGGAACTGGATGCAGCAAACTGGGATAAGTTCGTTCCAAGCTCTTTTATTCTTAAATCTGCAGAAGTTTCTTCCACTGGGGTAATATCGTCATGAGCTGCAAACTGGGGTAAGTTCCTTCCCTGCTCTTTCACCCTTTTATCTGCAGAAGTTTCTTCCACTGGGGTAATATCGTCATGAGCTGCAAACCGGGATAAGTTCCTTCCCTGCTCTTTCACCCTTTTGTCTGCAGACGTTTCTTCCACTGGGGTAATATCGTCATGAGCTGCAAACTGGGATAAGTTCCTTCCAAGCTCTTTCACCCTTTTGTCTGCAGACGTTTCTTCCACTGGGGTAATATCGTCATGAGCTGCAAACTGGGATAAGTTCCTTCCAAGCTCTTTCACCCTTTTGTCTGCAGACGTTTCTTCCACCCGGGTGACATCTTTATGAGTTGAAATATCTCCAGTCATTCGGGAAGTGTCTGGCTGGTCCAATGAGGCAGTTTCTGAAATTATGGTGAATTAAATTAGTTCTACTTATAAACAGGCAGTTTCTGAAATTATGGTGAATTGAATTAGTTCTACTTATAAACAGGCAGTTTCTGAAATTATGGTGAATTAAATTAGTTCTACATATAAACATGTAGGGCCGTTTTCACCAACATAGTATTAAGAGAAGAGCCAGGTCTTAGCTAAGACCTGGTCTGGCTAAGCCAATCAGTCAAGCAGAGGAGTATCAAGGAATTTTAGTTTTGTGGAAGTTTACACTTGTTGTGCGAACAGGTCAGCTGTTACAAACAAAATGTCTCAATTTTCCAAATAAAGGCAAAGACATGGCTACACAGAAAAGGGAGAGGGTTCTTGGAAATTTTTAAAATAGATAATTGCCTACCCAGTCCAGTGGCGTAACTGGGGGTCTCAAGCAGGGGGGGGCACCTGGGGGGCATGCAATTCTCTGGGGGGGCACCCACTATACTCCCATAGGGACGCCACTGACCCAGTCTCGGTGACAAAAAAAAAGAGTTCAAAACCTCCCCCTTTCCTATTAACCAACCTATCATTGAAATCAAGCAACAAAACAACGCAACAAGCTATCCCACGACTGTATCAAAGTATCATAGTCTCTCGCACAAACATCAAACTTCATATATTAACTTTTTTGTCATATTTCAGATGACATTCAAGGTGTATCATGTGCATATATTTACATGTGTGTAGGCTTGTTCATTGGCCAGCTTTGGAGGTGTGTCTGACTTATTCAATGAAGACTGTGCTGGGTGCCTAGGTGGAAACAAATTCTTTTTTTCTTTGGATGTGCTGAGCAAATTTATTTTCCAGTGTCATGTGCTGAACCAATTATTTTCATCATAAGTCCACCCCCCCTCTGCCTCATGTATTATCTGGTCAGCCCCAAAAGGACACCACTTTAACAGTTTGAGATCATCTGTAAGTTGTCTAACAATATTTGTCAACCACTGAACCTTGACAAGTATATCGACTTTGGTGAAAGGGACTTAGTTACACCAGGGTTAAAGAAGTTAATACCAGGCCTAACTGTTAAAACTATGTTGGTGAAATCGGCCCATAGTTTCTGAAATTATGGTGAATTAAATTAGTTCTACTTATAAACTGGCAGTTTCTGAAATTATGGTGAATTAAATTAGTTCTACTTATAAACAGGCAGTTTCTGAAATTATGGTGAATTAAATTAGTTCTACTTATAAACTGGCAGTTTCTGAAATTATGGTGAATTAAATTAGTTCTACTTATAAACTGGCAGTTTCTGAAATTATGGTGAATTAAATTAGTTCTACTTATAAACTGGCAGTTTCTGAAATTATGGTGAATTAAATTAGTTCTACATATAACAGTTTTTGAGACTCTTTCAGTCTGCATTTATGTTTAAATTTATGTTGTATTTATGTTTAAATTTATGAAAACATGCACAGAAGCCTCATATTATGATACCACCCCAGCAATTCAATTTACTCTGAGCCCATGTGACATTAAATGGAAGCGGGTTGTATCCAGTGCTCTATGCTGGGGCAGCTGAAAGACCCTGGGCATCCCTGATTGAATAGGGCATGTGCCCACAGGCGTATTGGAGGGGGGGCAGGGGGGGCGATGGCCCCCCTCAAAAGTTTGGGAAACAGTAAGATTCGGGCAAAAAGGCAAAAAAAATTTTGCAGATGATTAAATAAGCACTATCGAAAATTAACGATTTCCGTTCAATTTCATTTGAAATGGTATTAAATATAGATCTTGAAATTCGGGCAAATGTCGTTCGCCCCCCTCAAAAATCGCGCGCGCCGTACACCTAGGCATGTACCAGACTCACAGTCTTCTCATCAATTTTCATCATATGGCGATCACCAACGCTGGAGGGAGCTACAGCATAGGAACCTTGGTCAATGTTCCTATATCCCCTGCCCATGGGCGCACCTCTGTGGCTGCCCCGAGCTGTAATCAATGGAAGACTCACCACGAATTTCCCCAGATCAGGGGATCAAGACGTTATACAAATACAAAATACAAATTTGCATTGCACTGCTGCATGGTGGAACGGAGCATCAAATAAAAATTCACCACATGACCATAATATATTTAAGGCCTTTGCCTAATTTATCCTCAAACAGACTGATTGCAGGCCTATACTAAATGCAATATTGAAAAGTTTTGTCACTTGATTAATAGCAAAAGGGTCTATCTATCTATCTATCTATCTGTCTATCTATCTATCTATCTATCTATCTATCTATCTATCTATCTATCTATCTATCTATCTATCTATCTTTCTATCTTTCCATATATATATATATATATTTATAGATTTATTTACGGTAATATTATTATCTGCATGATACTTCCTTTACTCAAGTGTCTTTTTTTGGCAAAATCTCAAGTGTGACTACCCTTATATATATATATGTATATATATATAGACTCTCTAAATAAGGGAGATATAACAGGATTATTTTAATCTGTCTTACCAGTATTCGCCCTCTCTTTAGTTGCTGTGTTGTTGCTTGACTTGGATGTAGATGGAGCCACTTTCCCATCAAAAATAAAAGAAATAAGAAATGCATCATGAACATCTGAGGCAGCTAAACTCACGCAGTTACATGCATGCACTCACTTGCATGCGACAATGTTTAATTTTTGAATTCTGACACATTACAAGACAAGTCTTCCTATTGGCTGGATGCTGACTTCCTGATGGAACTACTTTCTCCTCAGAAGTAAAAAAAAAATCCTCGAGTCAGATTAACTCATAACAATAGATATATGCTTTATGTATTCATGTATTCACTTATGTGCATCTGTCTGTGTTATGTCTTTACTTTTGTGTGTCTATATGAGCCATGTATTCATTTATGTATGCCTGTCTGTGTATTTATATTTGATAGTTTATCTGTCTGTGTTGTGTATTTCTTTTTGTTTGTCTGTCTGCGTCATGTGTTAATTTTAGTTTGTCTGTCCATGTTATGTATTCATTTTTGGATATCTGTCTGTGTTACGTTTTCACTTTTCTGTGTCAATCTGTATTGTGCATGCATTTGTTTTGTGCATCTATCTTACAGTCTATCTATCTGTGTTAAACTTTCATAATTATTTGTTTGTCTGCTTGTGCTATACATTTTAATATCTATCTTAAGTGTTGATTCTGTTGGCCATTAAAACCTGTTTATTTTTGTATTTATTCCAAATTTTCCAAGGATAATACTTATTTTCTCCCTTTATTTCTTACCGGTCTTCTCATTGGTTGCTGTGCCACTCCGTGACGTACTTTGATGTCCCTCCTGATTGGCTGGAATCTGTCCTCCAGATGGAGCTACCTTCCCTTTAGAAATTAAATTATAAATCCATCATGCACATTTGTACAAAGCAAGATATAGTAACTTAAAGTGATATACAGACTTTACTCTTGAAGGTGATTGCACCCATCAGTGATTTGCCAATGTGTTCATTGTTAAATGTGTTTCATTTTACTAGATTGACATTGCCTGCCTGATTGATGAGATGCTTGCACCAAATCTATGATGTTTTAGAGCATCTACTTGCATGGTTATTGAATTTGTGTAGCAGGATCTTTATTATCCTTCTAGAAAGTACGAATTTGAAAAAAATTGCGAAGTTGGTATGTGACCTCACACTGTTGTTGGGGCATAGTGATTGGCTGTGGTGTGGAGTATGATGCAGTGTTGGCATATGATGTAGTGTAGAGAATAGCCATATATGGTATGAAAGTCTTCACAAGCCTTTTGTAATCTTCTTATAACTGAGCTAAACAAGAAGATTACAAGCTGTGTAAGTCAATAAACAACTGTTATAGCCTACTCATAGTACTCCTAAGTATAGGTTATTCACCTAGGGAGAGGGAATATGTGATTTATCTAGCGAGGGCTTTAGTCCTAGCTGTGATAAACACATATTGCCGATCCCGCGGTGAATAACTGGCTTATACCATAAGACAAAACTTAAACTTGTCATTTGTTGCTGTTGTTTTTTCACAGCTTCACTTATTATTCTCCCATGGGAGGATAACTGGACAACAAAGAATATGGGTTTTATTGCAGTGAAATACTGGCTCATGATTGGCTGACAGAGGTGTCGAATGGTATAAACTCCCTTATCTGATGTTGTTTACTGCTTGATGCCAGTGGCTTAGCCAGGGTGTCTCAACAAGGGGATACACCGTTGCACATTTTTTGTTGGATGAAGTCACCAATCTGAGGAAGGGGGGGGGAAGGATTGACTCAGTGATCACTATATTGATATATTGAAATCATGAGAAATCTTTTTTGTGTGCCCTTGGTTCAGGGTTGAGGGACATCCCCCCCCCTCCTCAGGCCCAAGATTAACATGGAAGAGGCAGGAAATTACAGAGCACTGCATTTTCACCACATGTTATAGTCCCGGACCATTTCTTGATATGCTTACAGTGTCACATAATGACTCTCATTACATCCTTGACATGAAGCCACATGCTGGTATAGGCCTAATACCTAATAGATTTGACATGACAAATGACAATGACATCCTATGCAGAGTAAGCCATGATTGGCAGAAAAATGTGTGACCTCATATGGAACAACTGATTTCTGCTAACCTATGGGAACTGCCACATGATGTCACGCCTCTTTACAAAAAAAAAATCACTTTCTACATACTTTCTGGAAGGATAATAAGCTGGTTATGGGTCCCAACCTGTCAAAACAAAGTGCACCCTTTGCTGCATCTGAATTGCTTTGGGTTTGGGGAGTATTTACTTCTGCATTCTGCAATCATCACATTAATGATGCATATCAGTGAAATAAGTAGTTATACTGACAGCTATTGGCATTAGAAACATTTGATAAGGAATTCAATGGGAAATCAATGAGGGGTGTACTTACTTTCTAGTGCAACTGTGCATCTTAATTTGCTATCTGTATTATCCACTGGGCAAGAGATTGGCTTAACAACTGTACCCATGTTTACAATTTTTAACCTGATTCTGCACGCAGTTTTCCATGTGTGAGACTAAATTAAAATTTGACAAACATTCTTTAAACAATTATCATCCTATTCCACAACCTGACAATTGTGTATCGAAAGAAAATACCAAGACCTTTGGATCGTTTGTAGACTCAATCACCCCCATTGTGTTTCATTTATTTGGTATTGCGCCCCTTTGCTATAATTGCAATAACATTGGTAGCTGTCTCAATAGAGTTCTTGACATGTATGGGCTAAGGTTGTGGTGAGGAGTCAAAATTAAGGTAGTTGTAAGTAGATTTGGGGTGGAGAGGAGAAAGGAGGGCAAAATAGGTAAACGGAGTACTTCTGAAAGAACATTTTCTTTCTTTATTTTGGGTTGTACTGTTTTTCTGTCTGTTATGTATTTTGTGTGTCTCTCCTTATGATATTTTTATTTTCATATGCCTGTCTGTGTCATGTATTCATTCTTCATATGTCTGTCTGTCATACATGTAGTCATTTTTTTTATATATTTATTCCTGTAGGCCTGTCTGTGTCATGTATTCATGCCCATATGTATGTCTGTGTCATGTATTACTCTTCATATGTCTGTCTGTCCTATGTAGTCTTTTTTTGTGTCTGTGTTATGTATTCATTTTTGTGTGTCTATCTGTCTCATATATTCACTTTCATAATAGTATGTCTGTCTGTGACATGTATGCATTTCATATGTCTGTGTCATGTGTGTCTATCAGTGTCATGCACCAATTTATGTCTGTGCTATGTTTTCATTTGTGTTTGTCTATCTGTGTTATGTATTCAGTATTGTATGTCTGTCTGCGTCATGTATTGACTTTCGTAATCTGCCTTTGTTGTTTATTCATTTTTGCAGTGTCTGTGTTATGAATTAATTTTTGTATGTCTTTCTGTCTCATTAATTTATGTTTGTCTGTGTTATGTATTCATTTGTGCTTGTCTATCTGTGTTATATATTCAGTATTGTATGTCTGTCTGTGTAATGTATGCACTTTTCTGTGTCAATCTGTATTATGTATGCGTTTGTTTTGAGCATCTATCTTACAGTCTATCTATATCTGTGTCAAGCATTCATAATTATTTGTTTGTCTGCCTGTGCTATGCATTTTAATATCTATCTTAAGTAGTGAGCCTGTTGGCCATTAAAACCTGTTTATCTTTGTATTTATTCCAAGTTGTCCAAGGATAATACTTATTTTCTCCCTTTTTTTCTTACCTGTCTTCTCATTGGTAAGTGCGCCACTCCTTGGCGTACTTTGATGACCCTCCTGATTGGCTTGAAGCTGTCCTCCAGATGGAGCTACCTTCCCTTTAGAAATAAAATCATGCAAAAATCCATCATGCACACATGTACAAAGTAAGATATAGTCACAGCAAAGGATATACAGACTTTTCTCTTGAAGGTGATTGCACCCATCACTGCTATTGTATTCATTGTTAAATGTGTTTCATGGTAATAGTCAGATGTTGCCTGCTTGATTGATGAGATGCTTGAACCAAATCTTTGAGGTTAAACTGCATCTACTTGCATGGCTATTGAATGTGTGTAGCAGGGTCTTTAAGTTGGTTATCACATTGTCCCTCAAAAATGTTAGGGATTTTCGAAATGTAACCCGAAAACTAAAAGTGCAAGGTCAGGAGAATATTTTAAGACAAAAACGAAAAAAAGCTATTGGGAGAATTTAGAGTAATGTTAATTTAAAGATTTTGGTTTATCACACTCTCATTTTCATCCTGAAATGGGCATATAGAAAGCCGGTAAATTGAGTAGAGGTAATTTAATGAGATAGATTTTAACGGGAAAAAGTTATTCTTCAATTTCCATGCCCATCATGTATGTGTTGCTCAAGTTGTGCCAGTACAAAGTGTGACAAACACACATGACTGCATGATATCTAAATAAGCATGTTTGTAGCCTTTGCTGAATTGACTCTTCTGCATGTTTTTACATGATTTGAACCAGTAAAGCCCATTGTGATAATTTTATAATGTTTCTTTTACCAAATTTAGTCTCTGAAGACCTGTTAATACGGCTATTATAGTTTCAGTCTATACCAGTAAGATTTGTGGATTACTGATGTCCCACAGGCAAAGAACATGATTTGTCATGTAACTTTTCATTAAAATATCATAAAAATGTCATGTAAATGTCAACGAAATTACCCCTGTGTGTTCACTTTGTGGATTATACGAATATGGTTTATTAGTATTATTTCCTTAATTAATGTAATAATTCCAAGACAAAGCCATGTTTAAATGGACTGTCTTACTCATCCAGACTAACAGAATGTGCATGTAGGATACTGGATAGCTTGACAATTTTCTGAAATGGAATATGATCCTAAAATATGTTTTATATAGCTAAACATGCACACACAATAATGGTTGACATATGAGCTGGGATGAGACAAATTAACAGTAAAATGGTGACAAAAAGATAATGATCTGTCTTTAATGCCTCTAGGAATTCCATGTAGTTACTTGTGGTTGATAAATTAGTTGTCACTGGCATATGACAGCAGAAAAATGAACCACTGTTTTAGTATATTTTCATTAAAACTATCTTGAGAATTCATATATAAGGTTTTATTAAGTCATTATAGGGTCTTCATATTGTAACAAGATGAAGGAACAACAGAAACAATTTTGTGTATTTCTTCAAACTTGCTTATTACTTACAGTCACATGTGTTTGTCATACTCTGTTCACTTTTTCGGGCAAAACTTACTTAATAAAAACAGGATGGTCATGGAAATTTAAGAATTGTTTTCTCAATAATATCTTTCTCATTAAATTACCTCTACCCAATTTAATGGCTTCCTATATGCCCATTTCAGCATGAAAATGAAGATATGATAAACCAAAAATCTTAAAATTGACATTACACAAAATTCTCCAAATAGAATTTTTTCGTTTTTGTCTTAAAATGTTCTCCTGACCTTGCTATACAATTGTGCACTATTAGTTTACAGGCTTCATTTCGAAAAACCCCAACTTTTTTGAGGGACAATGTTTTATGGGTCCAAACCTGTCAAAATAAAATGCGCCCTTTGCTGCATCTGAATATCTTTGGGTTTGGGGAGTACTTCTTCATTCTAACAATTGTCATCCTATTTCACGACTTAGCAACTGTAAGCAGCAGCACTAAGAAAACAAATGGGGCGATAATAGTACTTTCTGTTACCGAAATTGATCATGGTACTGGCTGGAATCAAAATTTTTCTAATTATTTTCTTTTCTGATTTTTTGGTGGTATTGAGAATTGTGACCGGTAACACAGTGCAAAGCCATACTTCCTGTCTATTGACCAATCAGAGAGCGGGGTATTTCGGCAGGAAGCAGTTAGGAATCAGACACAAAAAATGCTGCAAGGTGTTACAACAGCCAAAATGGAACCATTAACTTTTCATAGTGAGCAACATATATTTATTTTACTGTCATCACACATGTATCTTGTTGATATTTCGTTGTGAATAAAAGAATATATATATATATATCAATTGTATATCAAGAGAAAATACCTTTGGATCGTTTGAAGAGAATGATTAACGAGAGGCCGCAGGTCGCGTTGATCCAGAGGAAGGTGGCCACGATGAAGGGGAGTAGCAAATGCCGGTAGGTGGCGTTGGCGAGGTAGTCGGTCAAGCAGGTTTCCTCCTGGAAGTATTTGAACGGCAAGTTGCATGCGAGAGACAGGGCCAAGGAAAACACCCATGATGCCATCACTTTGATGCCAACTACCCTGCAATTGTAGAAGTATGCTTAATGTATACAGGTCTGTGACTGTTCAGCAACAGGTAGTATCTTTAACACGCAAAATCATAAAAATGTTTCGAAATGGCGACAACGACACTTGCCCCCGGACTGATGATAGTGAAACTTAATAGACACGTGAGTGATGCATTTTAGTCCGGATTCAGACCAGCATGCCACCTGGTGAGGAGTCCAGATTCAGACCAGCATGCCACCTGGTGAGAAGTGACCAGGACAGAGCACCATGTGACCCACGTGACTGATGTGACCCAAAGGAGTACTGCCTTAGACTACTTGGGTGATGTCTTAAAGCATGCACACTAGAATTTACACATCTTTATTCGCACTGTCAGTATTTCTAAATAGTGGGGCTGTTGGTTGGAAAGTAAGAAGATGGTTACCTCTTAACCTGGCGTATCTGGTAATGAGCCCCATGGTAGATGAGGAGCAAGCGATCGTAGCTGATCAAACAGATCAGAAGGATGTTCTCCGTCGTAACAAACTGCATGAAAATGCGAGAGATGAGACAAAGCCAATCGGGCAGAATTAAGGAGCCTCGGTAGAAGATGTACGTTGCATTGACTGGCATGGCTAGCACAGCACTTGCCAGATCAGTCACTGACAAGTTGATGATATAGATATCCTGGTTGTCAATCTTCTTGGCCTGTGACATTGCGATAAGCACAATTACATTTCCTGTGACGGCGGTGACAAGGATCATCAAGGTGAATGAAAAGATAACCTCAAAGATTGGAGATTCACTGCTTGCCTGAGGCACTTCATGATTCCCAGTAAAAAGGCTTGTCTCTTCAGTCGTAATGTCGAATGTCACATTTGGGTGAAATGTGGGATAGGAAGAAAGCCATATGACAGATTCCAAAGAGGTGGCCATTTTGTCATCTGAAACACAACATTTATTTTAAAATACTGAAGCGGATATGTTCTTACTTAATCTGGACCTTTGGAAGCTCTTATTATGTTAACAATCATGGCATAAAAGGTCTAACATATGACTGGGAGCTTACGCCTATTTCCCATGGGCTTATTCAGTTTTCTGAAATTGCCTGCTGTCACATGACTTAACCCTTTGCAGTCATGTGACCAACTGAACAGAAAACTGCAAGATACCCCTGATATCCTGTCCAAGCTGCAGAAGGGGCGCTCTTTATATAAGTGCACTTGTAGGTACTTAACCCTCTCTGGTGAGTTAAAATTTAGAGTGAATAAACTAGTCTAGCTGCTCAACAATTTTTCCTTATATTTCATTGTGCCTCTTTGCATTACAGGAAATTTCATTAATATGCGATTGTAAGATTCTATACATACTAAATAGATAGCATTTTTGCTTCATCTGATTGGTTTAGAAACAACAGAACATCACACAGCTAATATATCAAAAGTAGCAAGTAGGGGAGAGCGGGGCACAGTGAGGCACTTTTTTAATTTTCAAGTGATCCAAAATGTTGGCAGTAACAAGTTAAATGAGATCAGGTCCACATTATAGATAATTACGTTGGGTATTCTGTCAAGTAGTTTCAGGTTCCTACCTTATACAGGTTTGGAGTAATTTTGAGTTACGTCCATGCTGGTTAAGTGTCTCACTGTGCCCTGTGGGCGGGGCACAGTGAGACAGCAGGCGGGGCACAGTGAGACAGGGCATCTGCTGCCATAACCGCCGATCCTCAGGACCTGCGGAATTGTTCTATCAATTGTTGCTACAGAAACTATTGTACTCTAATAAAAGCAGCTTACTATGTGATTTTTTAGGTTGTTTTTTTAGCATGTTTCGAAACTTCATCGCAGAGGACGCATGGACAACTTATTTAAGCTGCAGCACCTGTTACATAAGGATCAAATTTTTTTCTGATGCTTCCCTTTGGATATGACTCACTGAAATCAGTAGTTTATAGCAGGCATTTTGCTTTTAATAGTGAATTGTGAGCTATGCATTACATTAAGGTGGTTTCGGGTGTATTTTGTGATGTCTCACTGTGCCCCACCTCAAACTGTCTCACTGTGCCCCACGCAGCTCACTTTATAACATTTTTGAATCCTGCAGACCGGATGCCTGCATTGTGGATCATCATCTCACGAAACTAAGACATATATTCAAGGTTTTAATCCTTGCATTATACCATTTTTCTTGGGAATTATAACAAAAAGTTGTTTAGCAAAATTATTTACTTTTACTGGCTAAAAACCAAAATATTGCAATTTCACTCGCGATATGCTGTGTAGGCATTCAGGATATAGGACAGTCTCTCACTTACTTACTTTTTGTACTATACAAAAGAGGGTTGATCTGTAAACATTACCAGCTAGACACTACGGGCTTTGTCTCACTGTGCCTGCTGTCTCACTGTGCACTGCTCTCCCCTACATACATTGCATTGATTTCTCACGGGCAACTGTGAATGACCAGAATCGCATGATAATGAAATCACCGCATGATAATGAAATCACCGCATGATAATGAAATCACCTGTGACAATAGTTTTATCAAAACATGATATATAAAATTATTAAAAAATTAATTATGACTTCCCTTGTATTTAAAATATAACTTTTAGGGTGAATGACATCACATTCTGACCAGCCCTGTCATCAAACATATTTGAAACTTCTAATATTCAATAAATTAAAGTCCATGCCATTTTAAACATGGTTCCAGCATGAAATACCGGAAAATAGGGGATGTGAGAAGACGTGGTCAATGAAATAGGGTTAACATTTTTTTGCTATGGACTTGCAAGCTCATAAACCGTTTGCTCCGTTGGATGTGTCTCGGCTCCTTCGTGTCTTTTGAATTTTTTTTCTGAAGGCCATGCAATGGTTTCATTTGTTTCCATGTTATTTCTGCATATATAAAAGCATTACTCTACAAACATGCTTAGGCCTACAAATCATCTATAGTAGTTAGGTAGTACTTGAAATGAATCATGCTGTTGATCCATCAAAATATATAAATTAAGTGCCATCTTGGCATGGTTTTGTAAATATAATGAATTTAAGAATCCATATATATACTGTTAATTAGGGGAAAATATACCAACAAAGCAAAACACTATTTGTGTCAGTTACAAACGAACTATGATTTAGCTTCAAGCTATGCACTGCTTGATTAACAGTCCCCAAGAAACTAACAGTATTAGTCACTTACCTTATTATGTGAAGAGAAGACATCCATGCCTCTGGCCACAAATTGGCTAAGTAATAGTAATCCTCTTCAATTCCTACCTTCTCTGAAATAATCCTTTACCTGTACTTCCCACTATCATTTTTGGCTTATTACCTGAATGAGTAAATATCTTTTCGCAAAATACTACAGCAATATCGGCTAATCTATCCAAGTGCAAATGAGCAATTTATTGGAATTTGCGCTATGTAAGTACTCATTATTATTATTATCATTTATTATTATTATGATATCATATTAGACCTATGCCAAATTGCCATTAGCCATAGCTGACTTTTAAAAAACATCATTTTCTGGCCATAGTTCCGCTGAATTACTGCGAGCCTGTTTATTTCAAGTAATGAGGACTGCCAGCAGGCCTTACATGTATGTGACGAGTCAGGTTGTGACTCTGTGCACAGGAACCTGTTAAATCTATGCATTGTATTAATTTGATTTTTTGCAGTGTCTTTACTTGTGGTCCAGTGAAAGCTCTTTTCGATTTTGGCTGGTCTCTGTGACATTTTGGTGATTTTATTGAAAAAACTAGTCAACACAAAAAAAAATTCCGAATGCTACCTGAGGAAAAATACCTCTATAAGCCTAATTCGAGCATGCTGATTCAAAATCTGAAATCAGAATTTCTCCAGAACGTCTAGATTTTGAGTTATGGCCATGTCAATATTGGCAAAATGCAGATATAATTCCAATTATCCCATGTCCTGGCACATTTTCTCCCCGATACTGTGATTTTCCCTGGGCAAAACAGCAGGGAAAAAGTCAGTATCGGGGAGAAAAAGCAGTATATGGTCACCTGACCAGTATACTCCCTCATTTGCCAGGGAATATATTGAAAACAGCCAATGAGAGAGCAGTATTTAGACACACCTCCATAAATCCAGTATAGCGTCACAATCTCTGCTGCTGCTCAGCATCTTTTCTTGCTGCTTTGACAACACACAAAAATGAGCGGTCTTTTCCATTTTTAGAAGGATCTATTAGGGCTAGAGAGTAGAGGTTTGAAGCGTTAGATCCACAAGAAAATATTGCTTTGGATTAATGTAAATTTGACTTCCTATTCAGTATGGAAAATTTTCCAAAGCAATTTTCGGTAAATTTGTTTAGATTTTCCAAAATGACTTTGTTGTACAAATACTGATTTATATAAATTTCCATCGTGATGAGGACCCCTTTTTATTTTCTTATATTGTTTTAGACAATATTTCACAACACATGACAAAGTAATAATGTCAAATTCTGCTTTTTGGTATAGTTTCAGCACTGTGGTTCATTTATTTAAGAAACGTTTTTCTGCATTCCACTGCCGTTTTATTTAATTTCTCTGGATCTAATCAACATAAATGTATTAAATTCCCGTATAATCTTATATATATAGTATAGAAGTATAGATTACAAATCCAATGCTTCCAGATGATATCTCAAAAACTCTTGCGACAAAAAAAATATAACTGAAACAAGAATTTTCAGTTCTAGTGTGAAATCACAGATTTGAGTCAACGTAATTTTAAGTTCTATGGCCGTATAGTTTTATATCTCAGGATCTAAGTAACTTAGCTCTATGATATTCTACATTCCTTTCTACAATATTCTACAGGTCATTGATCCAAAATTTCAAGGCGATATCTCAAGAACTCTTCCCAGAAAAAAATTATTATTGGAAGAAGAATATTTAGTTCAAGTGTAAAATTTCAGATTTGAGGAAACGTCTTTTTTAAGTTCCAAAGACGTTTTATTTTATTGCTCCTGATCTAATCAACCTAGATGCATTATATTCCTGTAGAGTGTTGTACATATAGTTTAAATTACAAATCCAAAATTGCAAGGTGATATCTTAAATACCTTTTCCATAAGAACAGTATTACTGAAACAAGAATTTTCAGTTCCAGCGCAGAACTACATGTTGCAAGAAATATCTGTTCCATAGATAAAAAATTAATTATTCAGAAAATGTGCCTAGACATGGGATAAAAAGGTCATACCATGGGTAGGTGCAGTACATCCCCGTATACTCCCCTCGACCTCAGTATATTCCCTCGACCCTTCGGGTCTCGGGAATATACTGGGGTCTCGGGGAGTATACCGGGGATGTACTGCACCTACCCATGATATAACCTCATAATACCACACTCTAATGCAACTACTCAATATACTTCTACCATGCTTTTCCAGCTGCTGTGAAAGCAGTGCCCATCATATGGAACGAGTGTTAACAGATTTATTAAAGGAAAAAAGGAAAGAAACAAGGAAAGAAAGAAAAGAAAGAAGGAAGGACAAGAAAGGAAGAAGAAGAATCGAAGGAGAAGAAAGTAAGGAAGGAGAAGAAAGGAAGGAAGGAGAAGAAAGGAAAAAAGGAGAAGAAAGGAAGGAAGGGGAAAAAGTGGAAGAAAGGAAAGAAGGACAAGGCAGGGAAGAAAGAAGGAGAAGACAGGAAGAAAGGAAAAGGAAGGAAGGGAGGAAGAAAGAAAGGAGGAAGGAAGGGAGAAAGAAAGAAAGGAAGGAAGACAGAAAGGAAGGAAGGGAGGAAAGACGGAAGGAAAAACAAAAGATACACAGACATAGGACAAAAGATACACAGACATAGGACAGAAGATATATGACACAACATAGATATTCTGACTCGATACATAGATAGACAGATAGATGGATAGATAGATTGATAGATCAAGGGACAGGTGTATACGAACATAGATAGGTGACTATAGATAGGCCTAGGATTATATTTTGCAGGCTGGCAGTCCTACGTATGCACTCTCTGAGTGTTCGTTCTTGTTCATACATGGATTTGTTGACTCTAGACAAGTCATGATTGTTGTCTGGGTGTTTGTTATTCATTTTTGGTAGTACTTAAATTATAGTTAAGTTATAGAAAGGCTGATAACATATTATTTTTGTTTTATTAAATTTCACAATTCAAGAAACAAATTAACAATATCAAAGATCTAGAAAGTTCATAATTTTGATAGTGTGACAGACTGACAATCATGACTGACAACAGGCTGATATTGAGGCAGCTGTACGCAGCGAGGCTGAAAACTGACTAAATTCAAGTCGAAATAGGTATGAGATTGGTTTAAAGTTCACTGGGCCAATTGTCTACCAGGTCGGTACTCAGCATGTGCACTGACCTGACTGGCAGCAACCTCAATGCATCCTCCCCACGCAAGCCCTGCTAAAATGGACAGGGCTTTCTGCTATTTCCAACCTCTTCTGTGATTGGCTGCTTATTTAGGTCATAAGCATTTTGCATGCAGATTTAGTCCGATTATGGACACTTAGAGGATTACTGGCAACTGAGAAAAACAGTGTAAAACAAGCAAACTTTCAAACAGTTTCATTTCAGAACTGTAAAAATACATAATTCAATGGAATTTTCGGAAGTGTGATAGCACCTTTCAACAATACACAATTTCTCCATTTGTAACAGTGTGAAACAGAAGCAACAATTTCAAACTGTGATGTAGCTGAGCCAAAACTGGGTCAGTTAATTAAGTATTCATGAATTAGCAAAGGTTATGGGCCATTTTGTCATGGTATGACTTGGGATGATGCCTCAATGAAATGTTGTAGCCTGCTTGCTAACGCGTGCAAGCTTGGACTCACCTTTTTGTTTTATACTAACGGACCGTTCAGAATTTATGACTTTGGGGCGGATGGGAGTTTTGGCCGAGAGGGGTACTAACTATTCACACATGTTTCAAGGGGGGTACTAATTTTTGACAAGATGCCAAGGGCCCCCTTGACATCACATTTACACGATATTGTCAGTGTTTTGTTGAATGTTTGAACATGTCTCTCACAATGTCTGTCTACCAACATTCATAAATGGAAACTAAATTATATGCTCTGTTTTCCTGAAATAACCATCTAGAGTGAAAAGTGGAGTGATGGCCCACCTTTTTCCGTAAGTTTATCCAGCTCTGTCAAAACTTCAATATGGAGATACAGATATTCAGGTGGCTTGAAGGAGTAAGTTTCCCTTTTCAGTCAGAATATAATAAATGTATTTTTTTTTTTTGAATGTCTTTCCCATTTTATGGTCACTCATAGCAACTTCCTGTAATGCGAAGATGGTCACGCGCACAGATTCGTGGACGTTTCCGCGTAAAACACAGATGTTTTGTAAAATTTTCTTACCCCCACCGCTGGGAGTGTTTTTCAAATTAATATTTTCTTGCACAGTTTTTGTGAGATAGATAAATTCTCTTTGAGCAGACTTGAAATAATAATTAGGGATCTTTCTTAATAAGGTTTTGCTTGATTACCAAAAAAGGGCGAGATTGAAGATTCATGAACAATTGGATTCTCATCTTCAAAATTACAATTATCTAAAAATTTGTTTTTAAAAAGGCAATATATATAGACAACAGATCAAACATCATCAAATGCTTATCCACTTTCGAAATTATTAAATCAAAGTGGTTTTCATCCTTGGATAACATGGATATGCCTTCGCAGTCAGATTTAGTTGAAAAATTACAACTGACTTTTACAAACACAAAAGTGACTAGTTGATCCAAATGTGACTAACTTGGTTAGTCAATTCAACTGACTTTTTCCACTTATTTGACTGACTCCAGGGTCTACTTGAAATGAAAAATCACTACCGCTGTTAACATGAAGTAAATAATTTCCCGCAAAGGAAAACTCCAAGCCCCCCCGAAATTAAATGGTTGCCCCCTTACTTGATGTTGTCATGAAAATCTTTTAGCAAATTTGAAATTAAACCCGTTTAAGTTGGGCCTAAGATGAATTTGAAGGAAACTCAGTTTCAGGTACACATTGATTTTATGAAAACATTTTCCCTGTTGCATACGTTTTATGCGCATACATACAAGTAAAAATGATTTACTTTATTAAAGCATGAAGAGTGAACAGACCAGACAATGATTGCTATCAAAATCATCTGGAAAATATTTCCAAATCCTAACTCAAAACTGTGCTGATGCTCGTAACTTACAGTCAAATATACACTGGATATTAATTTCACAATCATGTACAAAGTGAACGTCCCTCTTTCTTCCGTTACTAAAAAGGAAAAATTATTTAGAGTGGTTCTCTTTCACAAGTCATCAAAAATACATTATTTCGTTACTTCATACACGCATCAGGCGAATAGTTATATATGAGAAAAGTAACTAGAGTTCCATGCTCACCTGCTCTGCCCAATGAAGGCTTGAATGTCACTGAGAGGCTCCTCGGATTGTCACTTTTATCAACTTTTAAGGCCCCGGAGACAGGCAGCGCCAGCTAAGTTGCAGCAGCCAGCAGTCATAGATGTGTATGCATCTTTATGACAAGCAGAAGCCAATTTTATCGGCTTGGCGCTGAGAAAATAATGAGGGATAAATGATCATGTGAATAGTTATGATATTGTTGGGTACCACAATTTTTCTAATTCTTTTTTTTTGAGAAAGGACTGGCTGTGCCACTAGATGAGAGATAAAATACTAAGATGAACGAAATCATTTTACAAATCAAGCAACTCTTGCAACACTGAAATATAACTGCAATGTTTCCCCTGTGTTGGAGGTCTCCAGGCCGGCCTCGTCCTCAAGACCGGTCTCATCCTCAAGGCCGGCCTCATCCTCAAGGCCTGTCTCCGGTCTCATCCTCAAGACCGGTCTCCGGTCTCATTTTCAAGGCCGGCCTTTTTTGATGGCCTCCTCGCCTGTCTCAGTGTTGTAAGCTCATGTCTCGGTCTCCATCATGGCCTCGGATGTACTGGCCTCGACAACACTGTGTTTCAAAAATTACGGGTCAAAGTATAAAAAACCAAAATACTGTGCTGGAATCAAATTTATTTAAAACTTGCATGCACTTAATATCAGATACATATTCAGAGCTTTGAAATATATCAACAGAAAAAGCAGGAAAAGGTAAATAGGGTCTATTGTCTGGTGTGCCAATTACAATTACAATTACAATTACAATCCACAAGAACTCTTGAGTGTTTCCAGTTGATTTGAAAGTGAGTCTCAGTCAGTTTGATGACTTCTGTCGTGGACACTTAAACTGACTGTAGGTTCTTGTGTTCTCTGTGTTTTTTGTATGGATGCCATACTTTGAAAATGACTAATAATACCAGATGACATGAAGATATACAGACCTTGCAGTCCATTCATCACAACAAAGACATACCAGAATTTTTCAATGCCAGTGATATAAGGTACAAGGGCAACAGCCAATACAAGCCACTCCCATCAGTGCTCCAATTTTGGCAAATATCATTACCATGTTGCGGTCTGAGCCAGCGATTTCTGTGTCATTTGGGAGTAGGCGACAGATGTTAACAACGCTCCAAAGAAAACACATTGCATTGATAAACAAAAGGAACAGAGAAGGACAAATAAAGAAACCAATCTGATACAGTCTTGGCCCAATGAAACATATGCCACTGCTTGACCCATATTCTATGGGTAAATTGGTGAAAATATCAAGGCAGATGGGGATCGACACCAACATGAGACCAATAATCCAGCAAGAGCTCAAATCACAAAATGACATCTGGTTTGTTTTCATGAACCATGGCTTACAGATGTTTGAAAACCGATAAAGAAATTCACAGAAATGAATGTCATGATCAAAAAACATGTCAGCCAGAAGTAATGCTGTAGCACTCCAATGGTCCAACAAGCACAGGATCTTGAAGTGAAAGTTGGAAGATGGCTGATCTGTAGCAAGAAATTAATAAGAAAAGAACCTGCAGCTATATAATATTACATTATCATAAAATCACAAAACTTATTGTTGCTTCCATGGTGTATTCAATACAAATCATATCAATATCATCTTGTCTTGGCGCTAGAATGGAAAAATCAACCTCATTCAGTTTTTTTTATCATAGCATGTGGGTTAATAAAAGAAACAAATTGTGTTCAAGCTGAGGAACATTCTTAGACTGTATGGTGGGCTGAATTAAGTACCATAGCTTTTTATAAATCCACTATAGGTGAGCATTGTATTCTGTGCCCCTGGTGTTAGTTACAATGGTACAAAGACTTAAAATGGGCATCATTGACCTTGTTTCTCCCGATTATCCTGGATTAATGTTATGTACAGTATAGCCCAAAATAAAGTAGTGTAGTGAGGAGTCAAAAGTAGTTCTAAGGAGATGTTGGGGTTGAGAGGAGAAGGGAGGGCAAAATAGGTAAACAGAGGACTTCAGACAGAAAGTTTTATTACTTTATTGTGCATTTTGCTGTATATAGTAGCCCAGATAAACCAGCCTGTCTCCCAGTAAAGATAAAAAATAGAAGCTATTTCTCCAAATATAAAAGTACATTTCAAAAACAAAAAAGTTGATAATGTGTACTGTACCTGGAATAAAAGCTGGGCCCAGAACAAGGAGGAAGCAAGATGAGGAATGGAGACAACCATTTTAGAACGAAGACTTTTCAGCATGACATACAGGCATACAGTTATGAAAAGAGCCGTCATTGATATAGAGTTGCATACCAGTGTTAGAATTCCTAGGAAACGTCCACTAGAACTTGGAGTTCTCTTACAGAAAAAGACAAAGACTGTTCCTGTCACTTTCTGCAGTTCTTCATCATACCTTAACTTGATGAGAAATGCAGACTCGTTTAGAATTGTCACATACTTATCACTACCGACATCGGCAACTATCATCAAATCACCAGAAATATTGATGATGATTGCCTTGAAAACTAACAGTTCGTCAGACTCTTTGCAATCATTGAGGTCCTCATTCAAGTCAGTGTTGAATGCTAGATGTTCTTCTTTGTTAACGGCCACTGAACTCTTATTGGGAGTCATAGTGACTATTGAGAGGTTTTTAAATGTTCCTGATGATAAACTAAAGCTTTTTGACTTTGATAACTTTCTCCACAGAAGATCCATAATTACATCCCTTCTGGCATGAATACGCATATTTCCGTTGTACTCAAGCAAATTGTTTTCTTCTTGGTTTATCATCATGTTTTCCGTTGGTTGCTCCTCGATAGAACGTATAGAGATCCCTCTATAGATATCCGTTGTTTTACCCTGTTTTGGCAAATATATTGGTCCAGTGTCGTCTACTATTACGGACTTATCCAAGTTAACACAGGACTCTTGGAATATGTCTAATTTCCCCCTTCCTTCACAATAACTGTCATAATTATACTTGGATGATGACTTAAATTTTCTTATTTTTCCACTTTGTCTTTTTACTGAAAAGAGCAATGAATATTCAGGAAATGTCAATGCTTTACCATTGCCTAATGTCTGCTTGCACTTTCTATTGACTGCATCAACACCACAGCTTTTGTAAAAGGGATTGATTGATGTAAGACCACCTTGTTGTATTGGAAATGCAAACGAAGTGCATAACGCTTCACACCCATCGCATTTACTACTCCTTTTGACACAACTTTGTCGCAACATCCATTCAGGGTCCAATCCTGGTGTGCCATGAAATTGAATGTTCTTAATAACTTCCACTACAAAGTTACAACCTTGAGAGAGTAATTTCTGTATTATGTTCATATCACCCGTTTCTAATTGCACATCTATCAATTTCTTAAAAGTTTCATTACACATAAAGCTCAGTGACATTGGCTTAAATTGAGAAAGACTTAATCCATGACATATGGCACAGTGCTTATTTTGGAAAATCCCAACATCATATCGGAACACAGGAGCAAAAGAAAGATAGTCGGGTCCCTCACACAGCTCCTTGATATTAGCATCTATGAATGTAGAAGGACACTCGTCTATAACCTTAAAATTCCAATTATAAGAAGTTGCAAAGGACTTACAGCTAGCATATGCTGTCAATGGTTTAATTTTATCCTGTAGGTCAATATAAATATGATATTTCAAGAGACTGGATACTGTATTATTAGCATAATTGAGACTGTGTAATGAGTCCTCTGACCAGTTAGAGAATTCTGGGGAGTCCTTATCTAACTTAATAAGATGAGAATCAGTACAAAAGTGCCAGTAGTCAAAACAGCAGTCCCCAAAATTAACACATAATGCATCGCATTTACACTGCTGAGCGCAGTGTTCAATCTTATATTGAAGTGATGTATCATCGTTCTTACAACTTCTTGAAATTGTGTCACAACCAATTTCTGAACATGGTAAACATTTATCAAGACCTTTATGCAAGGCTGAGTCCAAAGCCTCTAATATACTGGAGTTCAGTAAATCATCTGAAATATAAAGATTGTATTACATTTTGAGGATCTCTGAGTTAACTATTTGGCATATCGATGGTGAAAGTGCAAAACGTCGTATGTCAAAAAAGCCATTTTTCAGAAATTGGAAAAAACTATCACCGATCTTTTTTTATGGTAATGTTTATCAATATGTGAGTTATGCTCAACTTGATTTATAGAAAGTGACACCCTGTTTTAGCATAATTTTTTGTCTAGGTCATTGACCCCTAGCATTGATGTTACCATCAGATATGATTGAAAATGCTGAGTTACAAGGTTTTGCACTTTCACTTTCTTACAAGTTAGTAAAGTGCAAAACCTTGTAACTCGACCATTTATCACACTTTATAGCAACTTGCAGCATTGAATGTACTTCCAATCTACAGGTAAACAGTAAAAAATATAATTTGACCATGATAAATAACAACAGCTAATTTTAATTAGTGGCTACAATGGCAAGAATGAGGAAAATGACACTTTTTTCAAATTTTTGTCCACTCTCTTTTTCAATAGCCTGTATCACCAAAATAAATAAAGGGAGGTAAAAAATTCTTAAAAAGGAAATTTCCTGTGAGCCATAAAAAGTACCACAATCATAATTTTTTAAAAAAGGTTGAAATATCCTAAATATGTGCTTCAAACTTTCAAAGCACTGATTTGAGTTACGAGGTTTTGCACTTTCACTTTTTTGGAACAAGTCGACATACAATGTTTGGGGAAACCATGGTAAAATCATTCTGTTACAGCTTCCAAAAATATCAAAGAGGCAAGGTGACCAATTGACAACATGTATTGGATATTGAAATAGTCATTCCACCCAAAATCTAAAAATAGCAACATTTTGACATACGAGGTTTTGCACTTTCACCATCAATATACTCTCGTGGGGCTGTAAGGGGAGAATAACAGCAAAAACAATCTTTGTACTTACAGACTTTTCCAAGGTTGAGTGACTGTATTGGCATATCACTTCGGAGGCAATATGCCACGCTGAGTAAAAGAATGAAGCGCAGCATTTTCGTCAAACTCTCATCCTATCAATTGGTCTCGGTAGAAAGATTAGCTGGAGAAAAAACTATGAAAGATGCATTATTATATTTTTGAATGTTAAATAACGAGAATAAGCATGAAGAATGATCGAAACACCGAATGGTAAAACATCAATGCAACAAGACAGAAGAAATTGAGAAAAAACTATGAAAGATGTATTATTATATACTTTGAATGTCTAATGACAAGCCTAAGCATGAAGAATGATTGAAACACCAAATGGTAAAACATCAATGCAACAACATATAAGAAATTGCCCAATTTCCAATTCAGCAAGAAATTTCAAACAGTTCACCCCTTTCATCCCGAATCGTGCTGATATCATGCAGCTGGGTGGCCAAGTGGTTAAGGTTCATGTCTGCTCCACTGAATGCCTTTGTCTGCATGGGTTTGAACCCTGGGTGGGGAACCAAAAATTTTCAGTGTACCTTCATGTGCAAAATCCCAGCTGGATGTCGTTCGGATGAGACGTTAAATTGGCGGCCCCTTGTATCAGTGTCTATGCTGGGCAAGTAAAAGATCCCTTACATGGGGTAAATGTGTAACATGTTGAGGACTCCCGCTCTCTCTCCCATCTCATCAATCAATCCTCGTGAGCGCCCAGAACTGGGCTTAGAGGGCTGCACTCTATCTATCTATCTATCTATCTATCTATCTATCTATCTATCTATCTATCTATCTATCTATCTATCTATCTATCTATCTATCTATCTATCTATCTATCTATCTATCTATCTATCTAATCTTTTGTAAGATTCATAATAACAGTAAATTTTGTCTTCCTCACCAAAAAATCACCAGTGAGATAACTAGAATATCTTTAATAATGCGGTGTCTCTAGAAGTCTTGGAAAATATTAGGGTGATCTATGAAAACTTTCCCACTTGATAATATGGCTTTTGAAGAGTTCTTTGTGCTTCAATCCAGTATTCAGTAAAGAGTGGTGACATAACTGAAATCGACTGGCATAATTTAATACATATCTGCCTATAGATCAAAATAATAAATCAACAAGCCCTCTGCAGCCATCTATCGCAAAGATGGAGCAGTCATTTTTGCTAGAATTATTTATTTGCGCTTTTGCAAGAGAAATCAAGCCTAGCATTATTTTCCAGTTTGTCATCTTTGCAACACAGCTACAAGTTCAACTACTGAGGTTACTTTAAATAATATAACATTTTCCCCCGATGTTGTCAGTAACAAGAAATTTAAATATAAATAGAGTATTTCAGTGGACAGGTCACAATATTTATCCCTTTGGATGACAATATCACTTCAACAACATTCATACAGTTTCTCCCGCCCTCCCAAGATAATGGCTATATTATATTATATTTTTTGGAAAAATTGGTGAAAATTCCATGTTTGATCACTTTCTTTTGTCAGTTACTACTTTAAAATAATTTTTCACATATCTTGCTTGTTCAGTTTTTAAGAGTGATTTTGAAGCTTGGTTCTTGGGTGCATGTATGCAGACTTGAGCTTTAGATCCAATTAACTTATAAATACCGTAGAACGGGGTAAATTTGCCAGGCCTGGGGAAAGTTGGCCACCTATTTTTACCCACTTAATGGCAGAAATTTCAACTTTCCTCACTGACACAGGTGGCAACTTTCCGAAAGAAACCAATTTCAGTGAGAAAAGTTGGAATATCTGCCATTAAGTGGATTAAAGGCAGCCAACTTTCACCCAGCTTGCCAACTTCACTCCGTTCTATGGCTTAATTAGCAATTATTGTATACACAAAATGAGTATACGAACTGTGCTACTATGTGGAATCAATATATTTCTTTCCTCTGGGGTAACTCGATCTCTGCTCTTGTCTTTCTCAATACCTATCCACAGAAAGTTATTGCTTTGTCTATAGGCCATTAAAAGTTGTAATCTACTAATTGCTTATAAAGGACTTACAATCAATAGGCTGTTGAAAATACTCACCCCACAGAAGCATCCATTCATTCTGAAGGCCAAGCCCCATCTGAATTTGACAACTCAGCGCAGACAACGTAATTTGACCGATCCTCTGGCACATGACATTTCCAGTAATTTATGATGGCTTACCACTCAATGTTTAATCTGCTTTCAATATGTACATTCCATACAATTTGAGATAAATAACAAGATTAAATGTGGGATTATGTATCAAATAAGGGGCCCTTGGGATGAGAAGTAATCTAGTAATGTAGTCTTTTTGACAATGCATTATTAAAACGGATGTTACAGTTGATTAAACAGATAGATTTGATTCTGAAAAAGATCCACAGTTTTAGTATTAGGCTACAGTTCAACATGTCAACAAATAATAAATCAAGTGAAATATAATCATATATCAGAACTGGATGTTGAAGACTTTTTGTCAATCCATTATGAAAGCTGATATCAGTTAATTAAGCATATCAATTTATTTAAAAAAAAGTCGACAGGTTTTTCTTCAACTTAATGAGTTAAGGTATTAAATTCAGATGGTGAAATAAAGAATTTATGAAAAAACAACGAGAATCACAAAGCTTTCCAGACAGAGTCATGTTGAGTTGTGGGAAGATGTCAGACAGGAGGGTGGAACCAGCCTCGTTATTTATCATACAAACTCCCTGGCTACACCTACCTTCAGCTCTCTCCAGCGTTATTCCTGATTTGAACCCATGTCCCCTTTAGTCAGTAGATTCAAATCTAATGCTGGCCTAACAATTAAGTCATTGAGTAATTGGAAGCACTGTCCTCCTCCCTGTCAAGTGCAATTCAAACTTCCTGGGTCTTCAGTATTCTTGTCTGCACTGGTTTGTATCAATGCATAACATCGGTTATCTTAATTTGGTTTTCTTCTCAAAGGGTTACTTGTCAATTTTTCCACCTTGACAGACAAATGGCAACACGCACAGGGATGAAAATATTAATCCTCTTCTACAACTGAACGTACCATTAGAATTGGGATGATTGTTCCGCTTACATCTACATGAAAAATTCTAAATGGGTAAAGCCACTGTGGTTGAGAAAATCCACTTCTTGGATCCCTCCTTAATTAAAAAATAGCATACAATGCATGCATCAGGTCCTCGGTCTATTTCCACAATTTTGGCCTGTTCAATATTCAAGAATCTAATATATGAAAAGAAGAGATTGTTTATTTGGTGAACAACACTCCCAAATTGAAAAGATTTTGACATTAAATTCCCACGAAAACATAAATTTAAATTATCTAAATATAAGCCACAATTGGTGAATGGGATGTTATAAGAAAGTTTCTTTTTTGCCTTTTTTTATGAAATGACCCTGCAGGCAACTTTGGTATTCTTCAACAATGCACAGGACAGCACAGTCCAATTGTGTGTATCCAGAAACCAGTTTTTGTGTGAAGTGCTGACAGCTTAGAAGAATTTTGTTGAATAAAAGACAATATGAGCCCTGAGAAGAACAACATTGCAGCCAGGGATGCATCACAAGGGCACATCTGTTGGGGTTGTCATTTTGTCTGTGAAATGTTTTCATATGTACACCAACTTTGCCGGTTGACAGGAAATGAAGCTGATGACAATGGTCTTGGAAATAATTCCAAGGACCCAAAAACTGGATCGGAGCAGGGTTATTTCAAGCCCTAACTAATATCTAGACACAGGGGATCAACTCCAAAAAAAATGTTTCCATGTTAACAAAATTGTTTCCATGTTCATCAAACTTAAGAGAACACAAGATCTACTATGGGTGTAAAGTGGCCATTCTATAATTGTCAACAGACCCCTCATAAATGTATTTTGACGAAGATCTGAGATGGTCGAACTGGGATATTATGGAAATTTGTCTGATTTGGCAAAGATTGACCCAGATGTATAATACTAGACAAAAACATAAAGAAAATAATAAAGTGAAGTGTCAAAATTGATAATCACTTAAAACATTTTGCTCAAAAATATAATTTATTAGTTTACATAAAAACAACATTATTAGCGGGGCAGATATGTAAAAAAAATAGTGCATTTATACATAGAAGCATGAAACTTGGCAGTGTTGGCACACACTTAAAAAACATCTTTACGAAAATATTTGGATAGACAGCCACCTCAGTTATAGCTTAGTTGGCTACTGGCAGCCATATTCCAAAATGGCGGTCAATTCTTCCATTTTGCTTCTTTCTGGGTAGTCTCTACAAATAGAATACATGCAAATATTGGTTTTTATTCTTCCTTTAGGTAAAAGAACACTACTATAAAATTTTTTGGTGGCCTGGACTATTTTCAGGCTTGCTGGAATGTATTTTGGCAGAAATATTGATTCCGCATAACTACCCCAATTCTATATAAATCTCAATTTTAAGTACATATTTGAATTCCTTGCAAGAAGAGCTTTCAAATGATTACCCGCATTAATGGGCTACGTAAATTTGATATTAAAATGGAAAAAATGAAAATAAAATGTTTTTTGAAGATTTCAGTGTTCAGGTTCATTTTGACAAAGAATTCATGGAAACCAAGGATGCTACCATTCATTAGAAAGCTCTTTTTACAAGGAATTCAAATATGTAGTCTGTTCAAATATTTACCAAGATTCCACTAAACTATGGGAAACCGCGAAAATGGTGCGTTTTCTTCAACAATTCTGACAAAATGGACACTGGCCACCCTAAATTTCCCCGGTTCATTCTGGAAATCAATTGAAAATGTTTTTTAGATCTATAGAAGGAATAATGAACACTGCTTTCATACGGTCAAACTATAGGCACTTCACAGAAAGCAGGAAATCGAGAGAATTTGCCGCCATTTTGGAAAATGGCTGCCACGGGTCAACCAGGTCAAATCTGAAGTGGCTCCCTATCTAAAAATATTCTTTTAGATGATGTTAAACTGTGTGCCAAGTTTCATGCTTCTATGTATAAATGCACTATTACTCCCCTATTCATGACAAATCTGCCCTGCTATATATAAGACTTAGTTAGAATGGGAAGGTGCTCTGTGATTGGTCGAGACAGAAGGTTCTTTTGGATCAATTTTGTAAGGGTTCTTTTGGGGATAGAATAATCATGTTAGATTCATTAAAATGCCGTGTTTTTGTTCTATATACCACATTTGTTCCATTACAAAATCTATTTTCAGTACCAGGAATTCGTTGAATGCTTGACTAGGACAATTTGTGAAAAATAAAGCACAATAAAAAATTAATATAAAATAAAGAAATAGGTGTTTCGTTCATCTAACAACATTTTTCGTTAGCTAAAAATTAGTCGATATTGCTAATAGATTATAACCTTGATGAAATACAGTCTCAGTCAGATTCAGGACATATCAGTGCCACACAAAGCCATTATACTTCAACTGGGGCTGATTGGACAACTATCTTATATCAAGTCAAAGAAATTCGATCAACATTTACAAATAGATATTTAGGCTTCAGTAAAAAAACATCTTTTTTTTTTTAAGTTTTCTTTTGCTTGAAAATAGTCCTCTAATTAAATAATGATGTAAACATTATTATAAATTCAAAATAATATGAACTTTATATAACTGCTAGATGTGTGTGATTAATGTCCACACAATAGTATACCCCTATATAATTGCAATGCACCATTGCTCACAATAGACAATGCAGTGCCTGTGTTTGAATAGCAATTAAGACAATAGCCAGTGTCAAAATAGCAGTTATTATCGTTTTCATAGCTATGTGTTTTTTGAAAACTTCGTTTTGCAGTTAAACCGTGACATCATCGGGTATCTGTCAATGTGATTGGTCTAATCTTCAATCTGTGACATATCAGTTCAGAGTTTGACATCACAGTTTTTGACAAAGGAATGTAAAACTGCCAGGCAATGTTACTATATGTGTACAACCACAACAAACAACACATGTCTAAGCTGAGTGGTCTGTTTGGTTCAGTTATAGTTCATTGAAGCATCTTTCAGCCAGAGCAAGTGAAACATTCATGTGTCAATGCACTTTGTCAGTTTCATGAAATCTGTGCTTGTAATAAACAAAATCATTCAACTTAATCTCTGACATAACAGTTTTGGAATGAAGCAAATTGCAAACTTGAAAAACACGTAGCTATGAAAACGATAATAACATTCAAAATTGGTGATAGTTATAGATGTCTTTTATACTATTAGACAATAAACAAATTGACATTTACCTGTAACTATTAGATAAATGCAACGTTTTTTTTTTGTCAAAGAAAATATATTTAGTAGGTAAGTGAGATGTATACACAATTACTACCACAGGTAAATGTGTATTAAATAAAATAAAGAAAATCTATCATTTTTTTAAAACTTAATATGCAAACAATTATATTTCACTTGTGCAGTAGCCTACATTGGATTGTTGAGCTATTGTTAACTTATTCAAATCTAACAACACGGAGACAGTGATGATCTCTATACATGTATGTTTGTGTATAGACCACAGACTAAGCACTTCAGGGGAAACCCAAATGATAATCATTAAAAATTTAAAATGCTACTCTTTCAAAAATAATATCTAAACTAAATATATTATAATAATCCAAAATTTCAAAATGATTGTATAAAGATAGACACAATAGTTATATCCAGTTTTGAAGTTAAGGAACTCATGCTTTTTTTGTCAATTAAAAGACCATGTATTTGAAAAAAGTATTTGTAAATACCAAATACTTTGATGCAAATACAAATACAAATACAAATACTTTTGAAATCAGCCAAAAGTATTTAAATACAAATACAAATACTTTGCAAAGTATTTAAATACAAATACAAATACTTTGAAATTTCCGAAAAAGTATTTAAATACAAATACAAATACAGTATTTACAAATACAAATACAAATATATTTGTATTTGAACCCAACCCTGCTAATCTCATGCCAAAAATAGCACTCATTAATCAAAAAAAATACGGTATAACTTCCTTCTGTAGTCTGGTTAATATGGAACTATCTGAGTGTTAATCTTGCTTTGACTATCCCTATCACGTGACCTATTTCTATGAATCCTGTTGGCTGACCCATTTTTTTTTCTTTTTTTGGCCAACTAGCAGCCTGTTAATGGATTTCAGTGGTTATGTGAATTTTATTGTATTTTGCAACATCAAACTGTAGCAGCAGGAGGCAAGTTTGTAAGCCAGAGAGGTAAGACATTGTACACCAATTAAAATCAGCATTGTTTGGCATACTTGAACTCATAAAATGTATAAACATCAGGGATGAAAACTGCTTCTGAAACGCAATGAAAAAAAAGAAGATCAGCTAGACTAGATGACTTTCAAGTAATATTTCGGAAAACTGTTTATTTCAAGCCAATGTTGATCCACGTACTTTGCAGGTCAGAATGGGCAGTTTTGAGATAAGATATGCTGGGGTAATATATTTCCAGGTGCACACGCCCAACTGATTAGGGGATCACTAGGGTAAGCTGTTTCATTTTTGTGGATGGAGTATCTGTCCAGATCTCTGGCAGGCAGCAGAACCAATTCCATTTTGAACTTTTCTACAGTGCCATCTGTAAGGAAGTGAAAAACATGACATTTTATCATTGCATCAATGCTAAACATCCTCAGCCAAACTGCTTGTGAAATCATGAATTCTCATCTGATGAGAGAGAAACATATTGGGTCAGAAAGGCCGATACGTGAGGCATGTTGGACAACAATTTTCTTTGCTGCAGTCGGAGTAAGGTATGGGTCAATAGGGCGTGTCAATTTTTGAAGTTTGAAAATGCAAAAAAGAGCCACTCCAAAAGCATGACTATGGTTCAGGGGAGTCTATTGGTACCATCCAAATTGAATTTGAAGGATTTTTAGCATTGTAAATCTTAATTTCAAAATTGTATATATAATTTTATTTAAAAAAACGCATTTTCTCAAATAGGTCAAAACTATTGGTCTTAGACAGAAACATTGTATTGTTCAAACTGACGTCCTCATGTGTACAAGGTGGGAATGGTAACCATTGTACCACGGAGCCACATGGTATTCACCATTCATCACCGGAATACCGGATGTCATGAATTACATACTCTCTTTTAGCAATTACGGTTTGTCACGTTAAGTCGAGGATAGGCATTTAGCCAGATATCTCAGCAACCACAAGCCCCACAGGAGAAATACACCTACCCAGTGATCTCCAGATAGAGATCACTGCACCTACCTATGGATAGCTTAGCTAGTTTGTAATATGAATATCACATTTTCACAATGTTTTGGAGCCATTTTGTCTGATATTTTCCAATTTATGAAAATGGCAGTCCAATTTCGCACAATGTTGACATTTGTGGTGCTTCACTGCAATCAGACACACAATGGGCAGTGGTGTCACAAAAGTGCACTGCGGCACCACCCCAGACGTAGTTCTAGTCAAGTTGGTTTTAGCAGAACCACCAATCTCAATGTGTTGGTTTTTATGGACTGCACAAATAATGCTATATATTTCTGTCCCAATGCTGGACGTGACAAACTAAATTTTTGCCGATTATATGTTCAAATTTAAAGTCAAAACTTTATTGAAAGTACCATTCCATACACTGCAGGCAACACCAGATTGGGCCCAATTGTGTGAATTTTATTCGAGAAAAAGATGAAACAAATACCATAGCTACCCAAATGCCATCATTCAACAAGTGTGATTAACCAAAATCTCCCAACCAATTATTTTTTATTTTTGTCTCTAAATATTCACCTTCTTCTTCAACCATCCATGCGGCATTTTCAGTGCTTTCCTAGAATCAAAATGCAATTAGCCACAAAGGTCAATTTTGCTTTAAATACATGGATGTGAGGCAAATTAATGGTCGCCGCAAGGCAAGCCATGTTTGCAGATATACAGAAAAACGTTGTCTCCAGCGTGCATGGTCAAAATGATGGATGTCTGGCCTATTGAAGACGAGATCTCGCCAATGCAGCGGCCTCCTCTCTGCAAACCTCGCACGATGCCTGTATTGATGCTGGTCTTTTACTGTGTCATAAATAATCCATGTTACAACGACTATTTTCGGTGCTGTGCACCTTTTTCTGTACGACATCTTTGTTTTCTTGCGTTTTTCTTGCCGCTTGCCGCCATATTTGATCCTTGGCTACCTTCGGGGGCGCTCGGCTATTTCCGTTCGGTCAACTTCCGGTTGCCATTTTCGCACGAAAATACATGTGCACGCTTCCCAGCGAGTGATTTGCAAGGTTGATTTCGGCATATCACTATGTAATCCATTGAAGATACGCTCGAGGGATCATTTCAAAACCGACTTTTCTTTCACGCATTCCGTGTAAAAATCAATTGGCCAGCAACCGGGCGCCACCTGGCATTTTCAGCTAAAGCAATTCATTTATTTCATTATTACCCAATGCATCTTTAAAATTGTCAGGGCAGTGTCAACATGGTCATATCTCAGCTTGAAGTGGATGGAATTATAAACTTTAAAGTTCTAACTGATTCAAAATGTTATTCTCTACTTGCGAGAAGCATCAGCTTGGATGTTACTGCAGAATTCATGTCGCGACGAAATAAAGCATCTTCAGCAATGTGAGTTTTGAAACTGCAGGGAGCTTCTTACGGCCCCTGCTCTGTGACTGCCTTCTGAGTCCATGACCAAACAGTTTCAGAACTATTTCAAGGTTTTGTTTGTAACCACTGTTTTGAGCTTGGTTTATTGGTGTAGCTATGAACGGGCAAGGCAAGCATGAAGTTTTCTCTCAATTGTGTCAAAACTGGTCCCATGTGCACAAGGCAGTAAATATTACAGATGATATGCCTTTAAATGTACTGCCACCCAGACTAACATCTTTTCATGCAGCAGCTGAATCATAATCTATAGAATTCATACATTTTCTGTAACCCAGCTGCTTGTGCTATACTGTCGCCTGCTTGGTGGTCCCCTCACTGACCACAGAGTGCACATTCCCCCCCCCCATTGCAGCTTTCGGGGAGAGTTGATGTGGTGGTAGCATGCTTGATTGCAATTCGCTGGGTCCAGGTTTCCAATCCAGCTCTCGCAGGGTCACCTGGCCGTATGTCGGATGCCTGTTTCATCATCCTTCGCTTCATTGCCATATCCTCCTTGTGTCCTAATTAGCCTACCAAGTGCATAAATTAATGGATTGAAATCAAGTCATAGATACATGAAGGCCTATACTATAATATACTTTTGCATTCTTTGTTCATTTATGATTACTTTGTAAATCTGCATTTGGTACAATCAGTGAAATGACACGGCCAGTGGTATCATCTGGGCCAGTGTCTGTGATTAACTAGCCTGGGAACCATCACTCTGTGCATAATAGACTCCAGTTAAGCAGACAGGAATTTACAAATTATCAATCACTAATTTGGCAATACCTTTCATTTTGTGCTGCAATGGACTTTCATTGGGAATGCAATATCAGACGATACATTCTGTTTTGTCTTCAGTCTGGTGGATTTTTAATTTTCACCCCACACATAACATCTCATTTCCCTTGCCCTCCCCCTCCCACACACACACGCAGTTCTGACATGGCCCCCCTCCCTTTAATTTAGCCCTGTACGGCCATTGCAAACCTGTTTGCCTTCTAGTTTGCATTCAAAATGTGCAATTTTCCACAAGGAGGATGAATTAGCCAATGCTTATGTGGCTAATGGCTAGGAAAAGCACTGATTTTTAGTTTTTGGGTGATCTCCAATCTAAAGATATTTGGCCATTTGTGTATTGCAGACGTAAACCTCGATGAAAACAACATGGAGCCAACAGCCGAAGTTGAGGAGCCTCCAGAAAAAGCCAGGTGAGCTGTGCCAACTATAAATGCTCAATAATTATTGCCATTTCAGTAGATGGCATAGAGACCCAAAAGTTAGATTGGCATTGAATTTCGCCCTTGTAAATGCCACCATTTTGGTGTAGACTCTAGGATGGGTTAATGTTTTCATTTTGTGTGTCTGTCTTTCTGTCTGTCCTTCAGTCTGTCAGCAAAATATGGAAAACCAACCAGCAACACATGGTTTATAATGAAACTCAGAATATTTTTTTCCTTTCACCACAATACGAACATTAGCTCCGTCCCACAGCGGACCTAGACAGCTCCGTCAGTGTTTGACAAGTCAGCAAACGAATCCTACCAGAACAGTTGCATTTCATTACTTTCACGAACATTTTGATGTCGAACTGTTGTGTCAGGTTGTAGTGAAGGCAGGACAAAAGTTCACAAAATGCTTTGTGATGTTATCACAAATATCCATGGCGAGAAAGGAGTCTGGAATTATCACTCTAAAAACAGCTACCAGCTTGTTTCTCAAAATGTGTGTCATTCATTTGAGGGTCGTCTGTCATTAGTTGTGAAACGGTTTTTCGCTTCAGTGAAACAGTATAATTTTGGTTCACTCTTGATATTGTCAATATATCTTTAATAGTAGGCCCATTGTTTGAAAAAGGTGAGGTGTATACTTCCCCCGAAAGCTTTTAATAATCGGAGAGGGGGGGCTTTGAATTTTATTAATTATTAATTTCGTCGTAATGGCAACACTGTAACAGTAATTATTTATTTTGAGCATGCGACGTCCTCTAACATTTGTTTCTGAATCAAACAACATTATGTTAAGAAATACCCCATCAGACAACTAAGGCTGGACAAGAATTAAGTTATAGAAAGAGCTCCAGCCACCACTCCAAACTTTAAATTAAATGGTTGCCCTTCGTATCAATTTGATGAGACTTCTTGATTGGAAATTTCAGTTACAGAAGAATTGAAAGGAAGATCGAAAACTTGACATGTTTCAACTTAGAAAAAACAAAAGAGGAATTTTTTGAAATCTTGGAGGAAGGAGAAATTACTTGTCAGACACAAGGACATTCCATCATTAAGAAGCTTTTCTGCAAAACAAACAACTTATATGAAGAATCTTGTTTTGGACCCTTCATCCAGGTCTGTACGATATGTCTTATCATTAAATGATGATTATTAATTAAAAGATATACCAAACTACCGTATACCGAATAGAGTTTGTATTTCAAAGATTTGATTATGTAAGTGTAAATACTTTAAAAAAGATAAATGTCGAAAATGTCAGTGCTTTTAAATCTTCGGATTCTTTGAAAGTTTTGCCTTATGGAAAATACCATAATTTGATAAATATCTTTAGTATTATACCCTTCCAATCTCCAAAAACATGGGTTAATAATCATTTTAAGATTTGCGACGAAACACTGACCATTAATTACTGTACATCAAATAGAATTTAGGGAATTATACTGGTTAGAACATGTTTAATATGATTGAGGGACCATCCACAATTTATGACTAGTTGGGGTGGGAGTTTTGCCAAAGGTGGTACTAATTTTTTAAACATGTTAAGGAGTATGAAATGTGACCAAACGAAACACGTCATATAAAAAAACGTACACTCAGTTTGTCAACGCCTTTTATAGGCAAATCTGCACATGAATGACGATGCAAGTAATATATCCAGTGTGTGTATATTTAGGAATTTCTTGTCTTGCCAAAAGAATGCCTTTTTAAGGCATTCTGAAAATGCCCTATTGGTCTTTTCAGGAAGCTTTTGTCCTAATTTCCAGGCAAAATACTGCACCAATTTAATTCACACTTTGCATGCATTGTTGAATATTGATAAGGGTTTGTGCATCAAGTTTACAGGAACATACGGATTGTTTTAAAACACAGGAAAATCATGCTAGAAAACTAGGATAGGGAAGTCCCTGGATGCTGTTGACAATGTGGCTTCCCTGACCAAGATCTATTTATAGAAATACAATTAGGCCTAATCAAAGGGCCTATTATAAGCAGGATATTTTTAGTGCTTTGACAAAGGTCTGACTTTATGTAATTATATTCGTTTCATGATACGGTAGATAGACGGAAATTGATTAAGGAAATTCACACTAGTTAGTTGTTGAATAATATTCTAAATTATCATGCATAATCATAGACTATAATATAACTAAAAAAAAAGCTCTTGAAAATTAATGATTTCAAAGCATTTTCATTTGAAATGGTATCAAATCTAGATCTTAAAGTTCGGGTAAATGTCGCTAGCCCTCCCCAAAAATCATGTGCGCTGTATGCCCATGTTCAGAATGATCTTTAAAAGAGCCTTGTGGCAGTTGTGCACGTCATGTTTGTTTAATGTGTTTTGCTTTCTTTTTTCAGAAATTGTTTTGTACTCTTTCAAGGAATGAAGATCTTGAAGACCTGTTTGATGTCATTTGGCAGCAGTTTGTCAGTGACTGGATAGAAAATTGGTCAGATGCGAGAAAATTTATTGCCAAGCTTAAGGTACCAAATAGTGTTTCTTTAATTTGTCTGAGAGTCAATGCAAAATAAGCTTGGTGAAGTAATCCTCAATCATATTTCACTTTCCAGATCTTCCTTCCTCTGGATTCTGGTTTCAGCACGAGGTATGCCATTCATACAGCAATTAAATAAAAGACTATAGAGCTCTGAGCTCTGTATATAAAACTGAAGAGACCTAGTTAAATAATTTATTCACTCTTTTCATGGACCTTGCCTGTGCCCATACAGTATAACCCATGCATAAAGCAAGAAAAATTCCAGTCTGAAGTCCTCTATTTACCTATTTTGCCCTCCTTTCCTTTCTCCTCTTCACCCCGAATCGCCTTGCAACTACCTTTGACTCCTCACTACTACCTTATCCCATATTAAGAACTCTATTAAGACAGGTCGCAATGCAAACGCAAATTAATGCAATGAGCAAAAGGGTACAATATCAAAGAAATCAAATACATTAATGGTGATGGAGTTTAAATTGGTGTTGGTTTAATGTAATTCTAATGTAATTTTCAAAAGTAGTTAAATGTAAGAAATAAAAAAATTACATTGAATTTACCAACACCAATTCAAACTCCATCACCCCATTGTGTTTGATTTCTTTGATATTGTACCACTTTGCTGATTACAATTACATTGTTAAATGTCTTAATACAGTTCTTCTTATTGGATAAGGTTGTGATGAGTAGTCAAAGGTAATTGTTAGGAGATTTGGTGAGGAGAGGAGAAAGGAGAGCTAAATAGGTAAGCAGAGGACTTCTTACCGAAAATGTTCTTACTTTATTTTGGAATGTTCTGTATATATTAGTAATGGGGCAATTCCTTAGAGTCTGATTTACAGATCAGACACTTTAGCAGCTTGTGTAATCCTACTGTGTGAGCACGTACGACACAGTGACATTTTGCCTTGCAGGTCAACTCCTGTTACACTTACAGCTTTAGTTGATGGCTCATTTGATACCCCTCTTACCTGGCCTCATGCCTGATTAACAACGAAATTACAGCTCAGGTGTAATGGTAGGTCTACGCAATTGTTACAGTGTCTGATTTGTAAATTGGACTTTACATATTGCCCAATGATGCTTTTTCCAGATACAGGGTGTCTACAGAAGAAGAGGACAGTCACTTGTCTTCTTTTTTGCACTCATATAAGTTCAGAATTTGGTGATAGAGTCTGACATAAGAGTGGATTTGATAGTCAGCCATATTAGATCTATTGCAAATATGTTTATTTGTGAATTAGATCACTACCAAAGGCAAAACAGAAGCATGATATGCGAAAGTGCTTGCGTTGCTTCAAGCTGACTACAGTCGTCCTGTCTTCCTCATTGTTGATGAGAAATTTTTCACAATGTATGTTGCGTGCAAGATAAGGAATGAATCATTTGTGAGTAGTGGGGCATTTGCTGTCTTCTTCTTCTGTAATGGTCTTCCGTCCGTTAAGACACAGCGCTGCTCTGGAGAGCCATGCCTTTTTTGATTATTTAAATCAGGGAGAAAGAAATTTTCCCTGAGAGTAGCGAGGAGTCATCCTACGCTGCCGGCTTCAATCGTTTTCAGCTGTTTTCTCTACTGTAGGGCTGCTTGAAAGTGGATCTCTTGTGAAAAAAAAATTGTTGTCTGGGCTTTCAAAGTTCAAAATGGCATTCGTTGCTAAGTGCCAGAAAAAGGCCTCCGCCGATTCTTGAAATTTCTCCAGTTTCCTTGCCTCCAATTGTCACAATTTATAGCAGAAGGCGATCACGAAGTCTAAACTGCTTTAGGCAACACACTTTGATGTTAGTAACACGAGACCCTAAATAATTCATAAAGTCGGTAGAAAAACATCATCTGAATTTGTTGACATGTCGTCATGATGAACGTCGCCAACGCTGATGCTCCAGCTGCCTGCAATTCAAATTAGGGACCTAACACTTCATCTTCAACGTGGAGTCATCTGATGACAAGAAAATCACAAAAATGTCTGAAATAGCCATTGATCAGAGTGCCAGAATCAATGAAAATGTTTATAAAAACATTTTGAAAGAATTTGTGATGCCGTGGCATCGGACAAGAAACTATTTTGATGGTAAAATCATCTTCCAACAAGTGGAGCACGTGTTCATACTGCATAGAAGACTCAGGAGTGCCTCAAAACAAACCTGATGAGCCATGTAGAGTGCCAACCCTTGTCTCCTGAGCTGGACCCAGTGAATTACTCGGTATGGGCAACTTTGAAGGCAGAATCCAGCAAGTTATCCCAACCCTCGCAGTAATGTTAAAGGCCTCCATCATGTCTGCATGGGGCAAAATGTTGGCGGAGTGCATCAAACATGTTTTCGCATCATTTTGGTCTCATCTGCAGAAAGTTACCACAGCAAGGGGTGCGAATATTGGGTAATTTGACTCTTCTGATTATACTGTTCATATACAAATCATGTTTTGTTGAATAATGATGCTTGGCACAAAATGAACTATAAACAAATCAAATTGTGTTGACTGTCCTTTTTTTCTGTAGACACCCTGTATACTATTTAACCATTATTTTGGCGTATAACCATTAATGGCTGTTTTTTTTTTTTTTGGTAGATTCTTACACCAGTTATTTCAGACGAGGACATATCAGTCTGGGGATGATCTTCCCCAGAGGAATGTTCACTTCGTGGGAGTGGTTTTATTCCTCATCAGAAATGGAGCCAACCCTTTTCAACATATGGGAGGGACGTATTCTTTCGTTTCCTTTCTGAAGAAATTTGGTCCCTATCTGAATGACGAATTAGCACCTTCAGTTAAAACCTTTTTGGAAGAAGTTTTAGAAAAAATTCCAGAAACACAAGAAATACAGCAAAACGTCTTGAATGATATCATCTTCAGAATATTTGATATATATTCCAGCGATTCTTCTGCCATCAAAGAGCTCATTGTTAAAACTTGCATTAAAATTGCTGAAAGAGATGCTTCCCAGTGCGACTATGTCGATTGTGCAGGAAAAACTCCACTTCACAACCTCCTGGAAAAACTTGTGGCTAATGATGTATGGAAAACAATACCAGAACTTGTTGAAGGAACTGACAGACTTTGGAATTTGATGTTTCAACTGGTCACTGAGAAAAATGTCAATGTTAAAGACAGAGACCAAGTGACTCCCTACAGTTGGATTCTCTTGTGGGAGGAGTCAGTAGCATTGCAAGATGTTCCAGACAAGCAGAAATTGATAAGTAAGATGGAAGACACAAAGAAGCAACTCCTGGAAAATGGAACAAACGTGGAGGATGCCCTGCAAGGACTGCATTCCCTACGGTATGTTATATCATGTCGGATCAGCTTGATCAGAGCTCTTTACCGGCTTGATAAGCAATTTAGCGTGCTCCTTCTCTGGTTCAATAACAATATGTACATACATGTATGTGCCTACATGTTATACCGATGAGTTGTCTCCCACACCAAATAGTTGTCTCCAACACCAATGAGTTGTCTCCCACGCCAATGAGTTGCTTCCAAGCCAATGAGTTGTCTCCCTAGCCAATGAGTTGTCTCCCTAGCCAATGAGTTGTCTCCCTAGCCAATGAGTTGTCTCCCATGCCAGTGAGTTGTTTCCCATGCCAATGAGTTGTCTCCCACACCAATGAGTTGTCTCCCACACCAATGAGTTGTCTACCATACCAATAAGTTGGATCACACACCAATTAGTTGTATGATACGCCAAAGAGTTGTCTCCAATGCAAATGCATTGTCTCCAATGCCAATGAATTGTCTCCTATGACAAATTGCCAATGAGTTGTCTTCAATGCCAATAAGTTCTCCCTGATGCCAATAAGTTGTCTCCCTAGCCAATAAGTTGTCTCCAATGCCAATGAGTTGTCCCCAATGCAAATAAGTTGTCTCCCTTACCAATCAGTTATCTCCAATGCCAACAAGTTGTCTCCAATGCCAATGAGCAGTCTCCAGTGCCAATAAGTTGTCTCCCACACCAATAACTTGTCCCCAATGTCAATAAGTTTTCTCCCTAGCCAATAAGTTGTCTCCAATGTCAATGAGTTGTCTCCCTAGCCAATAAGTTGTCTCCAATGTCAATGAGTTGTCTCCAATGCCAATAAGTTGTCTCCAATGCCAATGAGTCGTCTCCCTAGCCAATAAGTTGTCCCCAATGCCAATAAGTTGTCTCCCTATCCAATAAATTGTCTCCAATGCCATGGAGTTGTGTCCATGCCAATAAGTTGTCTCCGTAGCCAATAAGTTGTCTCTGTAGCCAATAAGTTGTTTCCAATGCCAAGGAGTTGTCTCCAATGCCAGGGAGTTGTCTACCACGCCGATTATGAATTGCACGCAAATGTTGCATCTCTTGAAAACATGATATTTTCTCACATGAAGTGACCTCGCACTGACAATTTTCGAAATATTTACCCAAAACAAAATTGTGCTTGAACAAACCTGCAGTACAAAGCTTGTTGAAAAAAAAATTTCTGTGTAATAAACTGAATATATCTATTTTACATATAATGCATTTTGTCAAATTGACCCCTTCTCCCTTTGATATCATTTGTGTTTGATATAATTTTTTAAACCTTTGCAAAAAAATCTATTTTATTCACTTTTTGCAATTACAGTCGGTATGGTAAAATAACAGGAATGATCCAACATCTCACATCATCCAACATCGAAGCGACTACCAAAGAAATTGTTCAAATCTTGGAAGAGGGAGAAACCTTTTACCCCTCCAATGTGCATTCCATTTTTGAGACACTTGTAAGAAAGACAGATGATTTATATGAGCATCACTCTTTTGGAAAATTAGTCAAGGTATGTTGCTGATTTATTTACAAAATTGTGTTTAAAAGGTTTTAGCTTAAAGACATTGTGCATTAATTCTGTTATGAGGAGCCATATTTGCTAGCAGCGATTGTATAATTGTTTATACTAGTCAACATCATGAAGATTAAAATGCTTTGTTATTGCAGCCAAACTCATACTGACAGGTCTACATAATTTATATATGTTGAGCAATGTAGAATTTCCAAATGTAGATAATTCATTTATAACTATTTAATTATGATGTACACTGAAACTGAAAACTTTTTTTCAGGCTTTGCATCCAAGTTATCGAAGGAAAGGAGACTTGCTCGATCGGGTCATTCTGAGACTGTTTAAACCTCACAAAATAGAGAACGAGTCAGATGCCAGAAAATATATTGGTAAACTCAAGGTAATGAACTATAATCATATTATTAGTACTAGAAATGCCTGCTGATCCGATGACGGACATTTTTAACCGGCCCAATGGCGTTTTTCAGAGGGGGCTTAGGTGGATGTGGCGTGCGAGGGGGCTCATGTCCACTTATCCATATGTCCACTTGTTCATAATGTCCACTTGTCCACTTTTCTTGTCAACATTTTTGAAGTGCCCATTGTGACTTTAGTACTTCACTTAGATGTATGAAATTTGGTATAGGGATTCACCTTTGTGTCGCCTTCAGAAGAAAATTTTGGAAAAATCCAAGACGGCTTCCAAAACGGCCGCCATATTTTTAGTATTTCACTTATATTTATGAAATTTGGTATAGAGATTCACTTTAGGATTCCCCTCTGAAATTTTGGAAAAATCCAAGATGGCTGACAAAATGGCCACCATGTTTTGAATTGTCCACTGTGACTTTAGTATTTCGCTTGGATTTATGGAATTCGGTATAGGGGTTCACTTAGGGGTTCCCCTCAGAAATTTGTGAAAAAATCCAAGATGGCTGCCAAAATGGCCACCATATTTTGAATTGTCCACTGCAACTTTATTATTACACTGATATTTGTGAAATTTGGTTTGGAGATTTGCTAAGGATTCCCCTCATAAATTATGAGAAAATTTCCAAGATGGCTGCCAAAATGGATGCTATATCTTTAATTGCCCACTGTGACTTTAGTATTTCACTTACAGTTCTGAAATTAGGTATAGGCATTCGCTAAGGGGTTCCCCTCAAAGTGTTTATGGCTTGCAGCAAACATGATCAGTCTGGCAATCACTGCTCAATACAAAACAATCCATGTAATAATATATAAATCACCCTGTTCATGATTTCAATCCCGCATAATATTATACAATCGCCAAAGGCCGGTTTTGAATCCATGGATTCTTGTTAGGGGGGATAAAACCCCGCAGCCCCCGATCCCCAATGATGCGAAAACGCACACATTGATTCCCTCAGGTAAGCCTATGGTGAGGGAAAGTGACGACTCATCGACGAAGCAGGCATAGTCGTTCTATATAATATGGTATGATTCTATGTAAAGCTCATTTCAAATCCATTCATATGCCAATCATTAGATTCCATAGTTGTTATGTTAGCGTCCATAGGAACAAAGCAGGGTGAAGTGGGCCCAGTGGTAATCTCATTTCTGTCTTTTCTTCCAGATTTTCATTCCTTTGGACGATTGTTTTCACACAAGGTAAATTGAGAAGATAACACGTGTCAGAAATGGGTAGAGACTGGATAATTGATATATTGCATGGTTATACAGTTGTTGTTTTTTTTTCAGTGGTTTAATCATTAAAATTTGAAAACATAATTCACTATTGCTGCACACACTAAAAAAAGAAGAAAGTTTATAGTTAATAATGATCTGATAAATTTGGTGTATGGTGCTGTTGTGATGTCACATGTTTTGATTGTGGTACATGTGTGATCTTAAGTAGTAAGATAAAACAAATAAAATATGCTTACAAGGATAGTGGGAACAAATGCACCTCAAGGACAGTGGATCACAACATTGTACCTCATGGCTTGTTCCTGCTAAATTTTCTGTGAGAATCACTAGGGCCTACCAAATGAAAAGCTATTCAATAAAAGCCAAAGATTGTTTCTGAGAGAAAATCATAGTATCCTTTCTGTGAATATTCAGCATCTAAAATTGATATTGTCTTCGAAAAATTTCACAATGAAACTTTGTCATGGATATGAATATTTTACAATGACCTTACTTTATGGTATATGGAAGCCCAGGGCTGAATATATCTTATCTAGAAAGGTTGCTGCATAACACATGATATCGTATTGAGAATCTCAGAGGCCAGCATGTGAATGTTCACATTAATTTTTGTTTTTAGGTTTTTGCACAGACTTCTACAACATTGTAAGAATCATACCAAGAATACCAAGAATACTTATTTTGTAGAAGTGTTGACGTTTCTCATCAAAACAGGCGCCAACTCTTTTCAACCTATAGGAGGAACGTTTTCTTTCATTTTATTTCTGGAAAGGTTTGGTCCCCATCAGAATGATGTTTTAGCACAATCAGTCAAAACTTTTTTGGAAGAAATATTGAACAAGTTGAACTTTTCAACAACAGAAATAATTGAGGAAAATGTTTTGAATGATGTCATCAAGGCTATTGCAAGTAAAATTTTTGAAGATTCAAGTCATCTTTTTCCTATAAAAGATCTTATTGTTGACATTTGTCTCGAAATGATCAAGACAAATCCTGTCCTTTGTGATCATGTTGATGAAGAAAGAAGAAGTCCACTTCACAACCTCATGGAAAATCTCATTGTTGATAGTGCGTCGGAAAGAATACCAGACATTGTTGCAAGAACTGACAGTCTTTGGGATCTTATGTCCCAGCTGGTCACTGAGAAGAATGTTAACATCAAAGACACAAATAAAATGACTCCGTACAGTTGGATTCTCTTGTGGCAGCATACAGTGGCATCCCCTGATGTACAAGATAAGAAGTTAACAAAGAGGATTGAGGATACAAAGAGACACTTCCTGGAAAAATGGGCAAATGAGGAAGACGCCCTTCAAGGACTGAATTCTCGTATGTAAGTTGGCATGTGTTATATTTTGATTACAAGTTTGTTGTGCAATTGTCTGCATCACAGCCAAGATATTGGTTAGCACACTTATTTTCATCATGGCGGTAAGTTATTTTATATTCTGGGTTGAGCAAATTGTACAATGCTCTTTGATCGTTCAATATTGACCGAAGAATATGCCGTCATTACTATTTCAGTAATTTTCTAAACATGTATTAAATTTTGTCATACATTATGGTTCAATTAGTAATACAAACCTGTATTTCAAACTGTCATAAAGTTATGCATTCAATCTAAAATTAATATAAACGTTTAGAGACTGACTCTTGTCTTTTTGGCAGCCATCTTGGTATTAAATATAGCATGTTTGTGATTTTGGTGGCCATTTTGGAATTGACCCCGTACGAGGCCTCCGAGTGGAAGGAGAGGTGGTCAATTTGTACCCTGCCATTTTGGGTTAATGAATCCCTATAAAAGCAAAATGAACAAATGATAATGTATTTCATGAATTATTTGTGTTTGAGCTTTCTTGAATTGAGATTCATATTTAGAAGCTGCTGAGATTATACCCTATGACTTCTTGTCTTTGCAGCCGGCATGAGAAAATACAAGAGAAGATAAAGCATTTGAAGAGATCTAACATAGAGCAGGAGGCCAAAGAAATCTTCCAAATCTTGGAAGAAGGAGACATTTTCTTCCCTCACATGGACATTCCCTTTTTGAAAATCTTGTTGAAAAGACTGATGATTTATACGAGCAACCTCCTTTTGGAAAATTAGTCAAGGTAAGCATTTACCCATGATATAAATAGTTTTAAAAATTGCACGAATAGCAGGGACAGAGCATTATTTGAAGGATTTGTGACTGGGAGAGCAAAACAGTAACAGTATTCTTAAAGTTACTCTGAATGAGAGGTCAGGCTTCCACCAAAAGTTTCCTCAATTTTCATATTTTCTGGTGTATTATGGTCATTCTGTTTGGCATGTAAATTTTCTTTGCTCTGGGACCTCTTTTTCCCCTTAATTCCCTAATAATAAATGTCCTAAATGACCCCTAGATTTATTTCGAGTACGCACGGAAAAAATACCAAGCTTGAATGGCATCAACTTTGTGACGTCATCACCATTGTTACAATTAGTTAACTTATAGATAGATATTTTTAACAATGGTCATTGTGACGTCATCCTCAATGGATGTGCTGGAGGAACTATCTTGAAAATGTACACACAATAACTGAAAAATTTATGTAATCAAAGAGTAACATCAACAAATAAGTCAAAAATAGTATTTATAAATTATAATATAAAACGTATGAAAACGCCAATGTTCAGCAAAGAGTTTTATCATTCAGGGCAACTTTAACCATTTAGTCATTACAGCATAATGCTTGGCATCTATAGATCAGCTGAAGATCCACAAGTATACTATATGTAGGTCGTCATATCCGTGTAAAATGAGGTTTTATAGTTGAGGTGATTGGTAATTGAGGAAGTGGATGATTTGCAGCCGAGGGAGATGCAAAAATATGTGACACAGGCATGAATAAATTGTAAAGAGCATGAACATTTGTAATATTGGAAAATGCTACAAAGAACATTATTAGGACGTGCAAGTATACAATTAGAGTATCTGGAAAAAGTTGGTTTTGCAGTGCCCCCATTTAGCAATAACTTTAAGTGGAAGGGAGTTGTTGAAGTGAAAGGCAGCTGTTGAGAAAATGACAATTGTTGAAGTGAGAGCCACCTGTGGGAAAATGATCAATGTTTAAGTGAGACCCACCAAAGGGATCAGTGGGTGATTTAGACTGATTGTAATTAGTGCAACTAATGAGAATTGAGTTTGGGAGATGATAAACACTCAAATGGGAGGTAAAATGGGGGGTTTTAGGGTTGCTTTTAATAGTGTAGGTGTAAAAATGAGAAAGCCTTATGAGTGAGTGTAAAATGAGCACTACAAAATGGCCACCGAGAATACTATTATTGGATGTTACGATTTACTTTACAAAATGTTTTTTTCTTGTGGACCTACTGGGGCCAGCACAAGGGAGGGTCAGTTTGGTGGTGGCATGCTAGGCTGCCACTTGCTGGGTCCAGGGGTTCGAATCTCTCTTGCCATGTCACCTAGGCCTATGTTGGACGACTGTTTCAGTTATCCTTTGCCTCATTGCCGTGTCCTGCTCTTGTGCTAATTAACCAACCAAGTGCTTAAATGCTGGACATAAAGAACCCAATAATCCATCCATCAATACTAGGGACAGCACAAGATCAGAAATCATTGGGAAGGTAAACTGACAATTCCACATCCATTCAGCAACCTGTCCTCATCTCACTGCACAATTCCTTATGATGTCCTCGTCTTCCCGAACCATTCCTGATAATGTCCTGGTCTCTCCTGAACATTTCTAGGCATTTCTGTGGTTTTAGAAGAACTAAATAAGTCCTGATCCAAATTTTGCTCTATCCTGCACTAAGGTTTTCCACATGGTGCCATAAAATGGAAACACCAGCCCTTGAGATTTTTTAAAAGCTTGTATCTTCCAAGGCAGGAGCTGGACGCCCATAGGCATAATGCTATTGCATCCTGCTGAGTATCAATTTACTAAAAACAGTCTTGCCTAATATGTCCATTTCTTGCCTTGCTCGTAAATCTCAAATAAAGATGTTGTTGTTGTGATGTACATTTGATCTCATGATTTTTTTCCCATTGCACTGACAGGATGTCTCAGTAGCTGAGTGGATAGCACACCAGCTTTCTAATGTTGAATCCCAGGGTTTGATTCCAACACTAATTTGCAAACAAATTAGAATTTGAGCAGCACTTGACAGTGTTCTGTGGGATTTTATGCTCTGGCCTGCAACTGGAAAACTACGGTATACTTGTCATGATGCAAGTCTCTGATTCGTTACTCTATTAATAGACTGATATCAGGCAATACAGGAAATGGGGGCCTCAATAGAACATTCGACCTTCTTCTGCTGTTCTGAAATGCGCATAATCAAGTATCTTCATATCCCCCAAATTCCTGCCTTGCTCTTAAATCTCAATTAAAGATTCCACAATGCTATGATGCATATTGGTGTCAAGATTTTTTTCCCAGTGCAATGTTGTGTGTCTCAGTGGCTGAGTGGTTAGCACACTGGCCTTGTAATTTTGAGGTCCAGGGTTCGATTCCACTGCATGGCAATGCTTGAATTTACAGAGTGGAAGCCATCTGGTGATAGTCATGCTGCAAAGCAGCTAAGCAAATGGAACTCAGTTAGCATTGAAACTCCCATTAGGGATTTTTCCCGAAGGGACTAAAAATTTAGGGAGGGTCCCTTAAAAGTGCCTTATGAGGTACTAAGCTAAGGGGATGCCTGAAAAACTCCCTAAAGATGCACTATGCATGCTCTTTGGTGGATAACTTGTTATAACAGCAAACATTCATATTACAACATCTTTATCCATTGAAATACACTACAATTAAATGTATATAAATAGACAGACAGATGACACGATCAATACACATAGAAAAATATGCGGACAGATAGATTTAGAGATAGATTGAGAGATGGATAGATAGATAGGTAGGTAGACAGATAGAAATGTAGATAGATGAATTAGTTGATTGATTAATTGATGGTATGGTGTGGTAAAGTATTTTTTTTATTGACATGTGTGTAATACTGTGTATATATACAATTATCAATTTTTGCCTCCCAGATATTTACATCTAAACACACCCAGCCCACTTGGGCTTACATCTCAAGAACTTATGGTATAAAACAAACGGAATGGCACTGAAAAGAATAAAAATATAAATAATTAACGTAAGTAGAAACATTTTAACAAGGAAATAAATGAAGGTTAATTATATAATTCATCCAGTTTTCAGATGCGTTCTGATTTAACCAAATAGTTTTTGCTTTCTTTTGTCATAAATATTCCAGATAAATTTCACTGTTTTTAAAATATTACATTTTTTCATTATTACATTGAATTTAGATTCTGTAGAGAGGGACTGAAAGTCCTGGACCTCAATACCATGAATGAAATACTGGTTTCTCTCATTTTCGTAGAAAGGACAGTTAAAAAGAAAATGTGCCTCATCTTCCACCGAGTTATCATTACATAATTTGCATGTTCGTTAATCAATCTCAAGGCCTTTCCAGAGACCAGTTTCAATTTTCAGTGGCAGTATACCCAGTCTTTGTTGTGCAAGTACACTTCTATATTTTCTGTTCATGTTTATGGATACATACTATGGCTCAATTTCACCAACAATGTTTAAAACAGGCAATCTAAGTAGTTAGACCTAGTCTCCATAAACATTGTTTAACCTTAAAAAAGAGTCCAAAATAAACACATTTCACCACAGATGTTTATTATTTTCTTAACTTGGTCTTACAAGACAGTGTTTATTTAAGTTTAAAACAGTCAAATCAGCAGAAATAGCCCGATTAAGTTATGTTGCTCACACCTACAAACCTTGTTTGGAATGTCTCATCAATATAAATCCTCAATGCCATGTATGGTTGCACCACTAGGGCTGAACAGATGGCTATGGAATTTTGGTGAATAAGAAAAGTTTGTACCAAACTTTAAACTGAAAAAAGAAAATGTTTGTTTCACACATAAAAAAAAAAGAACCCTTGCCCGGGGGGGGGGGAGGGGTCCTAACATGTTAAAATTGCAAAAATAAAACAAAGGCTGCGTAGCAGCAAACCTTCAGCGAACAACACTTTTAAAAGACACAATTACACCATTAAGTGATCTGTGTTTGTAAAACCATGGAAAGGCCTAACTACACAAATTTACATATAATATAGAGCAGTTTCCCCTTGTGGACAATTTCCTTTGAGTAACGTTGGCCTAAGGAAGCATTAAACCTCCCATTCACATCGGACCCAACGTTACTAAACTACGTAATTTGTCGACACTTGATTACGGCATTTTGATACGTAAGTATTTACGTAAATATTGCCTATTTCTCAAACCTCCGTTTTCTACGTACCCCCCACGCTCGAAATACACCTCTAGGGCGTCTGGAATGACAGGCCAGCCCAGCGCGCTGCATTCTTGCGCATGCGCAGTGAACAGAGTTGAGCGAGGAGGGAGGCTGGCAATGGCGCTCGTGTGTTGTTGTTGTTCTGTGTTTCGGTCCAGGACGCAGTTAATTCCACCGTAACATACGATATATCGACCGTTGATAGTTGACAAGATTATTATTGATAAACTGACACCATCGGACGGACTGTGGCGGTTGTATATGCTTCACAATCACCCTGTCAATCGGCGATGTGTTAGTTGTGGATTCATTGACATGACAGCGGTTAACTTTCGGAATTCAACAGACAATATCTTGTGAAATATGGCCTGGAATTTGGTTTTAACAATGTAATCAAACATATAACATCTTTGGGAAACGTATGTATCAGTGGAATACTTGTGTTCTGGACCGATTGCTTGTGTGCACGATGTACATGAATTTGCCTTGTCAACCAGCAAGCGGGGAGGCGCCGGCCAGGGGCGGAGCGCTCGGATGGCCCGGGGGACTGCCGCATTGCTTTAGGCGGACCCAGCCAGACCCAGCCACCCGGCCTGCCCCGCCCCCTCAGAAAAAAAAATATATTGAATTTAATTAAATAAAGCCCTTGAATATTGGCCCTTTTTATGGTTGGATAAATGCTCTCATGATTTTACTGCAGGAATTTTTTTTTGGGGGGGGATTTCAAGAATTTTTTTTTTTTGAGGTCTTGAGGGGATTGGTGGTTGATCAATTGATTGTTGGAGATCTGCAATGAGAAAACATAAATTAAAACAGTGAAGAGAAAACAGTGAAGAGAAGAGAAAAACTGAGATAGAGAGAGCAGAGCCAAGCAGCAAGCACTGAAGGCTCCAAAATTAGCAGACTTTTCTTCCTTGTTTTACCAAGCAGTCTGCAGTCCATTTAAGGACTACAACATATAAACAACAAAATTCACTTACCTTGTGAGGGATTAATACTTCAACTCTGAAGAGTTGGAAAAATCCCAATCCAAATTGGCCCGCTGGATAGGTGGCATTCCGATGCAAGGATGCTCAGTTCAACTCTGGTCTCAACTGATTCTCTCTTGCTCATTTGTGACTGAGCAGTCCTTCAGAATTTTTTTTTGGCCTATCTAATCTTTCATATTTTACGAGATATTTATTTCGTAATTTTTGTGACTGGTGTAGTACTATTTCTTTATGGCTTCATCCAATTATCACCAGCAAGCATCCTGTTGGAGGTTTTATATGCTCAAAGTTACAAGAGAGCTTGGAGTAGGTATGGTATAGATGGCGCTACAAGGCTCTCTGAGACTTAGGATCCTAGGTTCTGCAACTTCGTGCAAACCTTCAACAAACCTTTGGTAGATACGTATGATCAGACGTTTGCCCTGAACATTAATTTCAAATGTTGTTCATACATATCAAAAACATGTTGGAGAAACCTTGGAACTTACGTATTGCCAAATGTGCGACATTACCTTTGATAAACCTATAAATCAAAGGTATGGTCATACGTAATAGTCTAAGGTTGTAAAAACCTCTCAAATGAATGTTCGACAAACCTATGAATCAAAGGTACAGTCATATGTAATAGTCAAACGTTCTTCAAACCTCTCAACCAAAGGTATGGCTTACGTAAAAGCCTAAGGTTGCAAAAACCTCTCAAATGAATGTTTGACAAACCTATGAATCAAAGGTATGGTCATACGTAATAGTCAAACGTTCTTCAAACCTCTCAACCAAATGTATGACTTACGTATGACTGACACGTTTAGCCAAACGTTACAACCAAACGTTCTTCCAACCTCTTAACCAAAGGTATGACTTACGTGTGACTCGAACGTTAGGCCAAACTATAAAACAAACTATCTGCCAACCTCTTACTAAGGTTGCGACCTACGTTTGGTTTTCCATCTGAGTGCAACGTTTGGTAATTACCTTTGCCCTACCTTTGTCATACGTTGTTTGGCCCAACGTTTGATTCTAACCAAAATAATTACGTAGGGAAAGGTTAGATTTACGTTGCTGCTCGGGAGGGTCGTGCATGTACAAGGTACAGGTTCTGAACTGTGGATTGGAAATCCAAAAATATATTTATCAATTTTATTACAATTTATCACAATTTTATTTTCAGTATTTCAAAAATTGTTAAATACATTTCAATTAGACCATCAAAGGACACTACCACATTATAAAGGTGATATTTCTACCAGATTTCATTCATGTAAAATTTGTAAAAGTATAGTACCAGGTATATCAATCAGTTACTCCATGAAAAGACACAACCAGACCATATAGTATATATAAGTACCAAATTTCATCCATCTACATGCAATAGTGACTGAGTCTTGGCCCGAAAATGAAAAAAAATATTATTATTATTTTTTTTCAATATTTCAAAAGTGTAGAATATTTTAGTGATGCAGACCAGACCGCATTGGACCAGTCCGGTCCGCGGTCCATCCCTGGACCGCCATAATACCGGACCACCTACAAAAAAACGGTCCAGTGTTGGACCGGACCGGTCCAGTGCAGGTCCGGACCGGTCCAGTGATTTTTCATGTCATGAAGAGTATCGCATGAATTTTTTCATATCTAAAAATGAAATTTATGTCATACATCTTAATTGTCTTCACCCTCATTTTCTCCTAATTTTTGAAATGTCAATGGACCGCTTCTGGACCGGTTCAGTAACAAAATCGTACCACCTCATCCTGGACCAGACCAGGACCGGACCACTTTTGTAAATACCGGGCCACCCTCTAAAAGATGGTCTGGTCTTCATCACTTAATATTTTAGCCGCCCAATGTGACCTGGTTGGCCCATGAGTCACATCAAGGGGAAAGAAGAAAACTGCTTAATATTAGTGCCAGTTTACAGAAATAGTTTTTCAGATTCTCGGAATATTCTACTGTGATGTGGTGAGAAGAATAACTGTCAGTCAAAAAGAATCAAGCATCAGCTCTTTAAATGTAAAACCCAAATGCTACACTATATATTATGAAAAGATTTCTAGAGCTTCAACCATTGCTGTTGTGCTCCTCATCTGTCTCAAAATCATAGGTGTACCACATGCAAATTTTTCTACATGTACCTACCCCCCCCCCCCCTCTGCAGCTCTGGTACGCCTATGATCATAGTTTCCAAAAATTATTTTCACTTTATATTACCAACTTCCCTTACTTTTTGAAAATTCATTTTCTATAATTCAGATTTTTTTTCAATATCATCTTTTCATCAGTTGGATACAGGGCTGTATTAACCTATGGGCAAACGGGGCAGTTTCCCCGGGCCCATGACCTCAGAGGGGCCCATGAAGAAGCTGAGAAGAGTTGCGTCAGTAGGCCTAAAGAAAGTGTTTTGGGTAACGGGCTCGCGAATGTACTTTTCAGAATTAAGAGCGTTTTTGGTGCGCAAGGAAATAAAAACCATTTTTGAAGCTAGGTATTTGGGTTGTCATGGCGCCTGGACATTTTTCATTGTTGTGAATCTGCATATTTGCCGCAAAATGCCAAAATGCTACTTTTCCTCTCAGTTATATTTAGTGAATTTTTTTTTTCGGGGGGGGGGGGGCTAGTCCCCTAGACCCCAACGCCCAAGCTGCCTCCCCAGATCCACCACAGGCATTTCAAACTTGGCAGGATGAATCTTCCACGTATCTACCAAATTTGACTTAGACCAAGTTTATATGCTTTAGACTTGGGTGTGACATGGTCTAAATTTATTGAATCTTAAACAGTGTTTATTTCCTGTTTAAAGTTAGACTGTCTTGGTGAAATGTGTTTAAAATTTAAACATGTCTAACTTGTATTTAAACATTGTTTAAAAAATAAACTAGGTTGGTGAAATCGAGCCATAAGGTTCAATACAAAAGTTGTCCTTAAACATGGCATATGTTCTCAATTTTGAGAAGTCAGCTAAAGTATTTTTCCATTGACAGCATTTAGCTTCATGCAAGAGAGCCCATACACGTTCAATTGGACATGGAAGTGCATTGTGAAAACAACTTCGACATATTCAGTTCAGTCATGGTCTCTTTGACTTCTGCAGCCCAAGCTTTTGTGGGCTGATGATTTATGTCCAACTGGAAAACCTTTTTCGTTAAACGATTGGAGTTCATATTCACAAGGTTATTCCAGGTCCTAATCATGTTTAACTTACGTCTGACACTGCTATGGGTCCAGCCCATGTCGCCTTGAATTGCTAAGTTGGGTGCAAAGTTATGAACACCCAAGAAAGCCCGTATTGCTCTGTTTTGCACATGGTCAAGTTTTTCAAGCACTTTAGCTCCCCAGATACCACTGGCATACTCGAGAACTGTGCTTACACAAGCATGGTAAAACGTGGTGAAGGTATTATAGCCTAAACCATTTAAATGCTTATGTTCTGCCAGAATTGCTCCCAATGCTCTGCTTCCAGCTCCTGCTAATGTTTCAGCAGTCACATTATAATCAAGGTGTTGATCAAGGACAATGCCAAGATATTTGTATTTTGAAACTATTTCAATCATTTCACCATTCAGCAGGAAGTTTTGTGAACATTTGGACAACTTTTTTGGACGATAATGTACGACTTTTGATTTTGAGCTGTTAAATTTAATATGCCATTTTCTTCCCCATTCTGAGACTTTATTTAAAATCACCTGTAGGTCTTGTTCTGAGTCTGCTAGCAGAACTATGTCATCTGCATACAGCAGGATGCCTATAGTTTTTCTGTACCAAGAGGAACTCCTAGTCCAAGACTATTGACATCATCAACAAGATCATTTGCAAATATATTGAATAAAGTTGGTGAAAGGATATCACCCTGTCTGACTCCATATCCAATATCAAACCAATCAGTCAATCTCCCATCTATATTTACAGAAGATAAGCATCCCGAATACATACTGGTAAGGTTTTCATAGAATTTACCATTGACTCTATACTTGAGTAGCTTATAAAAGAGCAAATTTCGATCAACCCTGTCAAATGCTTTTCAGCATCAATAAAGCTGACATAAGTTGCTTTCTTTTGCAAAGTTCTGTGTCTCAGCACAGCTGTTAAACTGTAAATATGATCATTGCAAGACCAGGTCTAAAGCCATTTTGCTCATCATGAAAAATATTCCGTTCTGCAAATGCGAGCAGTCTACTATTCAGGACTGAGGTATACATTTTATAGACCATTGACAGTAGGGATATAGCACGGTACTGCATAGGGACTTTGGAATCAATATTTGCATTTTTTGGAATGGGTTTGATCACAGCTTTTTTCCATTGTGAAGGAATCAGGGCGCTTTTAAAAATGCCATCAAACAGAACTTTCAGAAGTTGGACAGTGGAATTACTTTTGATCACTTCATTAGGTATGTTGTCGTACCCAACAGCTTTTCCAACCTTGGCTTTATTTATAGCTTTCCTGACTTCGTATTCACTTATGTCTTTGTTCAAATATTCAGTTTGGGTAACATTGGCTTCAAGCTGTACCTTTTCTCCAACAACCTGTGAGGAAAAGTCATCGTCAAAAGTTCCAGGTATGGATTCGGTATTATAGAGTCCATAAAAATCATTTTTCCATTTTTCAGAGAAAAGTTTCGTATTTCTCGCCAAAACTGCTTAGGGTTATCAGTATTCAGACCCTCAATTGACTTAATTTAGCTTTCCTGGTATTGCCTCTTGGCTTTTTTGTACATTTTATCAAATCTGTTTTGAGCTTCATAGAACTTTTTTCTACAAAGTCTCCTAAGTGGAGTGTTTTGAGTAACTTTGAGAAATTTGATCTCCGAATCACGGAAAGATTTCCACAGTATCGAAAGCTCATTGATAATTATGTACCTCTTACTATTCATTATATATTTATTGAACATATTATTAGATATAGATAGATAGATAGATAGATAGATAGATAGATAGATAGATAGATAGATAGATAGATAGATAGATAGGGGGTGGGGTGGTTTTCTGGGGTGTGCATGCCTCCGGATCAGACTCTGCCCCCCCACCACAGGATCATTCAGCCCAGGTTACGGCCCCCGTCATCTAATTTTGCTCCTACACAGGTACTTGGGTGTACCTCCATCCATCTATCTAACACCTATCTATCTTATCTTCTGCATCTGCCATTTATATATTTCGGCAATCTTTCTATCTATTTCTTTATAGATCTATCAATCTGTCTATCTGTCTATGTTCCTCTCTATCTATCTTCCTTTTTACCTGTATGTCTATATATATATATATATTCTGCATCAAAATTTTAAGGCCAATCATGTAGCAGGAGATCAGTCACATCACACGGCAATAAATAACAATATTGGTGTCTTGAAAGTGTTATTGGCGTGTGGAGAGTGATATTGGCGTGCCCTTATGCTCTTAGCACCAACCATGCACTTAATTGCCAATTACTTAAGGGAGGGCCAGGGTAGGGGGGTAATCTAACTTCTTGAAATGTCAATCTATCATTTTATAAATATGCTCATTGTAAAAAATGAAAAAAATAAGTATATTTCATATAAAAAAATTTGATATCTTTAGAAAAATCTGTATTTTACAAAAATGTATAAGTCTGAAAATTTTGGTGAAGAATATAACAAATAGTGGATGTTGAGTCGACCAATATTGAGTTTTATCGGCCTTAGCAGGTAATATTGGTCTCGGCCTACGGCCTCGAGTCTAGGGTGCGTCTTTTGCCCCAACTTGCTCAGAACCCTGTATACTTTTTTTTCTGGGTGAGGTTAGTCAATAGAAGTAATCGTGCCAAATTTCAAGAAATTTTATTGATGCCTAGGTGTAGCACATTTGGATTGAAATTTATCAAATTTCCTTAAAATTGTGCGATTTCTTGTGAATTACTAGGTTATCTATTATATTTTTTTCAATAGCCTTGAATATTGTTTAATAAGATTTCTGGGTCAAAACAGCATTTTCCACCCATATCTTACTCATTTCTAAATTTAAAATCAGATTAAAGGCTCAGCTTAGGTTCAGGAAGGTACTGTAGGTGGCAACACTGATTGCGTCGTCTATTAATGTCATAACATTATCATTAATTGTTGATAACAAGGCTGGTTTAGTATATATATCATATACAACAAATACGATTATTTTTCCCCTGATTACATGGTAACCTTTGTTAGAAATCAAACTTTTTCACTTCTTTGAATGCCTTTATCAAAATAAGGCTATATCTTGATGGAAACTAGAATTTCGATCATTTAAATGAGTTTAAAAATAAGAAGTTGCCAAGAGTTTCAAGATGCAGTGTTTATTTACACATTAAATCATTTACTTGTGACACTAGTAGTGACTTAATTAAAGTTTTATAATGTGATCAGCTGCACAGTACCTCACATGGTAAAAGTGTGAAGGACATTTCTGAAGTTTTATAGGCCTACAAAGATGTCAATCATCAAATTCAGCAGATCCTTGGGATAGTCCTTTTGCACAGCATTCTTAGTCATGCCAAGGCACTAGGATCAAGGTATTTGTTTTACAAGAAACTGTGTCTACAATTCTTCGCAAAGGAAGCAGGTCTTGTTGAGCTTCATAGCTTATAGAGAAGATATTTGGAAAAAAATAATACTCTGAACTTGTTTTATCTTTCTGTGAGAGAGCACATATTTCCTGTCAGACCCAAATAAGATGACTTTGGACTAAGTTTATATTTAATGATATGAGGAATTTCAAGTGTTACTGAAATAAAACATCAAGAGAGGAAAGACTCCTGCCACAGTGGCTGGGCACAGGACCATGAATATGTTCACCATTATATGTCAAAATTAGGAGAAAATTTACCCCAAAAAATGTCGTTCAGTGATTTAAATTCATTGTCAATGGCGGATAGTGGTTTGCAGCCTTTCCTCGGTGAGCTGAAAGAGATTGTGGCAGACCTTTTGTAAAACTTCAGAAGGTACCCTAATTATGATGATGTATTGATACATGATCTTGTCTTGCAGTATTTCTACTCTTCAATTGCGACTAGCAATCACTTGAAAAGGAGGGTGCAACTTGGATGGCAAAGTTTCTTATGCACTCTAGTTAGCTGTTGCTTGAATAGAGTCTTGTCTTTATTTGACAATTATAAATAAATAGTGACAATTAAGACAAGACTCCAGGCTTTTGCCTGTGCTCGCAGCATTCAAAAAATTAAATGATTCGTCAAATGTGAGGTATTTGTGTATGCACCTTGGTTGAATTCAACTACAACCCAAGCAATGACCTCGTACTATGCAATAATATCATCAAGTTATTAACAACTCACTCCACAATTTGGGAAGCTGAGCTGAAAGTACTGAAACATCGTCTCTGTTTTCTTGTTCCTGACATGATTGCTTTGACACTGTTTGATGATCACTTGCGTACTGATGAGAAAAATGCATACAGTAAGTTAGTTCAAGAAATATTAAAACAACCATAAAATGTCCGACATCAAAAGCCTTAAATTCCTTTCCTAGATTGAGGGAAAATATGAAACTGTGGGTTAGTGATTGCAGACTTATGGCATGCACATTGTTTCTTTAATGAAGATTGAACCATCCTTTTTGGAGATTGATGTACACATCAGAACCGTTTGAATGACAATATGATGACAGATGCATATCAGGGAAAAAGATCTCCAGTGCCTTTAGGGTTACAAATTACTGTGCAGAAAGAGGATAAAATTGGAAGCACATTATTAAGATCATTCAAGAAAGGAAGATCGATTTCAAAATGAACTTCTCTGAATCATCGCCAAAATCACAGAAAACGGCAAAAACTTGATGTTGTACACCTATCATATTTATGACCCTGGCAAGTGGTACCTAGCACTTAGCTGACCTCTATCTTTCCCAAATGGTGTCTGTACTTCATTATGTATGTTTAAATCTGATTTATCATGCACACCATGTTATCTCTTGATTAGCTATTACTTTGCTTTTCTCTCGAAATTACGAAAAACGACAAAATTTCAATTGCAATGTGCTACACCTAGGAATTCTTCAAATTTCATGAAATTTCAGAAAAATGGTCTACATTGATAACCTCACCACCAAAAAAATGTAAGGTTGGATCCAGAAAAAATTTCAATTTTGGGGGGCAGAAGGAGCACCCTAGCCCTCGACCAATATTACTGCTTCAGCCAATAAAACTCTATATTGGTCTCCTCACCATCCACTATCTATATAATATATGCTTATCTTTCTAGGGTTGCAATCTTTATCGGTTTTTTGGTTTAAAAAAAAATATACATAAAAATTGACTGAAATAAATCAGATTCAAATAAAACAAATCAATCTAAATCTAATAAACCATGAGTATTTGATGATTTCTAAAAATCAATATTTAAATCGCCTCGATTTAAATTGGGTAGACCTGCCATCTATCTCTCTACCTATCTGTCTATCTATGTATAGATCTTGCGTAGGTGACTTTATATATGAATTGCATGGCCAGTGTAAAAGCTTTCATTCAGCCATGCAGAATATATAGCTGTGGCCTGCTGACTCACCATCCATGAAATATTCTTAACAAAAAAAAAATCGTAGTCGGTTAGCTCATTCTGTTTGTTTTAATCTCATTTAAGAGATAACATTATACAGATAATCCTGTCTAGGGACTGCTTCGTGGGTCTAGGCAACCTATAGGGAGCTTTTAGGGCCTTCCTTAATTAAGCTTCTTTAAAGGCACTTTTAAGGAACCAGTCCTTACTTTTTTAGTCCTTTCGGGAAAAATCCCTACTGCATCTTTCTACGTATCCTGACAGGAACCGGGTCAATCTACAATATTCCTGATTGATTCTAGGAACACTCCCAAGGTGTCTGCAGACTGTTTATAGATCACTCTCAGAAATAAATTCATGCAAACCAAATAAGTTACTATCCTTCCAAAAAAATCACTTTCTACGTATTTACTGAAAATGAACTTCTACTTTTGTAGTCTACTACTGACCAACCAGCAGTGATACAGAATGAGCAATTGCAACAAATTTGACTTTTTACAAAAGCAGACGTAATATTTTTCAGGCGTTGCATCCAAGTTATCGAGGTAATGGGGACCTCTTCGATTTTGTCATCGCAAAAAGATTTCGACCACTCAAGATTGTGAATGAGACAGACGCCAGAAAATGTATTGCCAAACTCAAGGTTATTATTATCTTTACATATTACAATAATTTCTTATGCCATAATTTCCTCATAATATACTGCACTTTGTCCACACAGTCTGCCTTCCTTGATCTTTTACTTATTAGCTACTTGAAAGATGTTTATAATTATTTAATAAATAATTATTGTTCAAGTCTGACAAAAAGACTAAAGCAATTTTCAGATCAATGTTGAATAATACAATTTATACGATTCGACACTTCTGTCAGCCAATCACATACCAGTATTTCAAGGAAATAATTCCCTTATTCTTTGTTGTCCAATTATCTTCTCATGGTTGACTGTTTGAGTGTTTGTCTCATGGTAAAAGCCGGTTATTCACCATGGGATCAGGAATATGTGTTTATCACACCTCGGGCTAAAGCCCTCGGGTGATAAATCACATATTCCCTCTCCCGTGGTGAGTAACCTATACATACGTTATACACTGCAATATGTTAAAGTTTAGGCCAGGTTTTAGCTGTTAGGACTGAGCCAGGGAGTATTGACGGTTGAGTCTCCCCATGAAATCCACCTAAAGGGGTCAGTAGATGCATGTCCTTCTGTGTGAAGCCTACCTAAATATTCTACCTTATTTCTTGTTCCAGGTTTTTCTTCCTTTGGATGGTGATTTAAGCACTAGGTAAATTTTTATGTTTTGTTAGGTCTTCTTAACCATATGCCAGGAAATACGAGAGGCACTTAACTTATTTTGACAGAACTGAAAATGGCAGTGGACATTTTTGTATGGACAAATGTATGGTACTATATATTTTTTTTTACTTGTGCGCTTATGGGTCATCAATACACATAACATTTTAAAGTGACACATATGTCTCCCAATATGTGTGCCATCTGCCAATGTCGTAGGCCAGTTGTTCATTATAAACTGCAGCCATTTTAAAAATTACTTGCTTGTTTCTTGCAGGTTTCTGCACAAGTGGATACAACGCTATGTGGATTCAGATGTAAATATTCATTATATTGAAGTATTGAAATTTCTCGTCAGATACGGAGGAAACATTTTTCACGCTGGAGGAGCAGATACTTTGACATTTTTTCTGTACAAATTTGGCTCACAACTGAACGATGCATTAAGGCTGTCAGTTACAACTTTTCTTGAAGAAGTCATTAACAAATTGGGTGCTTCAAAGACAGATGATGTTCAAGGAAATATCTTAAATGACGTCATCAAGGAATTCTCAAGGAACGTTTCTGAAGATCCCAGTCACCTCTTGTCAGTTAATCTTATTGTTAAGATCTGCCTTGCAATTGTTGAGACATATCCAACCCTTCGTGATCAAGTGGATGAGGAAGGAAAAACCCCACTTCATAACCTCCTGGAAAAACTTTTGATTGAGGGTTTGTGGGTAAGAATTCCAGACTTTCTTGCCAGAACTGACAGTCTTTGGGATCTCATGGCCCAACTGATTACTGAGAAGAATGTAAACATCAGAGTTGCAAATAAAGTGACTCCATACTGTTGCTTTCTACTGTTGTGTGAATCAGTGACATTCCACGATGCACCAGATAAACAGAAAATAGCAAGGATGATTAAGGATGTAGAGGGACAATTCCAAGAAAAAGGAAAAAACGAAGAAGACACCAATCAAGGACTGAACTATCTTCGGTAAGTGGGCGCAAAAAAACGTAAATAATTTTACCACATCACTCTTTGTCATAGTTTATGAGATAATGCAAATCAATTACCGGATATCAAAACCATGATTTCATGTCTTAGTCTAGTATGCTGGTGATCTCCGATTTAGGCATGTGCCCCACAGAATTTCAAAATTTAGTTTAAAAAGCTGTGTGGGAACAGTGAGACAAAGATAAATTTTCGAATAATGGTCCACTGAAAATGTTTTGAGTTCCCCCACTTTTGGTTTAAACCATGCAGATCAAGACCTTCAGCAGAGCATGTCTAAGTCTATGGTAACCACTCAGCCATTATTTACGTATCTACATTGTGTCTATAATTTAAATAAAGTCTGGTGACTTCTGACATGATTAAATTTTCACAATAAGTCATCTAAGTTGAAATTGCAGTGTGAGAATATTCTGGAATTTAGTGATGTGTTATTGTGCGTTTGCAGGGAAAATGAAATGGAATTAGTCCTAAGGAGATTTTTGGACTTCTATGAGAACAAGTCGTATCAACCGAAACAGAGGGCAGGAAGGACATATGACACTGAACTGAAGGATGCAGAGATGGATGTGGAGAGGTTAAGAGATCTAAAGGGCAAAGGTTGTCATGAGTGCGTCACACACTTAACAAGAACTTGGGATTTCAAATGTTTTGTAAAGACCCACATCGAGCTACCAAATGACAGACTTGTTGGGATCTCACAGGGCATGTTGGAAGTCATGCTTGTGAAGGACAATGCTCAGGAGATTTATTTTATTTTATTGCAACATAAAACCTACATAGAAGGTAAAAAGAAGAAGGTGAATTATCATGCTTTGTTTGGTACACTCAAATCGTGTCTTGACAACGGCGCTCATCCTACAATGGGGGAAATTGATGAGATATTGTTACAGAGTGCACATCGCATGAAGCCGTCTTTGCCACTCTCACTATTGTTAAGCAGCTTGTTGGTGCATACAGAGAGCAAGGCAACACTGCACCCATGGAAATATACCTGAATGCATTACAGGACCAATGGAACATTAAAGATGATCTGAGAACAGCTGCAGGTGAAGTTGTCAGAGCAACTTATGGCTCTTTCAGTGATTGCATGAAATCAAAGAGTGTAATCAACAATCTCCTCTTCTTGCGAAGGGATGTTGGTATTGAAGACATCAAAACATGCTTTCTACAGGCAGATATACTTCTGCAGACAGATATGAGGGACCCACCAGTTACTAAATGGGTGAATGAAAGGAAGAAACATTGCCATGACAAATCAGAAATGGAAAAGCTAAAGAAAGATTTGAGACGGACAATGACCAAGAGAAATGACAACTGGCTCAGAAGGAACGTGCTGCATTTGGCTGCCATCTTTTGTCATGATGAACATGTTCTCAACTGCATTCCAGAAGAATTGGTAAGAAAGCACATTAATGGCAGGGACCTCCATGGTTGCACCCCTTTGCACATTGCACACCTGTATGAAAACTGCTGTGCCATTCTGTTTTTGGAATCCCACAATGCAACATCATCCACAGATGACTTTGGAGTACTTCCTGAATATTGTCATGCAAACCAGGATACATGCTACAAAGACAACTGTTCTGACATTTTGAAAACAAAATCTTCAGTTTTTGAGAACATGAAAGAAATGCTTGCCTTGCCAATCAATGAGTGTGCTACAATAGAAAAAGATTTGAAAGAGCTGTTTACAAGGATGGTGTCAAATGATGGATTCCTAAATGCTGACATAATCATTGTGGGAAGTGTGCGTGAGAAGATGAAGATTGGCAGATGGGATGAGTTTGATCTGCACATATGCTCTAAAATAAGACCCTATGGGAAAGAAGAGCCTTGGCCTTTTAATAATGAGCCATTTGCATGTCTGAGACTTCATGAGTACCTTGTCAGGCAATTTGAGTTGGTTGACAAAAAGGGGATTTCGTTGCGATGTGTGTCAGTTAGGCATCCATGGAAGTTTGTTTGGGAAGGACCCGGAAAATCCAATGGCCTGAAGATTTCTGTTGATGTTGTGCCAATATTTGTTCTGGACAATGACTTCAAAAAACAATTCAGAAAAGGATTGATAGTGGCTGATTCTCCTGGTCACCAACCAGTTGAGCACATGAAGTGGAAGATTTTGGAGGAAAGGCCTACATGGCAGAAAACCCCATGCAGGCACGAATGGGACGTCCTGGACAACCTGCCACCTGGCATCCGCCTGGGGATCCTCATCTCCAAAGTCTTACTGGAGGTATGTTGTATTCTCGAGTAAACCACAAAGAATAAGAATAAGACTAAGAATAAGTTTTATTTTTCTCGAAACAATTACAAATGATAAACATTAGCTCAGTTGAGCTAGTATTGGAGGAATAAAATATTAAACCAATTAAAAACAATTGGGTGATAAAGACAAACACAACTCTACAACTATAACTAACAACTATGACTAAGACTAATGACTATCTACTACATATAATATAATACATCAATAAAATAATGCAGTTGATTCCACTCTATATTCCAAGACATTGAGAATTCATCATACAAGAGTGAGAATATCTGAATAACACATTAAATTAAAAATCATTGATCATGCCAAAACACTAAATTAGAAATCATTGATCATGCCAAACATTTTCATGACATCACTATTTGCTCCTTCAAAGCAGTTCCATCTGTTTACAATGTCAATAAAATTTCCAACATCGATATCTTTTCCTTTATACTTGAGGGGAATCGAGTTAAGTAATTTAGCACCTGAAAACCTCAAGCTATTCTTGTCATATTTGACTGTCTTGAATATTTCTAATTCAAAGTATGATTATCATCACATGATAAAGTGACACTTAATTTCAACACTAATGAAAAAAGATTCACCCATGATTAAAACTCTGCAACTGGAAATTTTCATTGAGTGAAATAGACTCCATAAATAAACAGCTTTTTTTCTTCATGTTTCATAAAGATGACTAATCATCAAGTTGCTCTTTGACCCACTCATTGGTTCAGTTGTTCCTAAACTGAACCAAATAAAAAACGCAAAACTATTTCCAGGGCTGTATTTTTCTGTATATCATTCAGATGGGCTGTTGAGTTTATGCATATGTATTACCAGGTGTCAAAGGGCTCTGTTCCATAAAATTTTTCAATTCTGACCTTAGCATCAGCATCTGTCGCAAAGTTTATCACATTGGGTTATGGTGAGTGTACCGGGGTATTAGGCACTCAATAGAGCAAATCTAATGACTCAGTGTGAAAGCTTGAAGAAAATGATGCAAAAGGCCACACAATTTGCTTCAGTTGGTGCCACTAAACTTGTTAAAATTTTGTTGTTTGAGAAGTCAGGTCAGAGTTTGTCACACACAATGATATTGCAGTGAAACACTTCAACTATGGAAACAGGTCAAGGAATGGCCTAAACACATGCAAATGAGTGAAAAAGGCTTAGGGTCTATAAAAAGGACCTCTAACAACCTGTATAGCAGCCGCAGGACAAACAGCAATACCATGTGTCCTGTCCTTGTGGTTTTCTTACGGGGGCAGATGTGTGGTTGTGAGAATAGCAAAAGGAGGGCACAAAAAGTGCTGATGATTAACCCTGCAGCTGATACACAGGTTGTGTCAAGCCTTTTTGTTTGACCCTAAGCCTTTTTCATCCGCAGCCATTGTCTGGGTTGTTTGAGAACTTGTTTCCTTAGTTGCATTGTTCCATTGGAATATCATTGTGTGTAGAGAACTTTCACCTGACTTCTCAAAAAACTATTTTTTTAACAAGTCATTTTGCAGTCAATTTTAAAAGTGAATTGTGTGGCCTTTTGCATCATTTTCTTCAAGCTCTAATATGAAATCATTAGATTAGCCCTGTGGGGTGCCTAATACCCCTGTCCGATCAACGTACCCCAATGTGATAAACTTGGCCACAGACAAGCGAAAAATGGTCACACTTGAGTTATTTCATGTAACTGAGTCCTTTAACACCTGATGAAACAGATGCATACACTCAACAGCCCATATGAAGCATATCTAGAAAAATAAAGCCCTGGGAATAGTTTTGCGTTTTTTATTTGGTTCAGTTTATAATGTGAATCAACTGAGATCTCTGAGTTTTGCTAAAATTCATGCTCAGGCTTAAATTTTATAAGAAACATGGAAAATTTAGGGGTGCAAATTTTTCTGCACACCTCGCGGGGAGATTTGCCCGGCACTTGTGAAACTTCAAAATAGCGACCCACACTACTAAAAAAGACAATCTGATAATATCAGTCTCTGATAGATATTTTTAGTTCAAAATTATTTGCCAAAATGAGCAAACAGTCCGAAGTTGAAAGCATTGATATCTTGAAAATTTGTGAATCTCTTCCATCTTCAGTATTTACTGTTGCTTGTTTTTTATTATAAACTGTATATATGCCTTATTACTTAATTCCATGAACATTTATAATGAAACCTACTCTGATGAACATTTCTAGTGACATTTTCTTCGGACAACTATTCTACCTGGTACAAATAATATTTGCTGTAAAATTTTTCATAAATGTTATCATTTTAATGTGATATATTCCTTTGTTGTGTAAAAAATATTTACTTTTCTCCTTTGTGAAGCTTAAATGAAATAAAGTATACTAGTGAAAATCCATTTTGCAATTGTAAATTGTTGACGTGTGATTGATTTTAAATAGATGAAGCTATTGGCAATGCATCTTTATCAATTTCTAAATGTAGAAACAATCTACAGATGGAAAAAGATAACTTTGAGACCTCTCTGATATTTTTGTTGCAGGCTCAGAATCAAACCAGAGAGACTGACCTCATGCAAAGAGGGGTCACTTCTTATGCTGTCAAGAATGCACTCATGTGGCTCATGGCTGGAATAATGGTATGGTATTTCAGATAAAAAGTTATACAAACTTGCTGTTCTTTTTTCAAAGTTGCCTTATATTTGAACAATAGCTGTATAGGGTGTATATTTTAAACAGATTAGATCTGATACGCTGCAGATTTCCACTGGAGTACCTCAGGGCTCCATAATGGGACTGCTTTTGTTTAAATTATATTTCAATGATATTGCACAAACATAATCCAATGCGCAATTTATAATATTTTCTGATGATACGAACATTGTATTTCCCTTCGAAAAATCCATAACTCCCTCCGTTAACCAGAATATCACTGACCAAGTTAAAGAAATGATTGACTGGTTCTCCGCAAACAAACTATCTATCAATGTTTCGAAAACTAAATTCATGATCTCTCATACACCAAGGAGCACAATAAATGAGGCTAATTTAGACTTTTACCTTTATTTAAGTTAATGGATCGAGTCCGCCAAATTAAATTTCTTGTTGTTATTCTTACTGACAAGCTAAACCGCAAAAAACCATATTGATTTAACCGCCAATAAAATTTCTCAGATAGCTGGCATTATGAATAAACTTAAACATGAACTTCCTTCCAATATTAAAAAAAATTCAAACGTACAGATCATAGATTCACATTTGGTAATCTTACATTGGATTCTGTGTCTGAGTACAAGTATCTTGGAATTGTAATTAATGAATTTTTGAACTTTGAATATACAGCTGGTATTTTGTCTGCAGCAGCCGGTCGAGCTTTAGGTGTTGTGATTTCTAAGTTTAAAACCTTTAAAAATGTTGGTTTTCAAACATTCTCTAAGCTATATAATGCAAATGTCACCACAGTTATGGATTATGCTTCGGGAGTTTGGGGATTTAAAGACTTTGACTCATGTAACAAAATTCAACAGAGAGCAGGTAGATACTTTTTAGGGGTGCATCAGTGGACGCCATTACTTGCAATTGAAGGTGATATTGGATGGGATAATTGTAGAATAAGACGTCATGTTGAAATGTGTAGATTATTGCAGTTATTCCAGCGACACTGTATTAGGGAGTGATCGAGTTCATTCAATGCAAGTGGCCCCCGACTATATAGGTTGATACTCTTATGGTGACTAGTGCTCACCACAAGTATATACAGTACAACCATCTTAAAATGGCTCAACATAGTGATCCGTAGTGATCCAGAGCGGTCTGGATAAAGAGTGATCTGAATTGATATAACTCTATCTGTGGTGATCTACTAATCCACTTTTAGTGAAAATCAATCATGTCAATTATTTAGGATTATAAGTCAAAGAACAGATAAAATCCATCTAACAATTGAACATATTGATTAAGGAAACATATCCATAAGTTATTTGGTACAGAAAAGTACATTTATTGATATTAATTTTGATTAATAGATACGGATCACAACAGATCACTCCAGATCGATCACTCCATATCAACCAAGATCGCCATGGATCACTACAAATCGATAGATAAGTGTCGATCCAAACTGACGAGCCATTTTATGATGGTTGTACTGTAGGTCTGTCCAGTTCACTGTCAATATCAACTGAGGCACTTCAGTCCTGTTGGCGGGAAGCTGTCTACTAGAACGACACCTAGTGGACAGTCACGATACCACACTCCATGTTGACATGGATCCACTTGGTAATGACGAAAGTGAAGGAATCCAAAAGAACAGGAAGGCGCACTGCACTTGTCCTTCCCCCTATCTTCCTTCTCCTCCCCATTTTGAAAAATCCTCCATTAGGGACGGTACCAACTTCTGCCCCCAAAGATATGTAATGTAGATAATTCCCAACGACAATTTCCATGATATGTAGATAAATAGGGTTGAAGCCAGGCACTTCAACTAGATGCATGGTCATCCAAGCAACAGTCAAACAAAATTTTGCAATAAATAATGCAAAAAATCCTTCCCTCATCACAACATGGATTAGATACAATCAAACCCAAGTCAATTTCAAGGATCGGCGATGTAAAAAAAAAAAAATTAATTTAGGGCCAAGATAACCTGACCCTAAGAATAAGGAAGATGTCTCCGTTGAATCCTGCTCCTCATTGTGGCACGCCAGACTTGAGTATCACTGCCGGTCTTGAAGTCTAGATTTGGCAGTCTTCTCAGTGAGCTGTTAAAATTACCGAGGCCATGATGATACGAGCCATAATTTGAGGCTTGAACAGTTGATGACGTGGAGTCTATACAATTCCTGGCAAAGTGGCTGTAATTCCTGCACTGATAGCATCTGATGGAAGGTCTATGCCTTGTGGTGATGTGAGATGCAGGATGATGATGAAAAGCACAGTTTTTGGCAATATGACCAAGACCTCCACATTGGTGACATACAATGGAGGACAGGTGCCTGGATGGACATTGAGGTGCAGGATGACCTGCACCCCCACATTCAAAACATAGAATGGAGTGCCGACGTCTTGTAGGACAATGAGGTTCAAGTAAAAAAAAGATGACTTGCACCCCAACACTCAAAGCAGTTCCTGGGCTTCCACGGCCTTGTCTTGGAAACTTCTGATGGCAATGCACCACCATGATCCTCATGAGATGGAGAGGTAGAATGTTGAGAATCTTCTGGAATCTCGTAGGATTCACATGCAATTGGCTTGTAAAGTGCAATTTTCTTCACAGCTTTGATGATAATCTCCGGTAACTGGATTATTAAAGTTTCATGGACAAGCTGCACATTTTTAGTTACAACCCTATCTACAGACGAACTAGCTGCAGCTGATGGGAGCCTTGAATTTGCAGACTGATTCCCTGTAGCAAGAGATAAATCCCCCTCTGCAGGTTTTTCAACTGTCACAGCTGACTTGCCATCCGCTTGATGCTTGTGACGAGGTGAATTGACCAGACCTCTCCAGGCTCTCCTACTCGGACTTCGAACCAGCTTACGATGAACTAGGCTGTTGAACTTGGATCCAAAGTTCAAGTAACAGCTGTCATAATCAGGTGCAGCAGGTTTTACTTCCTGGTTGTCCTCATAGGGTGAAGTAAGGCTGGGATCCATCCCATCCTTATCAGCAGGTAATAATACATTAGAAGGAGGAGAATTTGTGGCGTTGAGAGGCCCCTCCTTCGGCAGTGTATTGCAGACTAACTTGTTGAGTTGTCACTGTCGCTAGTGAAAGTTTTGAAGCATTAAATTTCTCTGGTGACTCAGTCTTGGAGTGGTATGGAAATATTTGATATTGGATGTCCATTCCCCTCGATCATGATGATCCAAAATATGCTCAAGCGATGTTTCGGACCAAGAATATAAAAATAATACAAGAGGTGATCTCCCCAACATCTTCCCGATATTGAATGATTGACATAGCAGCAATCTCATTCACACCTTCAATCAGCATGAGTTCTTCTTTGGAATCAGTGTTGATGTCGTATTTAGCTTCCATCTTAAGAAATGCAACAATATCAAAATAAATTCTAAGGAATGACAGAAATTGATGGCAAGCCTCAAATGTAATGGAAGGGTGGGAAAAAATTCCGACTCGCTCAGACTCACAAATTGACAAAATCAGATAACGTGCAGAATGCAGAAGAAAGTCATCACCCTCAGGACCAACACTGCACATAGAAAGTTATGGGCGATAATAGATCGCGTGAAAGGTCATGATTTTCACTTGCACCAAAAAATCAGAAAAAAAATTAGAAAAATTCTGGTGTCAAGCAAAACCATGACCTTTCATGTGAACACACTGAAAAAGCACACTTCCTGTCTATGGACCAATCAGATTGCAGGATTAGAGCTATTTTACTCTCAAGAAAACCACAAAGTCCATTGCAACGTATGAAATGGAACCATTGTATTTTCTATGTGCACTGTAAGCTGTAACTGGGAAACTCCAGTGTTTCAAAATAGAGAGCTGCTATTTTAGACATAATTGACTGTAATCAGTGTTCGAAATAAGGGGGGTCAAGGGGGTTTTGACCCCCCAAATGTTATAAGGACCCCCTCAAATACATTTTTTAGAGGGACCCAGGGGGGGTCCTTAAAAAACCCCCTCAAATACTAAAAGTGCATGATTTAATCCAGAAATGGGGTTTTCAAAAGTAATTTTCTAGGATAATACATGCTTGAAACCATCTGAATTCATGTCAGAGTACATGTAGTAAAAGTCCTTTCTGAAACCCCTCAGCTTCTAGGGGCCTTTGGTGGCCCGCCGACCTCCGACGGCCCGCGGATCTCCGGCCGCAAAAGCTTCGACCGTTCAGGCCTTGCCAGTGACAGACCCCCCCAAATGACATGGGCTATTTCGACCACTGACTGTAATCCTTTCACAGCTTGGGTGTGAATCAGCTGTGTTTGACAGGTGTTATGTCACACGAATTTCTACTTAGCAGCGTGTCAAACTTCAATAAAATAGCTTGCACCAGCAGACTTTTGAATGCAAAAAAATCTGCAATATGTTGACTTTCATAAATGACATGTAGCTCCAACTTGTCTTAATTGCTAACAAAGTAGATTCACTCAGATTCTGACAAGCGAAAGTGACACGTTTATAAACTAATGTCAATGAAACACGTAGTTTCTTTGCTCCTGCACTCAGTCTGATAATAAATAGTGCTATTAAAAATGTAATTTACACATCCAGAGAATCACATAGACTCACACAGAAATCATTGACTGTCAACAAGCATTTACCAACTTCAATCTGAATCATAGAATCATAAATTTAAACTCCACTTTCCACGGAATACACAGCAGCAAAAAATCCAATTACAGTCTCAAACCTTCACTCATACAGTCTTCAACAACATTCCGTAGTTTATAGCTGCAGATGGTCAATCCAATGCCGAATTTGAAACTGTTGGCGGGAAGCTGTCCACTAGGACGACACCTAGTGGACAGTAACGATAGTTACGATACCACACTCTCAGTCTCATATTGCAAACAGCAGATGTGTGATACAGGTTTGGTATCTCGTGATATATTTAGAGCGCATGGAACAACTTATTTCCAGTTGAGCCCACGGCATGTGTCAGTTTTCCCAACATCCAGACTAGGCTAGGACTGCTGGCAACAGTACCCAATTAAGCAGTCACTAAGTACTGAATTGTCAGTTGCCGCGGTCGCCGGTAGGGATTTGAACCTGTAATGTATACAATATCAGCTGAGACCTTAAAAGAAGGGTACTGCATCAGTCTGTTCATCATTCTCAGTGCATTGGCAGCATTATTTCCTTTTTTAAAACTCTAGAGATGTGTGTCTGTAATTGTTTAATTCACCATCAAGGAAAATCCAATACCGCCCCCTTCCCATCAATATTTCAACACATGCAACAACTTTTTTTTATCATTATGCATTATCATTTTTCTCAACTGGAAGAGCCACATATTTTCTTACATTTCAGCCACATACACAAGCCTAAGCAGTTGAATTTTAAGATGTGTCAATAGCTTCATGCAAAAGTTGTCATAATTTCACCAAGGTGTAAAGATTCAAGTGCTTACGGCATTCAAAAATAGCTGTGTTGAAGTTTCGAAAGTTGGACAAATATAAAGAAACAATGATCAAGGGCTAGCAATGCATCAAACAGTGTTGATTTGTGAAAGTAATTGATACGAAATGAAAAATCAAACTTTAAATTGGTCAAGTTTCCGTTTGAATAGAAATTATGACAATCTTGCTGCAACTTGAAGTTTCACTTTCGGCAAAACGAAATGGATAGAGCTGGCTTATTGTCAGTTTCAGATAGAGCCAAACAATTGATGATAATTACAACACCTAATATGTAAATGGCACAGCCATGAAATTCGCGCAGCTCTTAAAAAGTTTTTTTAGGACTTATGGTTTTACCATAACTTTCATTAAATTTATTTCATATTCAAAAGGCAGTTATGTTACTGTTTCAAAAAAATTGAAAGACGGATATATAGTATATAGAAAAATAGAGAGAAATTTAGACTAGAAACTAGAAAGATAAAATAGATCAAAAATACAATATATAGATAGATAGATAGATAGATAGATAGATAGATAGATAGATAGATAGATAGATAGATAGATAGATAGATAGATAGATAGATAGATAGATAGCAAATAAATAGGATTAAGAATAAATAGAATTGATAGTTAATCAGCTAAATAGTAAAAACTTACTAAAAAAGGAAGACAACACTGAAAGCTGCCAAATTTAAGTCTATGCTAGATTGTTGATATTACATAATAGTGATAAGAAAAACAATAACATGATCTGCATGTAGATTAATTGCTCACTGTTACATAATCATCAGTTGACAAAGATTATGTGACCTTAATTTTGTTATGTTTTCTAGTTGTCTGTTTTGAAATGAAATGAATCACATGTTAATAATTTAATTTAGCTTGTCAAAGCTTATAATTAACTATTCCATAAAAATAATAGATACAGGGAATATTAATGGAGAAAATTGAATTTTTAAGACACTTTTGAATATGAATATGTCATGTTTTGTTAAATTCGAAACTAAATCATTGATAAGAAGCTGGTCCCACTTGACCTAATTTCCTGCTGTCGACCATTGATGTTGAGACCATCACTGCACAGATTTTTGAAACCTTTCTTGTGCTAAGTTTCGCTTCGCGAAACGGCCTTCGGCCGTTTCGCTGCGCGAATATCATGACATTGCACTCTCATATCTATATAGTCAATTCACAGTTTTAAACAAATGATTAAGCAATACTTAAAGGCACATTTATATCCATCATTAATTTTATCAACTACCTGACACATCATTATTAATTCACTTTATTCTCTTATTTATTAGTATAATGTAATGTTTGTTATCACTTACAGCCAGAGAGTAATACTTCAATTGCAAATGTCATGGAAGAGAAATACGGAGCCCTCTGCCAACAACTGCGCTTCACCTCAAATGACCCAAAATGGATGAATGAGGAAGACTTGAAGAGATTTGCTGAGGAAGGCAGGTTTTGGGCAGAGAAGATATTTAATACCCTTCATTTTGTGTTAAAGAAAGAAAGAAGCGTTCTAGGCTGCTTCGTAGGAGATGTTAGGCAATCTAAAACACTTGATGAGGCACATACAGTGATTGACATATTATATACCTGTGAGAATTGCCTGGAGAGGTTGAGACCACAAGTGTTCTTCACTGAAGAGACATGTTCTTCATCAGGTATAGTTGCGTCTAAAGTTTATTTTATAATGTTTGGTTTTTCTCTTAGTATTTTGTTCTATTTGGGAGATACAATGTTATGATTGCAGTCAATTAAAACTTGTCACCCTTAGCAATAATATGCATTAAATTACTTCATAATACAAATATCAATAGTAAGAATGGAAATGAAGGAAACAGTGTTTAATTTTCGTGATACCAAAATAAAAAGTTCAATGAAAGTTGTGTCTTATTTTGTTGAATACCTCTTTTATGAAATCTGCACTTAGCAGTGGTGCTGTGGTGCATGTGCATCTTACGAAATTTAGTGGAGATTTCTCTCTGCATTACTTGTCATAGCTGATTTCGCTATTTAATTATTTTTCATGAACAATTTTATTATTATTATTAATACATTTGTAGAGCACTACAAGTATTTAAAATAAAACATTCTAGTGCGCTTGACAAGGAACAAGAAATATAATACAATAAAAATATTACATATCTAAAATTGTATATAAATGCAAAATCAGAATAAAAACAATTTCCACTAAATGTGATCGGATACACATGCAACACAGTACCACTGCTTTGCAGACGTTAGAAAACAGCTATTCAACAAATTAAGACATGAAGATCATAGGAAAAGTTTTTGATGTCACTAAAATGTGCACTCCATTTGCTTCATTTCCAAACTCACAAAAACATATTTTGAATAAGTAATTTTATGAATATATTGCTATTTGGTGACAGGTTTTATAGTAAGCAATCATAATATTGTGTCTCCCAAATGGAAACCAACATTTAGAGAAAAGCCAAATATCATTCCACTCCTTTACTGTCAACTCTGTCATCACATCAAGATCACAAAATTGTGTTTTTCTTTCTGTAACATAGGCCTGATGTTTTCATCAGATGAGGCAGCAAGTGATGCCGTTCTAAGGACAAGGTTGCAAGAAGTCATCAACAAGTTGAATGAAAAAGCCAATATGGTGCCAGGTGGACGCTTGTGGAAACTGAGAAAGGAAGTGAAAAGGACGGAGAAAAGCATAAGTGATGAGGTGATCCGTGCTGAGCTTGAGAATTATGGCATGGAGATAGAAAAAGGACCGATAATGGAAATAATCAAGTTCCTGAATGGAAAGATTGACAAACTCTTCAAGCGTACTAAACTGACCCAGAAGTCTGCACAGTATGAACATTGGGTGTATAAAAGAATAATTTATCATCCGAATAAGGCACTTATGGAAAAAGAAGAAAAGGAATTTGAAAAGCTCGACTCAGAGATAAGGAAATTGCGTCAGGAACTGGCAGATGCTAATCACAAGGAGTCAGTTGTCTTTAGGATAAGAGGAGAAATCGAAGAGCTGGAAAGTAATGGCAACAATGACATTCCTTCACTCACAAGAAAGCAACAACAATGCTTGGAGCTTGAAAAGGAGATAGAGGTACTTTGTCATAACGAAAAGTGGCATGTGCGTTTTGAAGAGCTGGAGAAGGTAAGAGGAGACTGAAACAGGCAGATAATTTAAAATGATAGAAAAATAGTCCCATAATATCCTTCTTTTTGGCAGAGAGGTGAAATTGTATGCATAATTACTGTAATGCACAGTGCCGCCTGTAAGTAAGTGAAACGCACGATATTGTGCCATTGCATCAATGCTAAACATCCTTAACCAAAATGCTTCTGGAAGGACGAATTCTCATCTAATGAGTGGAAAACATTTTGGGTCATAAAGGCCGATATGTTAGGCATGTGGGATAAAGATAGCAGCCAATGTTCTTTGCTGTAGTTGGAGTTAGGTATGCGTCAAAGTCTTTGATAAGTAAATGAAACGCAGGCCCAATGTTAAAACATAGGGAAGGGTGGTTCACTTACTTATCAAAGACTTTGACCCATACCTAACTCCGACTACAGCGAAGAAAATGGGCTGCTATTTTTATCCCACTTGCCTGACACATCGGCCTTTATGACCCACTTTGTTTCCCTTTCATCCGATGAGAATTCAGGCCTCCACAAGCAGTTTGGCTGAGGATGTTTAGCATTGATGCAATGGCACAATGTCATGCGTTTCACTTACTTACAGGCGGCACTGTAGCATAGCACAGCTGATACGAAAATATGATGTTAAAGGATCATTTTGCAATTATACATACAATGTCATACATCTTAAATTTTACTTAGTGCAATCATACAAGCACACATACTTTGAAGTAAAGTGATTAGAGTTTTTCGAATGGAGAGGGGGTGAATTCTTTCTTTTGGGTTTGATTCTTTCTTCTGGTTTGGATTTTTATTCATGTTTGCCATTACTTTTTATTATTAGTTTATATGTTGGTTTTCTTCATTACATTGCACCCAACCTTATGTTTTATTGTTGATAACTTGACTCTCAAAATGAACACTTACATAATGATTATTGTTCTTGCTTCTTGTTTTCCCAAATGCAGGTGATAAGTCAAACATTCCAGATAAACGAACTGCATGGATGTAACACAAAAAAGGGTCCAAAGAATTACCGCTCATCAGCTGACGAGAGCGACTCCTGCAACGAGGGTGATTACTATATTTCAGAATCTTGCTTCAGATGCCGCACTCTAAAAATTATTTGGAATATGTTTAGTTAACATGGTTGCTAAACACTAAACAGTTGTGACCGTTTTTAGTAAATGTTCAACAAGAAGAGTTACTAATTGGTTGCTATGCAGCTGCAACTCTTTGGGTTGAATGTTTATCAAGAATAGTTGCGCCTGAGTGACGACCGAGTTGGGTAAATGTTTTCAACAAAAACAGGTAGAAGGTCTTTGTTGAGCTACAACCAATCCATGTAAATATTGACTTGGGGTATTTGGGTAAATATTCACCCAACTAAAAAACAGCCTTCAACCAGAGTGAATGTTTACTCACTTCATGTTGCCTTTCATGCAATGAGATACAGCAGAGCAGTGGCCATTTTCAGTAAACCTATATTACAATATGCCCTCATAAGAAATGATCAAACTATTTACTTATAAGCAGTTGCCACATGTGCTGGCCTCTATTCTCTATATATTTGATTTCGTATTCAAGGTCAAACATGTAATTTCTGAAATTACTCTTGTTTCAAAACAGAAATTTCTCCTCTTTTTTTCAGATATGTCTGATAACTACAGACATAAAAACTCCAGCCTTCCTAAGAGCAAAACAGACCAGGATGACAACTTACAACCCAGAGTGAGTAATTTCCGATACAACTGTCCAGCTCATTCAAATGTGACATAAACTTTTAACCAGATAAAGTGGGTCCAGTCAGCAAAATTACAGAACACACAGAGATTATAGTTATGTCTGAGTTTGACCTTTGCTCATCACATGACCTTGACTATTCACTTGGATTGTCATTTGAGTCCCTAGAATTACAAGTGCCCATTCGAGGCAATCAACCCTCATGAGCACCCAGAAATGGGCTTAGAGGGCTTTACTTACCATATCTATCTATTTTGAGGCACTTTTGTGTTGGAACCAGTAGCCTTAATGATGACAAGTTTGATTCTTCACTTCCAATTTTCAAAGGTGTATTAAAAAATGCCTTATGTTTCAGCTTAGAGCCCTGATGCGAAAACGGCAGCTTCGAAACACTCGATCCAGAAGACCTGTCATCAAAACTCAAACACATCACACAATCGTGATTTTATCAGATTCACGTGGCGAAGGTTTTGCGGACTGGATAGAGCGTCACGGCAATAATGATGACCATGATCACATCATCAAAACATTTCCAGGCAAAGACCTCAGCCATATTGCAGCAGAGGCAAAGGAAATAACTTCCGAATTAGACACACCATTCTACTGTGTCATCTTTGCGGGGATATGCAGCCTTACTGACGCATCATTTTTGCAAGGCGAAAAGCGGTTGCACTACCCACTCCATGCGCGTCAGGACAAGGTGTCAAAAATTGTTGATGTCATCAAACACCTAAGCCAACCTGATGAAAATTTTAACATCTGCTTTTTCGTACCTGCCAGCCTTCACAAATATATTGTGTATCATAATCCTGCAGGAGTGCCACCAGCCACTTTGAATAAAGAGCAAGAGGCGTTAATTGATGACATCAATCAAATAAATGACAAAATTGACAAGCTCAACAGGACCAGAAGCATTAAATCTATCAATTTAATGAAGAAGGTCCAATTTAGGAATAGGAAAAGGAACGAGAAACACATCACAGATGGCAAAAAATCTGTTGAGTTCTGTGACAAAGAGTTAGTTGATGGTGTCCTTTTCTCTGCTAGATTGAAAAAGGTGTATTTCCAAATGATCTATGATGCCGCTATTGAAAACATAATTGATCAACAAATCTTATCTCGAAATTCCCAAGATTCCTGAAACCCTCTAGCCCAGGAAAACCAGTGAGGCAATTAAATTTTAGATTTGGCTTTTTGGTTTTTTATGGACATAATAATGTTTTTGATTTGGACAATTCCTTGTGATTATCTCTAAAGTCTTACAGTAAACGCTGTGCCATCTTGAATTTACATATTGTACATTGTAATTTTGTAACTGATGAATTAAAAGACACATATTTTGTCTTTCGTGAACCATGAATTTGCAAAACATAGTTTATCATTTAGATTTTCTAAGGTTTTTAATAACGTTGAATTATCTGTGAGGCAAAAGATACAGAGACAGAATTGGAAGAGCTTGGGGTCACTTTCAACAATGACCTTTCCTGTGACACTCATGTGAATAAGTGGATTACCTCCTCCATGCGAAAGATTTATGGGCGTACTTCCATTGGTGTGTCCTATTCCGGACTCCTCCGCAGATTTTAAAGCTTACATACATATTTACCCATGGAATACAATTGGTGCCCCAACTATGACTTATAAATGGCATGGACATCATTGTCTTGTTGGCTAAAGATATAAAAGGTGTGAAATCCCCAATGCACCATTATTGCACAAGTCTGTATGGAGTTGTTATATGTAACTCTGTTGATAAGGATATTGATAGGTTGTCAATTGCTTGGAGAAAAGCCATGAGAAGAATGTTTAAATTACCTCCACGTGCTCACAGTAATCTTTTACCGCATATTGCAGAGGTATTACCTGCTGATGTGACAGTATATTTGAGGGCTTTAGGTCATATTTGTAAAGGTATCGATCATAAAAATTCAAGTGTAAATTGTATATTCAATATGAGCATATTTAACCTATCATCAATTATGGGAAATACTTTTAAACACATTTGCCATCGTTATAAAATCTCAAAATCTAGTAATTATTTGAATATGAACAATTGTAATGAAATGTTATAAAAGCAGTATTGATGAAGAAAACATGAGAACAGGCAAGCAGATTAGGCATCTACTTGATGTTAGAGACAACGTGCTATATGAGGATTTAAATTTTTCATATATAATGATATCAAAGATCACATAGGGGCCATTCCACGCCAAATGGACCAACAGGTCCCACATCATGTCTTCAGATTTTAATGAAATGTTAGCATGACTTACATCCACATGTGTAATGAAGACCTGCAAAATATTTCTTTCATATTCGCAGTATTTACAATTTGACAGCATCTTGAATTTTTTCAACTTCTGACGAAAAATGCTATTTGCCACATTTCCTATCTATTGATAAGGCAGCTGAAGTTCCAATTTTCAAGGTATTATCACAAGATTTTGCACACTTCATTCTGAGATATGCATGATAATGCTACCCAAATATAATGCAGATGCTGGCTTTGCTCTTTCTTCGCCAGCCCATTGAATTTTTGCAAAAATTTCGCAAATTGCCGGTCTTTGGAATTTTTTTGCTCAAAGACCGATAGTTCAATATCAATAAAATTATGTGAAAAGGAAGCCATTATGAAGAAGTACGAGGGGTTTTCCATAAGTTCTGTCCAACTTGCCATAACTTTTGCAATATTTAATACAGAAATATGATATTTGGGTAAAATTATAATGAAGTAATTTTCAAATGATCCTGAAAAAATCACATCATAGAAATAAAAAATAAATGGTTAATTTGTTGCCATGGAAACCAAAAGTCATCAAATGCGGCCCAGGGCACTTTTAGAGGTACAGATTCATTATATCTTGTCAAGAATTAATTTTTTTACCAGGACTACAGGACAAGAAACGTGCTAAAAAGAATCCCTAACATTTCACAAATTCCCAAATTAATGAACTTGACATTGAGTGCATTTCCTCTAACTTTATATGTCCTTTTAAAAATCAATGCCTCATAGTCCTCATCTTGAGAAGACCGAGGTCACAGTCTTCACGTTGCTGTAGGCAACGTAGACTGAGGACATTGCATTTGCTGAGCTGTCTTGAAAATCATTGGGAACAAAAAGTGATAAAAACAAACAATCAAACATGAACACAAACAGAAAACAGCAATCTGCAAACAGAAAGCAACATAAGCGGTGATCTTGTTTTGTCTCCAGTCCTGAGGTGTTTTCAACACAAAGAACAGTCAAGATATTTAAAAAGTGGGAGGGAACATTTATTTCTGGATGTCACTTTAAATAACATCAGAATATGTGGCAGTTTTCATCAATTTATCAATCTGTCAATGTATCGATCAGGATTTAAGATTGAGACGTATTTCGGGGAATTTAATTTCTTGAACTACACTGAGAGTAATATTTGACTGAACCAAAATTACAGATGATGAAATTAATAAAATTTTAGTGTCAATGCTGACCTGCCCCCTACAGGAGCTTTTTGCTAAAATATTAAAAAAATAAGTTTTATTCAGATTTTTAGAGTTTTGTTATGGAATCATTGTCTGTGTTTCCATCCTGCCAAGAGGCCTGCAAACTTTATTCAATCTAAATGCGATCTGAATTTGTCAAATGTGGTCTGAGTCAATCACTGTTCACCAAAGTGTGTTTGGAATCAACCAATTAGATCATACATGCAATGCTTGACTGAGTATGATTGACTGCTGAATGTAATAGTCCAATACCACTATTTGGAAAACAATAGACATAGAAACTTAAATAGCAAATTATGAACAACAAAATGATTAACAGCTATCAGTTTTTAAAGTCTCCCTCTCTTCAGTCTGAAACTCCTTGAATTTTTTAGTGGTAAATTGTAGAAAATAGGCCGATTTTGACACTTTAAAGTACAGGAAAGTTCTGAAAATCGCACACAATACATTTTAAACCATTTCCTATCAGCCCATACCTTTATTTTTGATGGGAATAGGCCCTAAACTGCCGCGACACGCTCCTTGTTGGAAGTTATAGTTCTCAACCTGTCTTTTGACTCCCATCCTTCTCAGCTACACTGAGAAGGTGGGTCTCCTATCTACATCTTGAGATCACTGTTGGTGTTTCGCAGACTTTTTGTACTTTACGATGGGTTTTCCATAAGTTCTGTCCAACCGGTCACAACTTCTGATAGATTTTCCACAGGAAAATGATATTAGGGTCAGTTGATATTGAGGTAATTTTCAAATTATCCCCAAAATATCAGATCATAGAAGTAAAAATAAATTGTTGATTTGTTGCTATGGAAACCAAAAGTCATGAAATGCGACTGCAGTCTTGTAAACAGACACGTACTTGATATATCTTGTCAAAATATCTAATTATTACAAGAGATATAGAACAAAATATATTCAAAACATTCATAGCCATTTCACAACTTCCTAAACTAATGACTGGGACAACGTAAATACATTTTCTCAAACTCTCTAACCATGCCTGAATAAGATGCCTTCGTCTTCATGTTAAGGGCTTTTTTGGCATTGTCTAGTCTTCTTTTCTTAGGTCGTCCAATGTGTGCTTTCTTCATTCAGAAAAAGTTTGTACAATCTTTATTTGGTTCTATCACTCATACTGTCTTCCTTGTATGTATGATAGAAGGTTCTTACTCTCTCTGCAAGTTTTTATCCAATTTAATTGAAGAAATATAACAGGGATATGGGCCATTCTCAAATTTCGGACAACGGGTATAGGAAAATTGTCCTGTAACGGAGGGGACAATGTGGTAACGGAGGGGAATTTTGATGTAAAATACCAACTGTAGGAACAGCAACAATAGGAAAAATGATAAAAGATTGATGTAACAATTATTTTCAGAAGTACTTCATCTCGTATCAGTTGATTTTTTGGTCCAAATGTCGATTTCTTGCTCATGATCTGGAAACGGAGTGGACGGTAACGGAGGGGAACAATTTTTTGCTTTTCGCTCATTACTGTGTTTTATTTTGGAGATTAGACAAAATCATTGCAGAATATTAAAACCTGCCACCCTCAGCAACATATACATGAAATCGCTCTGTAAAATAATCATTGGTAAGCTTGGAAATGAAGGAAACGGAGGGGACATTTTAGTGGGACCAAAAACATTTTTTATGAACATTATGTCATAATTTATTGAATACATGTTTTATGAAGTCTGCAAGGCAGTGGAACTATGGCGCACATGCGTCTGATGATATTCAGTGAAAATAGCTCATAAAAAACAATAACGAACAGAGCCATGGCAAGTAACGGAGGGGACAAAAAAATTGACATAAATTAGTGACACGACTATTGTATCAATTTAATCAATGAAATTATACACAAAAAAAATTGAATATGAACTAAATATAAATTCAAGTCTATATTCCTATGAATCGTGCAAAGAAACTTTGAAAATAATGGTATATTAGGAGGAAAATGAACACTTGATTTTGTCATGTCAGGTCAAGTGACAGGGAAAAACCATTGATTTTGCACGGATTTCTGGAAATAATGCATTAAAAAAAGTCTAATGAATGACTTTTTGCTCCAAATGCAGTGGTTCTTAGTAGAAATATGAATAACAGATGCAGAGTGACGCTGCAGATATTTATCGCATTCATATTAATGTCAGGGAGCTAGAGTGACGCAAATTGTCCCGAAATTTGAGAATGACCCATATATGGTGTCATCCACATCCAGAAAATTTCTCATCTCAGAAACAAAATGGGAAACAGCATGAGTGATGGTAAGGTAACTGAGATGTGACAATAATACCAGTTCTCATTGTTTTTAATGATTTTACCAATAACTGATTGTACTTCATGAAAAAAATTATGAATATATATTAATTCAATAAGTCAAAACACAGAAAACATAAGCAGGTGTTCAATTCGTTTTAAGTGATTACTACAAAATCTGGGCCGCATTTCATGACTTCTGGTTTCCATGGCAACATATTAACCATTTATTTTTATGTTTAAGATCTTATTTGGGAACTACGTAAATATTATTTGACCCAAATATCATGTTTCTATATCAAATCTAGCAAAAGTTATGACTAGTTGGACAGAACTTTTGGAAAACCCCTCGTATTAGTTAAAAATACACATTTATATCTAATTACTATACCTTGTGTATAAATGTAGATATGCCAGGCACAATTTCCCAAATTGACAATTTTCAAATGCTAAAATGACCATGTGGGACGGATGCTAGGAAGCTGAAATTTTTTTTGGAATTAGTCCTTGAGGTCATTATGCATTTGACCTAAAATAGTGAAGGTGATATTTTTCATTATTCTTGAATTAAATTTTGAAATTTTATGAAAAGCCATGTTCATGCTTTGCTGGAGCCATTAAAAACCAAGTGGGACTAAAGATAAAGAGCTGAATTTTTCTTGTAAGAATCTAGATAGTCATCTTCTGATGTAATAAAAGTGGAATTGTTGCGTCAGATAGATCAGAACACTCAAACATGATGTAGAATAGGTTTTTGCCTGAGTTCATAACATAGAAAAATTACCATGTTCCTGACATATTTTTGTCTGTTGACCAAATCGACCTAAGTAAATTAAAGTATGAAAGGCAATTTTTCTGACTTCATTGTTATCTGTCACTGGATGCCATTTTCAAAGAGCTTCAAAATCAATATAACCATTATTTCATATGTTTCTGCATATTTTTGCAATTTTTTAAAGATGCCTTCTCGTATTACTGTAAGAGGACTCCATAAAGTCTCATTTATAATACCAGCTTTCTATTCTTGTGCCGGTGTGTCAATTTGGATCTCTTACACTTATCTGGAACTCTGGCAAAAAATCACTCTTCTAAAATTTTTATAGTGTTCAGTTTACAAACGTTAACATAACAAAATGATTTACTTTCCTGAAAAATTAGGATATCAGAAGATGACTATCTGAGATTCTTTCAAAACAATATTCAGCTCTTTATCTTCAGTCCCACCTGTTTTTTTAATAGCTCCAGCATAGCATGAATATGACTTTTCTCAAAAGTTCAAAATTTAATTAAAGCAAAATGAAAAATAACACCTTCACTATTTTAGGTCAAATGCATAATGACCTTAAGGACTAAGTCCAAAAAACATTTCAGCTTTCTAACATCCGTCCCACATGGTCATTTTAGCATTTGAAAATTGTCAGTTTGTGAAATTGTGGCCGGCATATCCATATTTATGCACAAAGTATTGTAATTAGGTATATTTGCGTTTTCTTTGCTAGCAGTAGTTCATAATGGTTTCCTTTTCACAAAGTTTTATTGATATTGAACGATTGGTCTTTGAGTAAAAAAATTCCAAAGACCGGCAATTTGTAAAATTTTTGAAAAAATCAACCAGATTCAATGGGTTGGCGCAGAAAGAGCGAAGTCAACATCTACATTATACTTCAGACGCAATATGTTCTATATCTCAGCATGATGTGTGCCAAATTTTGTGACAATATCTTGGAAAATGCACCTTCAGCTGCCTTAACAAAAGAGATGAAAAGTGGGAAATTGCGTTTTTCATCTACAACCCAAAATTTTCAAGATGCTCCCAATTTGTAAATACTGGGAATACGAGAGAAATATTTTGGAGATCTTCATTATACATGTGGATGTAAGTTACCCTCCCAAGCAGCAACGTAAATCCAACCTCTCGCTACGTAATTATTTAGGTTAGAATCAAACGTTGGGCCAAACAACGTATGACAAAGGTAGGGCAAATGTAATTTCCAAACGTTGCACTCAGATGGAAAACCAAACGTAGGTCGCAACGTTAGTAAGAGGTTGGCAGGTAGTTTGTTTTATAGTTTGGCCTAACGTTCGAGTCACACGTAAGTCATACCTTTGGTTGAGAGGTTGGAAGAACGTCTTGTTATAACGTTTGGAAAAACGTGTCAGTCATACGTAAGTCATACCTTTGGTTGAAAGGTTTGAAGAACGTTTGACTATTACGTATGACCATACCTTTGATTCAAAGGTTGGTCAAATATTCATTTGAGAGGTTTATAAAACCTTAGACTATTACGTAAGTCATACCTTTGGTTGAGAGGTTTGAAGAACGTTTGACTGTTACGTATGACCATACCTTTGATTCATAGGTTTGTCGAACATTCATCTGAGAGGTCTTAGCAACCTTGGACTATTACGTATGACCATACCTTTGATTCATAGGTTAATGAAAGGTATGGTCACACGTTTGGTCATACGTAAGTTCCAAGGTTTCTCCAACATGTTTTTGAGATGTATGGACAACGTTTGAAAGTAATGTTCAGGTCAAACGTCTGATCATACGTATCTGCCAAAGGTTTGTTGAAGGTTTGCACAAAGTTGCAGAACCTAGGATCCTGATTCTCAGAGAGCTTGTAGCGCCATCTATTCCATACCTATTCCAATCTATCTGGTAACTTTGTAATATATAAAAACTCCAACAGGATGGTCGCTGTTGTCGATAAGATGAAGCCATGAAGAAAAAGTTGACACACCAGTAAAAATTAAATCCACTTATGTACTTTTAAAAATGTGAAAGCTTATCCTGGTTTAAAAATAATTTAATTTTTTTCCACACCCACAAATATGCATATGAAAATTTAATGAGACCCAAGTTTAATGGTGCCTCATTGCAACTGTCCTAGATGCCGAGAATGTTCCAATTTTATCAAGGTAAAATTGCAGTAGCATTTTCAATTTCACCATGCAAGGTAAGTGTTTTTTATATAATTTTATCTTATAGTCCTAAGTGGACTTGTAGACTGCTCAGTAAAATGAGAAAGGAAAGTCTATTAATTTTGGGAGCATCCTTCTTGGATAGCTCTGTTTGTACTGCTTTAATTTTTTGCTTTATATTTGCAGATCTCAATCAAAATAATTAAATCCTCCCACCAGTGGCTGGGATGCTCTCCCCCCCCCCCCGCACCCCACCCTACCTGGACAATGATCCCGAACACGCTATATATAAATCAATCTGAAAACAAGACAGAAAGTGAACTGAACTAAAAAAGCTTAAAAACTATTAAAAAGAATTGAACGTAAACCCCCCCCCCCATCAGACGATCCGCCCCTGAAAACAAATCGACATCTTGAAGAGACTTACTTGTGAGTCCAGCGCTGGTGTCCAACGACGAATTCTGGCCGTATCCACGTCCGTGTGTCCTCCCGGGTTTGGTAACCGGGTATATCCATCCAGAACGGGGTATATATATGTCCACTATTCAGTCCATAATTGATCACAAATACAGAAACAGCTGATCGGGCTATTCCTGGGCCGGGGCGCTCCGACCATGCCGTTCGATTTTGCACTTTGGCGGGCGTCAAACTTTCACAATGAAGGATTCCGAGCGTCCAAAACCGGCTCATTGAATAGCCAAGCAGCTATTCTATGTAGCTCCAATGCTATACGGCTTGTCAATGCGTTTAAATCCTTCGTTATTGGCAAAAACACCATCCGAAATTTCACAGATTCGAGTCAGCCCGCCATTTTGCCTTCTTGTACGCAAGTGCGCATGCGCAAGAGGGGCCGCTCGTCTGAAACGCTGGATCCCAGAAGGCGGGAAGACGGTCAGAGACCGTCAGACCAACGTTAAAATGCTTCGTAGCATCAGATACGGCTAGTATCACTCGTATCAACGTCTAAAAGTACGTATTAACGTCTCAAAAATGTGTCGACAAATTACGTAGTTTCGTAACGTTGGGTCCGATGTGGTTTGGAGGTTTAATGCTTCGTTAGACCAACATTAGATCAACCTCAATGTCCGGCAGGGTATGTTATAATTTCATCAAAATCTGAAGACATGATGTGGGAAAATGCCTCATTTTTTATCCATTTGGCGTGGAATGGCCCATCGAGTATATTTATGTATTTGTATTAGCTAGGTCTGCGACCCATGTTTATGGAACTAAGGTAGGTAGTTCCCTTGTTACCTTTGATTTTCTTGTTTTTAATATTGTTTTTAATTTTTATTGTTTTTAAGTTATGTTGATCTGTACAATTATGTCATTCTTGGACGAATAAAGTATGATAATAATTAAGGAAGCAATGGGCTTCAGTAAGAGATCACGACACTCCAACTTACTGCAAGCTCTCCAGATCCCAACTACACCTGATCTCATGGAAAGGAATATATCTGGTCTGTTTCATAGAATTTTCAAAATTGACTCCCTTGCTGGAACATTGCAGAGCCACTTACTGGACTGGCAAACTACTTGTTACATGATACTTACTGGACTGGCAAACTACTTGTTACATGATACTTACTGGACTGGCAAACTACTTGTTACATGATACTTACTGGACTGGCAAACTACTTGTTACATGATACTTACTGGACTGGCAAACTACTTGTTACATGATACTTACTGGACTGGCAAACTACTTGTTACATGATACTTACTGGACTGGCAAACTACTTGTTACATGGTACTACTATAAAGAACTCGATGCTGGACAGACTTGTTTGTTAAAGCAGGCCATTCACCCATGGATCTCATCACAAAACCTGCCCCTGGACCTCCTGGCAATACTCATGATGGTGAAGTGGATGGTTTAAAAAATGTATCAATGCATGAGGACTTCTTGAGTCCGAACTATGAGAAGCACTTTGTATATGTACATTGTTACTGAAAGCTTTTTAACCATTTTTACACTTGTTAGTTTTTATTTTATACAACATGTTTATTTGCTATTTTTATACTATTGTATCTTCAATTTTTTAAAATAAAATAAAATACTGATGTGGTGTAGACGGTTATGAAATAGACATAAAATCTATTTTCATTAATAAATATAATACAATTTGTTCTATAAATTACAGCTCTAATTGCCATAGGAATTTGATCAAATAGTGAATTGCCCTGTGTTTTATATAATAGCATTTACTTATTGCAATTAGTACAAAACTGAATCTCACAGCAATTTTTCCCTTTGTATTGTTATAGAGTAATTTTTTGTATTCTGTGAATTACTAAAGCATAAATATAGATCTTGCATTCGTGGCATTATGGAATGTTACACATGATTTCTATAATAAAACTTAATGGGAGTGTGGTTCACAGCAATGAACCTCATGAATGTCAGGTCACGGAAGAATACAACACGAGTTTTTATTCTGCAGCAGACCTGACATGAGTGAGGTTCATTGCTGTGAACCACACTCCCATTAAGTTTTATTTATATCACAGGACTTCTTTCATGTGGTTCACAACGATGTACCACATGGTGTGAATCACATGGTTTTTTGCCAGAACTACACTGCCTATTGTGGCATACATAAATGTAGACACCTGTGCTCAGAAATATTTCATCTTTCCTGAAACTTTAATTGGTTGAGAGCAGGCATGACATAACGTAGTGCTAACTGTAATTGACTAAGTGACTTGGTCTGTTTCAAGGGATAGTTATTATCTGTGTTTCACGTCTTTTTCTGTACATGAATTCTTGTGAAACAGAAACAAACTAAGAAATGCACTTAATTTTGTCAAGTAGCAAGCAGTGGATGATAATCTTGTCACTGGAGAAAACCATAAATACAAAATTGTGTAGTTCTTTCTCCAACCAAATCATCTTCATGTCATCTTCCTCTTCTCCCCTCTATCCTATCCTTCCCGCCATATATTCCACTTCTCTCTATATTCTTTCTCATATCGATCTTCATCTTCATAATTAGGAGACTGGGGTAAGTTGTGCCATTTTTTTGCTTAATCATGAAATCAATACAATCTCAAAATCAGATATCACAATATCATAATTTGCCCAGAATCCAGCCAAGTTTCAGGGCAATCGCACCATTGGGACGATCATAGTAGGCAGAAGGTCAAGTTGCATAACTTGATGAATAAAAAACAAATCCTATGTTAGACCATAGGCACAACTCACCCCAATCATAATTGCACAACTTACCCCAAATTAATTTTCTGGAGAAAATTAGTAGTAAAAAATATTCCAACAATGCAAGATTGAATCTAACATCACAAATGTCTAGATATACATACTAAGATTACCAGTCAACCTGGCGACAGACAACCAGGTGACATGAGTACCAACTGGGCGACAACCAACCAGGCGACACACCACTACCAGCCAGGCGACACGTTTCAACCAGCCAGGCGACAACAAGTACCAACTAGATGACAGATATTTTAAGTTACATACCAACTAGGTGACAGACATTCCCGATTTTAGGTGACAAACTTCACAAGCAGCCACCACTGAACAGGATGTTTACAAGAGCAGCAATTCTACAAGATTTAACACCAGGGTGCGCACTGAATTCTTTGCTCTGAGTTCTTGAAATTTGTTGTTTGCAATAATAAATAACTGGAAACACGAATGAATGGCTCTGTTTGTGTGAAAAACTGAAATAGCCTTCGTTGTTACTTCATTATGGCTTTAGATTATTGAGTTTAATGGGATTTGAAAGCCATCCACCAGGTGGCAATATAAGCGTAATTGAGCGATAATGTATCGCCTAGCCAATGGACTCTTTAGTTTTTAGACCAGCCAGTAAAACTGAGTTTTTCAGCCAGAAAAAGTGTTTGTCGCCTAGTGCAAAAGTTTGTCGCCTGATTGAAAATGTTTGTCGCCTGGATGGAAGTACTTTGTGGATGGAAGTGTCTGTCACCTGGATGGAAGTGATAAGTGATTCTAAAATTTTCTCTTGCCTAGTTGATAGTGGTATGGTCTTGCCTGGTTGTCTGTCGCCTGGTTGACCACACACCACCTCCTAACTTTGTCCTACCAGAACGACGTGATCTTATTACAAATGCCAAATGTCCCAGAAACAAGAATGTCAGTCCTTGTCACTTCAAGTTTTCAACAATAAAATTGAATTTATGAGCGCAGCTTTTCATAGCATTATATCTGGCAGTTTTTTTATTGGTGCATAATTATGTTGACCAAATGTGTATGCATGGGTGATATTGCCTTCATTGCCAAGTTGTTCATTTCACCCCAACACTGGCTGGCACAACTTACCCCGCGGCACAACAACTGCCCCAGTCTCCCCTACACAAATATGGACATCAATTCACAGTTATAAATGTGTTTTATATCTAAAGGAATGATATTCTTGTGCTAAGCATATTAAATGCAATGTTATTTGTGAGTATATCATATTTTGAAACTGATGTCTTTGAGAAACTACCACGTACCTGTCTATTCTTATTATGATATTGGTTTTACATGGTACTCTATAAATTGTATGTGAATAATACTCACACCTAATTGATTCATAATACAATATTTCTTTAAATGTTTGTATTAGGTACATTCACTTTTAATTTTTCATGTGTAAATCACATGGTTGTAACACAAGCTGACTGTGAGATTATTGTATGGTCATGTTTTGCATTTTAACTCTGCATTTAATTTTATGCCTGAACATTTCCCTTTAATGACGTTTGTGAACTCAGAACTTATTTTTTAGTTATTCGTATTTACACTTTAATAGATTTACTTTTGTTCTAATTTTCGACATAATATTATAAATCCACCATCACTAATCTTCTTGAAAATAGGTACACTTATGCTCCAATTACTTTTATGGGGACTTTTGAAATGTAAGGGAGGGCACCAAGAAGTGGATTTACCCATTTAGATTTTTTCATATAGATGAAAACGGAACAATCATCCCAAATATGATGATAAGTCCATCTGTAGAAGAGGACTAAATTTTCATTCATATTGTGTGTTTTGTACATCTGTCCGTCTGTTCATCTTGTCTGATCTAGAAGAAATTGTTTACGTTTTGTCTCAGCCTAAAGTGTGTCATTTAACTGCAAAAGCCATTTGTGATATTTTAGAGAGGAGAAAGTGGTTTTTATACAGACTTTATAATTTGTATACATATGTAGGGGAAGCCGGGGCACAGTGAATCACAGTCCAGGAGCCAACCCCCAAAAAGATGCTTATTTAACAAGTTTTTGGCCCCCGACTGTTATATTGACAATTTTAGGCTCGTTTCGAAGCTGAGAATCTAAAGATTCACTTTTTGATGGGTGGCAAGCTCGCACCAATCGCATAACGTCACAACCCGAGGCACAACGTCAAGACCTCCATTTTTGGGGGAAAACTGTGAAAATCATGATTTTTGTCTGTTATTTGATCAATTCTCATCAGAATTTTACCAAATTTGGTACACATGTTGTATTTGACACCATTTGATGGGATTTGGGAAAACATTCCTGAAGAGTGCATTTTCTTTAATATTTTGAGTTCATAATCTATTTGCAGAATGCAATTTTTCAGCTTTCCAATGATATGAAATTTACTGGTATCCATAGCACTCGCAAGGGAATATTTGGTTACTAAGCAGCCAAAGTCCTATTTTTGGTGGTTGGCGGAAAAAGGTGAAAATGCTCTATTATTTGATGATTTTTCATCAGAATTTCATGAAATATAGAAAATTTGTTGAATTTAACATCAGTTGATGGGATGAAGGGGGAAGCTGTAAAAAAATGCATTTTTTGAAATATTTTGAGTCGAAAATCTCCTTGCAGAAGTCAATTTTCCAATTTTGTTTGATAAACAAAACTAATTCTGCCTCAAGAAATTCACTATTTTTTTTATTAATGTTGTACTAATTTTAATCCTTACAATCTCAGCTTTCCAATGATATGAAATTTATTGGTATCCATCGCACTCACAAGGAAATATTTTGTTGCCAAGCAGCCAAAATGCTATTTTTGGTGATTGGCGGAAAAAGGTGAAAATGCTTTTTTTTCTCCTTTTATTTGATGAGTTTTCATCAGAACTTCATCAAATATGGTAAATATGTTGAATTTAACGTCATTCTATGGGATGTAGGGGGGAAACTGCAAAGAAAATGCATTTTTTGAAATATTTTGAGTTCATAATCTCTTTTCAGAAGTCAATTTTCCAAATTTGTTTGATGAATAAAGCTTAGTCTGCTTCAAGAAATTCACTACTTTTACTTTAACTTTGTACTAATTTTAATCCTTAGAATTTCAGCTTTTCAATGATTTGAAATTTATTGGTATCCATGGCAATGGAATCAAAATATTCTGTGCCCAGACAGCCATAATCATTTTTTTGTGTGACTTGCGGAAAAAGTTGAAAATGCTATTTTTCTCCTTTATTTGAAGATTTATCATCAGAATTCCATCACATATGGTAAATTTGTTGGATTTAACATCAGTTTATGGGATTTTGTGGAAAAACGGGGAAAAGTGCATTCTTTGAAAAATTCTGAGGTAGTAATAAATTAGCGAAAGGCAATATATATGTTTATTCTTCTTCAGGAAAATCCATTTTTTCAATGAATTTTGCACCCATTTTAATTTTTACAATGTCAGCTTTTTAATGAGATGAAATGTGTTGGTATCCATGGTCACAGCATGGAGAATGCAATTTTCCAATTTTGCCTTAGTGTTGCTTTTTCAAGATTCGAGAAAATCATTATTTTTGTTTGAAGTTTACATTCATTGGAATCCTTAGGATATCAGCTTTGTTTGTTGGTGTCCATAGCAACAGTGTCAAAACATTTGGCTACCTTGCAAGAAAAGACAAATTTTTCATATAAGTTGGTGAAATACATACATGTATAATTGTATATATATATCATAAAAATGCTGTATTATTGTCAACAGTCGAGGACATATTTTTTCATGACTGAGTTTTAAAAATATTTATGTAGGCTGGTGTATTCAATATAATAGTTTAGTCTTAACTTAGTCACCAATAACACCCTTGCCAGCAACAATTGTTACCATATCCTAAAATGGTGGACACCAAAAATCTAAACTGCTTATTGTCCAGTGAGACAAAGCTAAAACAGCTTTACAATGCTCATATCACTAGGACAAACCTTTTAAAGTGTGCTATGACTGCAGTAGACATGTTCTGTTTGATCCGTAAAATCTTGAATTTAGAGAAGCTGTAACGATTTAAAATCTGAGAACAGTAACAATATTTCAGGGAGATGGTAACCCTGCTCCAAGTTAGATTTACAATTTCTTGGCCATTCCTTCAACCTGCTCATATCTACAAGAACAGGCTCAAATTATGTACAATGAATAGTAGTCATAAGAGTGAAGCATTAGTTTTTTAGAAAATCTATTGCAAGGATTTTTTTTACCATAATTGTGTCCACCCTTAAATGAAATATTAAATATTTATCAATTCCTTAATGCTTTTTCTCACGAGTAATAATGAACCATATTTTACCTTTGAAATTTATGATGCGGAAATAGTGCATATTGCTTTTTAGTACACAATGAAACTATGGAGTACCACAAAAGATTCTTCAAGTATTCAAGCAGCTGAATTAAAACATATAAAAAAAAACCTATGCAGAAAGAGTAAACTCTTTTATTGGGCCAATTTTTTCAAAAGTGAACCAAACTTGTATTAATATACAATGTATCCTCTTGGCTCTTGTCACTTCCACTTAAAATGGGTTGTTTGTATTGTAAATGCCAATTTTTGTTGCAATGTCAATGTGCGAGTTGAGGAGTGACCCTTTATGTTGACCTGTGAATTAATTTAGTCAGATGTTCCTTTCACAAATCTCTTAATTGCAGTATTGCAGTGAGAAATTGAAAATCTATCGGCTCAAAAAATATTTAAACTCCTGTCTAACAAATATTTGCTTTGTCGAATGTCATATCACATGATAGCAGATAAAGGCGTGTGCTCCTAACAATAAATAATTCTAGTTGGTGCAGCATGTTGAATTTTTGCATATAATGGCTCTTAAATGTTTAATAAATTTCATGTAACATATAAGCCATATGGTAAAGACATGATACTAATGATCCATCTGTAGAAAAAGGTGAAGTACATGGTTTTTTGCAAAAACTAAGCGGAACATCTTGCCATCATGCACCACAATTCACCCCAACACAAGGGCAAGTTGTGCCGCTTGACCTACTTGTTTCAAATGCCTTTCATGATCTTCCCAATGGTCCAGTTGCCTTGAAACTTGGCACGATTCTGGCCAAGATATTATATTTTAATATCAGATTTTTAGATTACATGATTCTGGCCAAGGTATTATATTTTGATATCTGATTTTTAGATTACATGATTCAGTAAAAAATCACATAACTTACCCCGGTCTCCTCTACTTTGTCACAGAAGATATGCACCAAAGCAGTGCCCAGGTTTTTTTAAAGGACAATTGGGTGTACTGAGTTAGGAAGCCCAGTAACTCTAGCACTTTTAGAATTGTGTTCAAATTCCACAAACTCATGTTAATTCAACATATTCACCTAGTTTGACTGAATTCTGATGAGAACTCATCAAATAAGGAGAAAAATTGCATTTTCACCTTTTTCTGCATATAACCATAGAACGAATTTGGTTGCCTGGCAACCGAATATTTCAATGACATTGCTATGGATACCAATAAATTTCATATCATTGGAAAGCTGAGATTGTGAGGAGTAAAATGAGTGCAAAATTCATGCAAAAATAGTGAATTTCTTGAAGCAGAATGAGCTATATATCAAAAAAAGAGGGAAAATTTACCTCTGCGAAAAGATTATGAACTCAAAATATTTCCCAAAATGCACTTTTTAAAAAATTTCCCCCCAAATCCCATAAACTGATGTTTAATTTAACACATTTACCATATGTGTTGGTATTCTGATGATAAATCGTCAAATAAAAGGATAAAAATAGCATTTTCACCATTTTGGCAAGTCACCCAAAAAAATGACTATGGCCGTCTGGGCACAGAATAATTTGATTATTTTACCATGGATACCAATACATTTTATATCATTGGAAAGCTAAGATTCTAAGGATTAAAATGAGTACAAAATTAAAGCAAAAATTGTGAATTTCATCAAGCAGAATAAGCTTTATTTATCAAACTAAGTTGGAAAATTGACTTCTGAAAAGAGATTATGAACTCAAAATATTTCAAAAAATGCATTTTCTTTGCAGTTTTCCCCTAAATTCCATGGACTGATACTAAATTCAAGATATTTACCATATTTGATGAAATTCTGATGAAAAATCATCAAATGAAAGGAGAAAAATAGCATTTTCACCTTTTTCCGCCAATCACCAAAAATAGGACTTTGGCTGCTTAGCAACCAAATATTTCCTTGCGAGTGCTATGGATACCAGTAAATTTCATATCATTGGAAAGCTGAGATTGTAAGGATTAAAATGAGTGCAAATTTCATGCAAAAATAGTCATTATCTTGAAACAGGAAAAAACATTATTAAGCCAATGTTGAAAAATTGCATTCTGCAAATAGATTATGAACTCAAAATATTTTAAAAAATGCACTCTTCAGGAATGTTTTCCCAAATCCCATCAAGTGGTGTCAAATACAACATGTGTACCAAATTCGGTAAAATTCTGATGAGAATTGATCAAATAACAGACAAAAAACATGATTTTCACAGTTTTCCCCCAAAAATGGAGGTCTTGACGTTGTGCCTCGCGTTGTGACGTTATGCGATTGGTGCGAGCTTGCCACCCATCAAAAAGTGAATCTTTAGATTCTCAGCTTCGAAACGAGCCTAAAATTGTCAATTTGAGCAGACAGAACATACAACAAAGACCTCTTTGCCTTTAAATGTTTAATATGACAAATAAATGCCAATATGTAATATATTGATAACATTGAGAAATATGGTACAAATAAAATCAGGAAATAATGGTAATAATAAAAATGCAAGTAAAAGTTCATACATAATGGATAACAGGTGATGTTGCACCTGGTGAAAGTCTGTTTGAATATGAATATGGAAAATTAAGATCTGACAAGAAGCCATGCCAGGATCTTGCTCCGAAGGCGCCAAAGCATACAAGTAAATGAGTAGTGCATGAAGAGTCTGTGTAATGGGGTAAGAGGTTACTAGCACATTACCCACCGTTGGGGCATCACCTTTACCGTAAGCCCAAGGAGATACTTATACATCCAGCAAGAGGCCTTGCCAGAGTGGTTTGAACATTATTGATGGAGTGGGTATACATTTGATTGTTGTTTCAACTGTAAGGGTCGAGATTAGAGCTTCCAATATGGAGCCATCTGCGGGGGCCAAAGCTGAACATAACCAAGTCGGGTGTAGTTTGAAGAATGTGATCAGGCAGGAGCCTCGTAAGGTTATGTGTGGAAGGTAGCGATGATCGGACAAGAAGCCTTGCCCGAGTCGTGTAGGGAAACTAAAGGAATGGGGTAAGAGGTTACCAGCACATTACCCACCGTTGGGGCATTAACTTTACCATAAGCCCATGGAGTTGCGGGTTCATTAAAGAGAGCGATCAGGCAGTAGTTACGTCATAGTGGAGTGTCGAAGGTTTTGGCGACAAGACATGAGCGAGTCGTACCCACGCATGGTAAAATACTTTCACTTGAAGTTCGTTGCCGGACAGAGTCATGGAGGTAGGTGGGGTGGTGGTGGACTTTTGAAGCTGGGGCAGTGTTTGCCTCTCATGGATGACTTGCAGAGCTGCTGCTGCAGGGAGCAGTTAGTTCTTGAAAGGCCCTCCCTTTTGGGGAGCACTCATTGTTCTGCTGTCAAATAACATTATCACGGGTGATAATGTCTGTTTTGAGCAGACAGAACATACAACAAAGACCTCTTTGCCTTTAAATGTTTAATATGACAAATAAATGCCAATATGTAATATATTGATAACATTGAGAAATATGGTACAAATAAAATCAGGAAATAATGGTAATAATAAAAATGCAAGTAAAAGTTCATACATAATGGATAACAGGTGATGTTGCACCTGGTGAAAGTCTGTTTGAATATGAATATGGAAAATTAAGATCTGACAAGAAGCCATGCCAGGATCTTGCTCCGAAGGCGCCAAAGCACCAAAAGTGGTGCACGGCAAGAGAAAGGCAAGGCATATCAGGAAACCCAGGCATAATAGGACAAAATGGTTGTTGGAGGCAAAGAGTAGAAACAAAGAGGAAAATAGTGAAGTTGGGTACACAAGGTCAAGCTGGGAAAGGTAGGAAGGGAGGATGTATTGCAGAAGAAAAGACATGACAAAAGGTAGGAGAGGAAATAAGAAAATTAAGCAGCATATTAGAGGAGTGAGTATATAACCTAGAATTGGGAGCTGTTAGTGAACAGGAGGTCAGGTGACACAGGATGCGACATATGTGCATGATTGTAAGGGAATGAAGATAAGAAAATTTATATATGCAAGATAAACCAAGGAGGAGCTGAATAAAACTCAATAATATTGTGTCCACATAAAAAAGTAAAGTTTAATTAGATTAAATTGAAAAGCAGTAAGAATAAATATCCAATATATCAATAAGTGAGCTAAATAAGTGTCTCACTGGAAAGACAAAAATACTGGACATAAAGTAAAAAGACCAAATGAAAATAAAAAAAAGTAGTCAACATTTATGTTAAAAAGTATGATAATGAAAATTGTAAAGGTAGGCAACAAATAATCTTTGAAGAAAGAAGAAAAGTCAGTGATAAATTTTAAATGATTGGAACCACAAAATCTATTATGGTTGACAAAATGAGCCCTTGTGTTGGGCAACATAAAGGCATAGAAGGTGTAATAACAAAGTAGAGGAATCCATTGTGAATATGATAAGATGATATATTGTGCCATAAAGGGCTTAGAAAGCAATGATGATTAACTGTAGTCCAAATGAGCACGGGTGTAATGCTGGATAAATATAAAGTTGGATCGGGGTCCAAATTATTCCAGTAATGACACAGTAGTCCAGTTGAGAAGGGTATGATCAAAGAAAGGCGAGATATGGAAAATAAAACTGGGAAATAGTATGTTTGACAACAAACAGCCAAAAATTATATATATACGTGTATTATAGTAATAAAGTGAGATCATCAAAAATTGGGTTCAGGGAAATGTAGGCCAAAAGGATGTTTGACAACGTAAGGCCACAAGGATGTGTGGCGATGTAAGACCAATGATGTTTGGCAAATAAGGCCAAGGATGGAATGATACATAAATATAAAGTTTATTCTGAGTCCAAAGGATTGTACAACACAGTGGTCCAGTTGAGATGGATATGATCAAAGAAAATAGATATGTAAAAATCACATGCATAAGCAGTATGTTTGGTGACAAACAGCAAAGAAATTAATAATAAAAATAAAAGTGAGATAATCGATAAGTAGAAGCTGCGAAATGTAGGCCAATAGTTTTGATTTAGAAATTTAGGCCACAAAGATGTTTGGCAAAGTAAGGCAGGATGGATGTTTGGCAATGAAAGGCCGCAAGGATTTTTGGCAACATAAAGTCAAAAGAATATTTGGCAAAGTAAAGCCAACGGATGTTTGGCAATTTAAGGCCATAATGATGTTGGCGAAGTATGCATAATGATGTTGGCAAAATAAGGCCACATTGAAGTTTGGCAACGTAAGGCCAAGGCTGTTTGTAAAAATAAGGCCAAGGAAATTTGGCAACATAAGGCCACATGGATGTTTGGCAACATAAGGCCACAATAATGCTTGTCATAACGACAAAGGATGTTTGGCAACATAAGGCCGGAAGGATGTTTGGCAAAATCAAGCAACAATGATGTTTGGCAACGTAAGGCCACAGTGATGTTAGGCAGAGAGCCAAAGATGTTTGGCAACATAAGGCCGAATAATGAAGTGGTGTTTGGCAAAACATGGCCATAATAATTAAGTGTTGTTTGGCAAAACAAAGCCATAATAATGAAGTGGTGTATGGCAAAACATGGCCATAATAGTGAAGTGGTGTTTGGCAAACAAGGCCAAAATAATGAGGTGGTGTTTGGCAAAAACAAGGCCAAAATAATGAGGTGGTTTTTGGCAAAACTAGGCCATAATAATTAAGTGTTGTTTGGCAAGAAAGCCATAATAATGAAGTGGTGTATGGCAAAACAAGGCCATAATAATGAAGTGGTGTTTGGCAAAACAAGGCCAAAATAATGAGGTGGTTTTTGGCAAAACTAGGCCATAATAATGAAGTGGTGTTTGGCAAAGCCACACGGATGTTTGGCAACATAAGGTCACAAGGATGTTTGGTAACATAAGGCCACATGGATGTTTGGCAACACAAGGCCATGAGGATGTTTTGCAGAGAAAGCAACAAGGATATGAGGGGGAAAATGAAAAAATTTGAAGAGGGAAAAGAAAGACAGGACAAGATTAAAGGAAAGTTGGCAAAAAATACCATTTTGAAGATTGGCAAAATTGTATGGGCCAATAGGAAATGTATAAAAATGGCAGAAGGTGAAAGTAAGAAGGGTGATGATGATGATTATGATGATTATGATGAACCAGTGAGTGTGTGATATATGATGTTTTGTATAATTATGGAAGAAATTAAAATGGAAGTAGATGATGTAGGGAATGTAGATAAGATTGAAAATGTGGTTATCACATAAAGAAAGATGAAGAAGAAAGGTGGTGAATATTTACAGGGATAAATTGAGAGGAATGGATAAAAAGGTGTAATTGAATGTTAAGGAATATTTTTGGAATGAACTTGTGAATATGTTGAATGTATGTATGAAAGAAGGAAATTAAGGTGAAGTTATGGAAATTAGAAGAGAAAAGGTATTTATAACGATATTTTAGGTGAAAGAGATACAAAATATCGATTTATTAGGTAATTAATAGGATGATAGATTGAATAGTGAATTGTTTATAAATTGTTGAAAACGTAAATGATTTAGGTTGTAAGTGATGAAAAGGAAAATGTTTTTATAAGTGAAATAAATAAAAGATAGATATGGAAAATGAGTGTGGCACAACAGGAAATTGAATGAAAAAGAAATACAAGGTTACTTGAAAAAGAAAAATATGTTATATAATTGAAGGTATGATATAATATTGATGGTAGATAATTGAGAAGTTGTATCTAATGGTGAATTATGAAAAAGAAAATGTATGAATTGTATGAAAAATGGAGCGGATTGGTCAATAATGAGAAATATGGGATTTGAATGTATAGAAATGAAAGTGGAAAACTTTATGAAAGGATATAATGGATTATATTGAAATTAAGGATTATTGATGTTAAAATGTGGATAAATTTTTTTTTTTTTTTTTTTTTTTTTTTTTTTTTTTTTTTTTAGAAGATTATTTGAGGATGAAGGAGGTAGTGAATTTATATGAAATAAAAAGGAGAATGATAATATGAAAAATGATGGAATAAAATGTAAATTAAGAAAGTTGGATTGTAAAATATAGGGAATAGGTATTTTAAAATTAGTGGGAGATGAAGGAAATAGGGAATAGATACTGTTAAATTATGAGAATATTGGAATTGTATTGGAAAAGAGAAAGAGAAAAAGGAAAGATTGTGGAAATTATAAGAAGTTGTGAGGTTAAAATATGGATAATTAGTGATATAAGGGAAATATGAGAGAAATAAGGGAAATTATGGGTTGAAATGAAATTATTTATTAGGAAAATGGTGGATTGATCAGAGAAATTGATCAATAAAATATGTAAATAATTGTTATGTTGAATATTTATGAAGGATTTAGATAAGTTGTTAATGGGATTGAAAAGTAGTAATTATATAAATTGATTGTTAGAAGTATGTGAACTATTTATGATGGAGATTATGGAGAATATAATTATTGTTGTATTGGAATTGGAGATCTGAACAGTAATATAGATTGTTTATTTATATTAATTATGGAGAAATGTAGTGAGAATCATGGAGATGATATGAGGAGATTTGAAAAGAAAGGCATGCTCAAGTAACTAGGCCGTGTAGAATGTAGGTCCATGTATACATGACCCAGATCTATAGTATAGGGTGAAATAGAGGGAATGTTGAATGTAGGTCACCACTGTCTGGCCAGTACAAACAGAATAACTGGGACTTGAGAGGCATATATGAAATTGGTGTTGTTATGGGAAAGATGGGATGACAGGCATAAGAAAAGATAGATATTTGAGAAAATGTACTGAAAGATAGAGACATTGTAAAGGGAGTATTATAATACTCACAAGTGTAGATACATGTGTGACCAAAGGAGGTCACAAGGTACAAGCATGGTACAGGAAAACAAGCATGGTACAGGAAAGCATCAAACCTGAAGATTCTGAGGCAAAATAATGTGTAAAACTGATCCAAACAATACATTGATAATGGTGTATAACCATAAAGTATAGATATTCCAGTGGAATAGTGAATGAAGTCACAACAAAACTTTTGAAGCTGGGGCAGTGTTTGCCTCTCATGGATGACTTGCAGAGCTGCTGCTGCAGGGAGCAGTTAGTTCTTGAAAGGCCCTCCCTTTTGGGGAGCACTCATTGTTCTGCTGTCAAATAACATTATCACGGGTGATAATGTCTGTTATAACAGTTGGGGGCCAAAAACTCTCAATTTTAGAGGTTGGCTCCTGGACTGAGCACTCAACAGAATCTGGTATACCATTTGATAAAACATATACCTTTTGGAAATTATGGGATGCAATAGAATTTTTGGCTTTAAAACCTGGAATTTTTGGATTTTCAATTTACTCGAAAGTGCAGATAAATATTGAATTATTTACAACAATCATAATATGTGTCAGGGGAACATCCAATAGAAATAATTAACAGGTGATGCATGAACTCATGGTTCAAATTGGTGAAATATGGTGATTTAGTTGAGGAGTAGCAGTGCGGGGAACAGTGAATCGGGGCACAGTGAATCACTATGTTTTCTGTAGTAATGACCATAATAACTAATATCGTATTTCAGAAGTACTGAGAATAGCCTAAATTAATGATTACATCCATTACAATTTATACCGTATACATGTATATATATATTAAATAGCTTTAAGTTGTTATTCATTGCTACGAAGGGGGTATTTTGTTTAGGAAATATTCTGAGAAATTGCAAATGTGAATATTTTTTATTTCACTGTTCAGAAGTCCAGTTTAAATTTGTCTTTAATATTTTTATATTTCTAAAAAGAAATGACATTGATTAACTGTACCATGAGCACTGATTCACTGTACCCAGTGCCGGTACACAGTGAATCGTTTTTTTGCTTATCTTTTGTGGACTATATCTCGGAAATACCAAATAGTGCCATTATTTTCTTGGCGTGCATATATAGTAGACACTATTACCTTTCTCTAAAGACATTCAAAAAGAAAATATCTTTGTAACTCTTTGAGATCTAGTTAAAATAAACTTATCCGATTCTCTGTGGCACGTCTTCCCCTACATATTTTAATATTATATTATGCTGTTTAAACTATGTTTTTTTTTACAACAAACATGTTATATTCTACTCAATTTTATTATTTTCAAATATCTGAATTGTATGAAAAAATGATTTAATGTTCTCTTATAAGTATTTCGACTGACTCAACTCTTAAATTTGTGTATCAATTGTTTTATTGTATAATTTTGAAGTGAGACTTAAATAAAATTATTCAAATCTATTCTGATTGGCTGTCTAGGTGACAAAAAGTACAAGTAGTTATCCCTGTTAGAAAAAAAGTTATAGGAGCAAACCAGACTCGGATAACCACAATGTTAAGGATTGATACAATCCGGTACAGGCAAGAATACTGAAGACCCAGGAAGTTGGAAGTGCACATGTGACAGGGAGGAGGATAGTGCCTCCAATTACCAATGACTTCAATGTCAAAGGCTGGTAGTCGATTTGAATCTACTGACTAAAGAGGAAATGGGTTCAAATCAGGAACTATTATATAATACTGGAGAGAGCTGAAGGTGGCTGTAGCCAAGGAGTTTGTATGCATGGCGATTGGCGAATGAGGAGGCAGGTCCACCCTCCTGTCTGACAAGTTCCGGCACCTCAACATGACTCTGTCTTGAAAGCTTTGTGATTCTCGTTGTTTTTTTTTTTAAATTCTTTATTTCATCATTTGAATTTAATATGTTGACATATTAAGTTGAAGAAAACGCTGTTGAAATTTTTTAAAATAAATTGATATGCTTAATTAACTGATATCAGCTTTCATAATGGATTATCAAAAAGTCTTCAACATCCAGTTCTGATATATGATTATATTTCACCAGATTTATATTTGTTGACATGTTGAGCTGTACAACTGAAACTGTGGATCTTTTTCAGAATCAAATCTATCTGTTTAATCAACTGTAACATCAGTTTTAATAATGCATCATTAAAAAGACTACATTGCTAGATTGCTTCTCATCCGAAAGGCTCCTGCTATGATACATATTCAGACATTTAATCATGTTATTTATTTCAAATTTTACGGAATCTACATATTGAATGCAGATTAAACATTGAATGGTCAGCCATCATAAATTAATGGAAATGCGATGTGCCAGAAGATCAGTCAAATTACGTTGTCTGCGCTGAGTTGTCAAATTCAGATGGGGCTTGGCCTTCAGAATGAATGGATGCTTTTCTGGGGTGAGTATTTTCCACTGGCTATTGGTTATAAATCCTTTATAAGCAATTAATAGATTGCAACTTTTAATGGCCTATAGACAAAGCAATAACTTTTTGTGGATAGGTATTGAGAAAGACAAGAGCAGAGATCGAGTTACCCCAGAGGAAAGAAATATATTGATTCCACATAGTAGCACAGTTTGTGTACTCATTTTGTGTATACAATAATTGCTAATTGAGCCATAGAACGGAGTGAAGTTGGCAAGCTCAGCAAGTTGGGTGAAAGTTGGCTGCCTTCAACCCAGAAATGCCAACTTTTCCAACTGACATGGTTTTCTTTTGGTAATTTGCCACCTGTGTCAGTGAGGAAAGTAGAAATTTCTACCATTAAGCGGGTAAAAATAGGTGGCCAACTTTCCCCTGGCAAGACAACTTTACCCCGTTCTACGGTATTTATAAGTTACTTGGATCTAAAGCTCAAGTCTGCATACATGCACCCAAGAACCAAAAAAAACTGAACAAGCAAGATATGTGAAAAATTATTTTAAAGTAGTAACTGACAAAAGAAAGTGATCAAACGTGGAATTTTCACCAATTTTTCCAAAAAATATAATATATTATAGCCGTTATCTTGGGAGGGCGGGGGAAACTGTATGAATGTTGTTGAAGTGATATTATCATCCAAAGGGATAAATATTGTGACCTGTTAACTGAAATACTTTATTTATATTTAAATTTCTTCTTACTGACAATATCGGGGGAAAATGTTATATTATTTGCAGAAACCTCAGTAGTTGAACTTGTACCTGTGTTGCAAAGATGACAAACTGGAAAATAATGCTAGGCTTGATTTCTCTTGCAAATGTGCAAATAAATAATTCTAGCGAAAATGACTGCTCCATCTTTGCTGCAGAGGGCTTGTTGATTTATTATTTTGATCTATAGGCAGATATGTATTAAATTATGCCAGTTGATTTCAGTTATGTCACCACTCTTTACTGAATACCGGATTGAAGCACAAAGAACTCTTCAAAAGCCATATTGTCAAGTGGGAAAGTTTTCATAGATCACCCTAATATTTTCCAAGACTTCTAGAGACACACAAATTATCAAGATATTCTAGTTATCTCACTGGTGATTTTTTGATGAGGAAGACAAAATTTAATGTTATTATGAATCTTACAAAAGAATAGATAGATAGATAGATAGGTAGATAGATAGATAGATAGATAGATAGATAGATAGATAGATAGATAGATAGATAGATAGATAGATAGATAGATAGATAGATAGATAGATAGATAGATAGATAGATAGATAGATATAGTAAGTGCAGCCCTCCAAGCCCAGTTCTGCAACTAAGTTGGCACCGCGACCCTTCCACCACAGGACAAATGGCGCCGACCTCTATCCAGTTCTGGGTGCTCACGAGGGTTGATTGATGAGATGGGAGAGAGAGCGGGAGTCCTCAACATGTTACACATTTACCCCATGTGAGGGATCTTTTACTTGCCCAGCATAGACACTGATACAAGGGGCCGCCAATTTAACTTCTCATCCGAACGACATCCAGCTGGGATTTTGCTCATGAAGGTACACTGAAAATTTTGGGTTCCCCACCCGGGGTTCGAACCCATGCAGACAAAGACCTTCAGCGGAGCAGGCGTGAACCTTAACCACTTGGCCAACCAGCTGCATGATATCAGCACGATTCAGGATGAAAGGGGTGAACTGTTCGAAATTTCTTGCTGAATTGGAAATTGGGCAATTTCTTCTATGTTGTTGCATTGATGTTTTACCATTCGGTGTTTCAGTCATTCTTCATGCTTAGTCTTGTCATTAAACATTCAAAGTATTTAATGATACATCTTTCATAGTTTTTTCTCAATTTCTTCTGTCTTGTTGCATTGATATTTTACCATTTGGTGTTTCAATCATTCTTCATGCTTATTCTTGTTATTTAACATTCAAAAATATAATAATGCATCTTTCATATTTTTTCTCAAGCTAATCTTTCTCCCGAGACCAATTGATAGGATGAGAGTTTGACGAAAATGCTGCGCTTCATTCTTTTACTCAGCGTGGCATATTGCCTCCGAAGTGATATGCCCATACAGTCACTCAACCTTGGAAAAGTCTGTAAGTACAAAGATTGTTTTTGCTGTTATTCTCCCCTTACAGCCCCAGGAGAGTACATCGATGGTGAAGGTGCAAAACCTCGTATGTCAAAATTTTGCTATTTTTAGATTTTGGGTGGAATGACTATTTCAATATCCAATACATGTTGTCAATTGGTCACCTTGCCTCTTTGATATTTTTGGAAGGTGTAACAGAATGATTTTACCATGGTTTCACCAAACCTTGTATGTCGAATTGTTCTAAAAAAGTGAAAGTGCAAAACCTAGTAACTCAAATCAGTGCTTTGAAAGTTTGAAGTACATATTTAGGATATTTCAACCTTTTTTGATAAATTATGATTGTGCTACTTTTTTATGGCTCGCAGGAAATTTCCTTTTTAAGAATTTTTTACCTCCCTTTATTTATTTTGGTGATACAGGCTATTGAAAAAGAGAGTGGACAAAAATTCGAAAAAAGTGTCATTTTCCTCATTCTTGCCATTGTAGCCACTAATTAAAATTAGCTGTTGTTATTTATCATGGTCAAATAACATTTTTTACTGTTCACCTGTAGATTGGAAGTACATTCAATGCTGCAAGTTGCTATAAAGTGTGATAAATGGTCGAATTACAAGGTTTTGCACTTTACTAACTTGTAAGAAAGTGAAAGTGCAAAGCCTTGTAAGTCAACATTTTCCATCATATCTGATGGTAACATCAATGCTAGGGGTCAATGACCTCGACAAAAAATTATTCTAAAACAGTCTGTCACTTTCTGTAAATCAAGTTGAACCTAACTCACATATTGATAAACATTAGGCCTAACATAAAAAAAGATCGGTGATAGTTTTTTCCAATTTCTGGAAAATGGCTTTTTTGACATACAACGTTTTGCACTTTCACCATCGATATGCCAAATAGTTAACTCAGAGATCCTCAAAATGTAATACAATCTTTATATTTCAGATGATTTACTGAACTCCAGCATATTAGAAGCTTTGGATGTAGCCTTGCATAAAGGTCTTGATAAATGTTTACCTTGTTCAGAAATTGGTTGTGACACAATTTCAAGAAGTTGTAAAAACGATGATACATCACTTCAATATAAGATTGAACATTGCGCTCAGCAGTGTAAATGCGATGCATTATGTGTTAATTTTGGAGACTGCTGTTTTGACTACTGGCATTTTTGTACTGATTCTCATCTTATTAAGTTAGATAAGGACTCCCCAGAATTCTCTAACTGGTCAGAGGACTCATTACACAGTCTCAATTATGCTAATAACACAGTATCCAGTCTCTTGAAATATCATATTTATATTGACCTACAGGATAAAATTAAACCATTGACAGAATATGCTAGCTGTAAGTCCTTTGCAACTTCTTATAATTGGAATTTTAAGGTTATAGACGAGTGTCCTTCTACATTCATAGATGCTAATATCAAGGAGCTGTGTGAGGGACCAGACTATCTTTCTTTTGCTCCTGTGTTCAGATATGATGTTGGGATTTTCCAAAATAAGCACTGTGCCATATGTCATGGATTAAGTCTTTCTCAATTTAAGCCAATGTCACAGAGCTTTATGTGTAATGAAACTTTTAAGAAATTGATAGATGTGCAATTAGAAACGGGTGATATGAACGTAATACAGAAATTACTCTTTCAAGGTTGTAACTTTGTAGTGGAAGTTATTAAGAACATTCAATTTCATGGCACACCAGGATTGGACCCTGAATGGATGTTGCGACAAAGTTGCGTCAAAAGGAGTAGTAAATGCGATGGGTGTGAAGCATTATGCACTTCGTTTGCATTTCCAATACAACAAGGTGGTCTTACATCGATCAATCCCTTTTACAAAAGCTGTGGTGTTGATGCAGTCAATCAAAAGTGCAAGCAGACATTAGGCAATGGTAAAGCTTTGACATTTCCTGAATATTCATTGCTCTTTTCAGTAAAGAGACAAGATGGAAAAATAAGAAAATTTAAGTCATCATCCAAGTATAATTATGACAGTTATTGTGAAGGAAGGGGGAAATTAGACATATTCCAAGAGTCCTGTGTTAACTTGGATAAGTCTGTAATAGTAGACAACACTGGACCAATATATTTTCCAAACCAAGGTAAAACAACGGATATTTATAGAGGGATCTCTATACGTTTTATTGAGGAGCAACCAACGAAGAACACGACAGTAAACCAAGATGAAAACAATGTGCTAGAGTACAATGGAAATATGCGTATTCATGCTAGAAGGGATGTAATTATTGATCTTCTATGGAGAAAATTATCAAAGTCAAAAAGCTTTAGTTTATCGTCAGGAACATTTAAAAACCTCTCAATAGTCACTATGACTCCCAATAAGAGTTCAGTGGCCGTACACAAAGAAGAACATCTAGCATTCAACACTGACTTGAAAGAGGACCTCAATGACTGCAAAGAGTCTGATGAACTGCTAGTTTTCAAGGCAATCATCATCAATATTTCTGGTGATTTGATGATAGCTGCCAATGTTGGTAGTGATAAGTATGTGACAATTCTAAACGAGTCTGCATTTCTCATCAAGTTAAGGTATGATGAAGAACTGCAGAAAGTGACAGGAACAGTCTTTGTCTTTTACTGTAAGAGAACTCCAAGTTCTAGTGGACGTTTCCTAGGAATTCTAACACTGGTATGCAACTCCATATCAATGACGGCTCTTTTCATAACTGTATGCCTGTATGTCATGCTGAAAAGTCTTCGTTCTAAAATGGTTGTTTCCATTCCTCATCTTGCTTCCGCCTTGTTCTGGGCCCAGCTTTTATTCCAGGTACAGTACACATTATCAACTTTTTTGTTTTTGAAATGTACTTGTATATTTGGAGAAATAGCTTCTATTAGTAATTTCTTTACTGGGAGACAGGCTGCTTTATCTGGGCTACTATATACAGCAAAACGCAAAATGAAGTATTACAGAAATCACACTCAATGGGGGTGATGGAGTTTGAATTGGTGTTGGCTTAATGTGAATTAAACGTAATTTTAAATGGTAATTTGAAGTAGGTAAAAGTAGAAAGTGATTTGGAGGGAGCCAAAAGGTGTCAAAGGGTAAAGTGGCTGATTCTTCCTTCCTGCTGGGGTAGTCATACTTTATTTGGGTTATACTGTACATAATATTAATCCATGATAATCAGAAGAAACAAAGCCTACAATGCCCATTTTGAAGTCTTTGTACCATTGTAAGTAACACCAGGGGCACAGAATGCAATGCTCCAACTAGTGCATGGATTTATAAACAACTATGGTACGTCAGCCCACCATAAAATCTAAGTATGTTCCTCAGCTTGAACACAATTTGCTCCTTTTATTAGTCCACATGCTAAGATAAAAACATTTATGAGGTTGATTTTCCCATTCTAGAGATTTGTGATTTTATGATAGTGTAATATTATATAGCTGCAAGTTCTTTTCTTATTAATTTCTTGCTACAGATCAGCCATCTTCCAACTTTCACTTCAAGATCCTGTGCTTGTTGGGCCATTGGAGTGTTACAGCATTACTTCTGGCTGACAAGTTTTTTGATCATGACATTCACTTCTGTGAATTTCTTCTATCGGTTTTCAAACATTTGTAAGCCATGGTACATGAAAACAAACCAGATGTCATTTTGTAATTTGAGCTTTTGCTGGATTCTTGGTCTAGTATTGATGTCGATCCCTATCTGTCTTGATATTTTCACCAGTTTGCCCCTTGAATATGGGTCAAGCAGTGGCATATGTTTCATTGGACCCAGACTGTATCAGATTGGTTTCTTCATTGGTCCTTCACTGTTCCTCTTGCTCATCAATGCAGTTTGTTTTCTTGGGACCATCGTCAACATTTGCCGTCTTCTTCCAAATAATGCAGAAATTGCCGCTGCCTCGGACCGCAACATGGTGATGGTATTTGCTAAAATTGGAGGCCTGATGGGAGTGGCTTGGCTGTTTGCCCTTGTACCTTATATCACTGGTATTGAAGAATTCTGGTATATTCTTGTTGTGATGAATGGACTCCAAGGTCTGTATATCTTCACGTCGTCTGGTATTATAAGTCACCTTAAGGAAAGGGCGTGTGTCCAACAAACACAGACAACACATGAGACGTCTGTTGGCCTAAGTCGATTGAGTGTCCAAGAAAGAAGTCCCACAACTGACTGACATCGGCAAGTGTTACACAAACATTTCCGAGAGAATATAATTCGCACATCAAATTGAAGACAATATTCATCTTTTCCAATAAATATTTTTTCTTGCTATTGATATATCTGACATTACCTGCATATAACTGGCTGAATAAAGAGTCATATGAATCCAATATGATATTATTATTATTTCAATCATACGCAACTCCTTAGTTTTGCAACATAAAGTAAAAAACATGCTACTTGTAGCATTGTGTAGTTCAGTACTGTATGCATAGCATTGAAGGTGGATATATCCGCAGCACCCATGGTGAGTACTGTGTCATTGGCAAAATGTCATAGGTAATTTGTCTTGGGAGTCAATTTGTTAGAATTTCGATTAAACTGATGCATATACCCATTCTGCCATACTGATTGTTGTGCCAAAAACACTTAATTTAAACATAACTAAAGCAGATTCTGTAAACCAATCCTGGCAGGATAGTTTAAGGATATTCCCATATCTTTAGTTCTGATTGGCTGTCAAGGGAATTCCCTGTGATCTGTGGTTACACCTTTGATGAAACTGGCATAGTTAGTTGTCATATTGGGTGAGATAGATTCAGATTCAGATTCAGATTTCGTTTATTTTCCCATATATATATAATTTACAATATTAATCAATTATTTGCTTTTAATTATTGTAGTAAAGTGGGAAGGGAGACCTCTCAAAGACTTGTTTGTCGCTGCAGAGGGGCCACCCTTTTATCTATATAAGACCATAGATATATGGAAAAAAAAATTATTGCTCAATATACTATTATTTTAGATTCAGTGTATGCTATATACATAATAAGAGAAGGTCACGATGCTAATTTTTTTAGATCTTTCAGGAGTGAGGCTGCAAGGGCAACCATCACCACATCTAACAATAACTGACCTATACAAATCAAAGCTACTCAGGTTCTACTTCAGATTAGCCCATGAAAGACTCCCGCAATATTTCTCATCTTTCCAAATAATTAGACAGCATGACACTCATCATAGACTCACCCGAAATAACCCCTTTTTAACTTTGAGAGTAAATCACAACTTTGCCGAATACTGCATAAGATACCAACTACCTAGACTGCTAAATGATACTCCGGACAATATATTAGAAAAAGTATATACTCATAGTGAACTTGGTTTCAAACTATATGTGAAAAAATTCCTAATCAATAACTACCAAGAAATCTGCCACCTAACTCATTGCTATGTCTGTAATCGGCGATAGTTTTGAAAAACAATTTTTTTAATTTATTTTTTTATTATTTCTATTTATTCTTTTTTTTTAACATAAGCTTATATAGTTTGATACTTGGCTTTATATTTGTCTGCATTCACCATGTCCCCTTCATTCAATCACATATCCCCATCCCCAACCCCCCTCCCCCCCCCCCTTCATCTCATTCACTCATTTTGCTCATTGCACTCAGTTGAAAAGATGAGATTTTCTTCTTTTTTCCCCCCTCTGTTTTTGTTCAAACCCTAAATGTGCCTTATATGAACTGTACATATGATTTATTTTCTAATGCTATGGAATGTAGGGTGGGTCCTCATGTTAGCGCCTTTGTTTAGGCTTAATGAGGCCCTCCTGGCCTGTAACTTTATTCATTTGTCATTACAATCTGTTCTCTATTATACCTACATATATATATATATTTGATACATGTATGCTTATTTTTTAATCTGTATAGTTATGTGGTCGAATAAAAGAAATATCTATCTATCTATCTATCTATCTATCTAACAAAGCAATAGTATGCACATACATAAACTGGTATCAAGACAAGTCAAAAATGCCACAGTTCTGCTAGACAACCAATTTGTAGACAACCAACAGATAACATGACCTCGATCGATCCAACTTTAGGCACTGGTTTTCTGAAAAAGACACTACAACTATTGGCTAAGCAACTGAATTTAAGGATATATGTAATCGTGTGGCTGACCAAGATTATTGCATTCTTTGAGTTTGTCTATGAGGTGGTAAATGACATTTGCCTTTGTCTGTGTGCTGGTGAATATCTTGTCTATGAGTTTTTTCTCGTGGCGCTCTGGCTGACAACTTAAAGAGCAGAGGCCACAGTACTAGTTGATATTGAGCCAAGGTCACTAGCCAGACAAGCTCAGAGTCATTTTGAATTGTTTTAAATTCTGAAAGACACACGCCCTTCAGCTTACACTGTAAAATTTGAAAACTGCGTTGCCTCATTATTTTGAGCTGTCTGAGAATGTTCAAAATTTTCAAGCTATGATGGCTCAATGTTATAAGTTGACCAGCTGTGATGGCTCAATGTCATAAGTTGTCCAAACGAATCATAACATTAAGCTGTGAAAACATGAAAGCTTCAGTTGTTACAGAAAGCTTGACATCTCAGTCATGCCACATATAGTGCCATCTATAACAAGCTCTTCTCATTGCACTGCATCAAGTTTTTGATAATTATTTATTTAAAAGAAAAAAGAACATTCATATTAGACTATCCCAAAGAAAAGTGAGTAGGAGATCACTTATCATTTTAATCCATCGTTAACTAATTTGTAAAAGTAATTAGATGCATGCTTTAACACAAGCCAACCAACATTTCCAATTCAGAATAGGTCCGAATATTAGCTTATATCATAGCATACCAACTCAGATGAACCACCAGGTCATTGGGATTTCTTCACAAGAAATTAATTTTTAAATTCTCCTTGTGATGCAATGGCCTGTGTTGAATGCATCTTGGGCCTGTCCATGCTGTGCTGAAATGAAGCACACTGGATTCGGTGGATCCTCTTCACAGATCCAACAACATTTGGGGATTATCGATTATAACCCACGTGCATTCATTAAATTACTGTGTAAGACAAATCAAAAGCAACTGTAAATAAGTTAACACAGCTCAATATTTTGAGTTATGTCAGCTCAAATCAATAAGTCAACAAAACTCAATATTTTCAGCTGTCTTGGAAAATACGTGTCAACACAGCTCAGTGTTTTGAGTTTTCTCAGCTTGAATGCCTAAGTCAATATAGCTCAGTGTTGTCAGCAATCTCAGCTTAGTATTTTGAGTTATCTCAGCTTAAAACACTGATTTATGTTAGCTCAATGAACTTGTGCAAACATCTCACTCAATCAATTGAGCAGAATCAGTGCCTCAGATTTTACAGTGTAGAACCAACCACATTATCAAACTTATTGACCCGGCTCAGTGGGTAGAAAGTGATAATATAGGTCAGAGACATTCACTCAGAGTGTCATTAATTTTTAGACAGTCATATTAATTACACGTAAATTTACACAACATTTTATATAAATTTTAAAGATACATGATGACAGATGGTATTTGGTTGCTGACTCACTGTGAAGGCCCACCTGTCTTATGTATTTTTGCTTTCAAATGTTCAGATTACACCTGGAATGCTATATATTATGTGCTATTTTGATAGAATATTTGATTCAATCAAATCAAGTACATGAATTCACATGATAATTTGAAGCTTTTATAGTGAAACATGGAAAATACATTATCATCTTGACATTATCTTGTAAAATTACGTATTTCTTGTCGCATTATGCTTAAGTAAAAATTACCTTTTTTGAAGCAAAACGAAATTGTCTAATCAACGACGATATCAGGTTTCATATTGAAGCACAAAAGACTTCATCACCAGATTACTTCTCCCAATGGCTCCATCTTTCAATAAGGATGTTTTCTGTCCTTTAATTGTATGATTTATTTCAAATTTAATTGAACCAATATATCAAGTGAAGATAAAACATTGCGTGGTCAGCTCTCATAAAAACATTCATAATCATATATAATGTCACGCCCAACTTTCCAGTCAGACAGCATCAATTTCACCGCTTGGCCATCAGTACGGACGGCTGGTTCTGCGAGGTGAGTAAGATTCATTGTTTGGCCGTTAAACAGTTGTATGTCCTTCATGAATACTATTAAATTAAAACCTCTGAATAATTAATGGATAATGCTTATCCAGGACTCTCAGGTGTAGGCCCTATGTAAGTTGTAGATTTAGTTGGTACAAATAAAGGCAGAAAAAAAGATTAAAGAAAGTAAGGCTGAGTGTGACCAAGCAACGTTTATTACTTTCAAAAGCCTCTTTTCCTAAACAGATTAATGGGCAATTTGGGCTTTGCAGCCTGTATTTGTGCACATGGTAGGCTGAAAAGGACAGAAGAAGGACACAGCCTGTTGATGGAGTGATATCGGAGAAAAGGAATATGTCGAATTTGTTTAATCTGTAGTGTGTAACTCAGGAACACTTTGAAAATGATTATAATTGATTGAAAACCCACAATTGATAGTAATTACATTGTCTTCCCAATTAATATGAATATGCTAATTAACTGTTTATGAACACATTAAATTATTTCTGCCATTATTTTAAACTGTAATGCTTATAATGTTCTTATCATGACCTTACGACTAATTTCAGCTAGATGTCCATTGTCCACATACACCAGCTTATTCTGCTCTCTCTTACAACTCAATTGCTATTAAATTGCTTTTTATTTGAAATTCTTATATTATGCCAACCATAGCTCCAAAATGCATAAAACTGCACCATAATATTATGTATACTGGACTAGTTGTGCTTTTTCATAGTTTCAGGTACTACTGCCCATATTACAAATATATTGAAATATTGCAGTTGAGTGATCCCGGCATTATGAGACCACCATTCCAAAATTTATGAAAGCACTTAGAAAACTCCTAGTATTATATAGCACTCCTGTCTTCTTATCCCCTCAGCTTGGCGCAATAGAAAACCAGATTTGGTATTGTGAAGTTGTTCACTGAAGGCTTGCTCCCACGCAGCCTATGATCTTCCCAAGATTTATTTCATCAACAGACGCATTCACAGGATGAGAGCATGCAAAAATGCTGCACTTCATTGTGTTACTCAGCGTGGCATATTGCCTTCAGAGCGACATGCCAATTCAGCCACTCAATCTTGGAAAAGTCTGTAAGTACAAATTATTTCTTCTTCAATTACACACTAACAGAAAAGAGCACTTTCAGCCACCTATAAAAAAGTATCCCAGCACTCTAAAAAATGTCGGGGCAAAATCAGTTTTTTAGATTCAAAATGGTTTTTTTTTAAATCCATGTTGGTTTTTTGCATTGAAATTTGGTTTTTTAAAAAACCATTTTGAATCTGAAAAACCAGTTTTGTCTGAAATTTTCTAGAGTGAATTGTCACAGAAAGGAACACCTGTAGATGCCTCAAATTGTTGTTATTAAATGTTTATAAAGTAATTATTTTACATATACATATCATTAGGTTACTTGCAGCAAAGGTGTAGGCCTGGAGGCAGTATATCCCAATAATAGTCACTCGAGAGCCAATGCAATCCCAAGACCGAAATGTTCAATAATACAGTGCAATTAGTGCATAAGTTTATGTGTAATTAAAAAACATGCATGCAAAATGGAAAGCTCGGTTGATGTCTGAAATAGTTGTTGATCAAGGTTAATATTGTAATTATTGTAGATATTCTATATTGTTACAAAAAATTGCTATGTACAAATACAGAGTTAACATTGATGGAAGCAGGGCAAACTTGCCACTTTTCATTGGTGTCCCTGAACGAAATATTCCTCAAAACAAAGTAGAAAGGCACAATTTGCAGAAGTGGTATTAGTTTTAATTTTTGTCATAACCAAGTTTCTAATTTCAAAGCTTTTTGATTTCAGATGATTTATTGAACTCAAGCATATTAGACACTTTGGATTTGGCCCTACATGGTGCCACAGATAATGCTTGTTCACCGTGTTCAGAAATTGGTTGTGACATTCCAAGATTTTGTAAGAACCCTCATTTAAAACCAACAAACATTGAAAGATGCGCACATCAGTGTAAATGTGATGTATTATACATTGATTTAGGAGACTGCTGTTTTGACTACTGGCACCTTTACACAGATTCTCATCTTCTTAAGTTAGATAAGGAATCCCCAGCATTCTCTAATTGGTCAGAGGACTCCATAAACAGTCTCAATTATGTTAATAATACAGTATCCAGTCTTTTGAAATACCATATTCATAGTAAACTACAAGATAACATGAAACCATTGAGAGCATATATATGCTAGCTGTAACCCTCCCGAGCAGCAACGTAAATCAAACCTTCCCCTACGTAATTATTTTGGTTAGAATGAAACGTTTGGCCAAACGACGTATGACAAAGGTAGGGCAAAGGTAATTTCCAAACGTTGCACTCAGATGTAAAACCATACGTAGGTCGCAACCTTAGTCAGAGGTTGGCAGATAGTTTGTTTTATAGTTTGGCCTTACGTTTGAGTCACACGTAAGTCATACCTTTGGTTGAGAGGTTGGAAGACAGTTTGGTTGTAACGTTTGGCTAAACGTGTCAGTCATACGTAAGTCTACCTTTGGTTGAGAGGTTTGAAGAATGTTTGACTATTACGTATGACCATACCTTTGATTCATAGGTTTGTTGAACATTCATTTGAGAGGTTTTTGAAACCTTAGACTATTACGTAAGTCATTTCTTTGGTTGAGAGGTTTGAAGAACGTTTGACCATTACGTTTGACCATACCTTTGATTCATAGGTTTGTCGAACATTCATTTGAGAGGTTTTTACAACCTAAGACTATTACGTATGACCATACCTTTGATTCATAGGTTGATCAAAGGTATGGTCGCACATTTGGAAATACGTAAGTTCCAAGGTTTCTCCAACGAGTTTTTGATATGTATGGACAACGTTTGAAAGTAATGTTCAAGGCAAACGTCTGATCATACGTATCTGCCAAAGGTTTGTTGAAGGTTTGCACAAAGTTGCAGAACCTGGGATCTTGAGTCTCAGAGAGCCTTGTAGCGCCATCTATTCGATACCTATTCCAAGCTATCTGGTAACTTTGAGTGTATAAAACCTCCAACAGGATGCTTGCCGGTGATAATTGGATGAAGCCATAAAGAAATAGTAGCTGCACCAGTCACGAAAATTACCAAATAAATATCTCTTAAAATATGAAAGATTAGATAGGCCAAAATAAAAACCTGAAGTACTGCTCAATCACAAACGAGCAAGAGAGAATCAGTTAAGACCGGAGTTGAACTGAATCTACTTGCATCGGAATGCCACCTATCCAGCAAGCTAATTTGGATTGGGATTTTTCCAACTCTTCAGAGTTGCAGTATTAATCCCTTACAAGGTAAGTGAATTTTGATATTTTTTTATTTATTGTAGTCCTTAAACGGACTGTAGACTGCTTGGTAAAACAAGGAAGAAAAGTCTGCTAATTTTGGAGCCACCTTCAGTGCTTGCTGCCTGGCTCTGCTTGCTCTTTCTATCTCTCTCTGTTTTTCTCTTCTGTCTTCACTGCTTTAATTCATGTTTTCTCTTTGCAGATCTCCGACAAAAAATTCTCCAACCACCCATCCCCTCAAGACCTCGAAAAAAAAAAAAAAATTATTGAAATCTCCCCCCCCTAAAAAAATTCCTGTAATAAAATCATATGAGAGCATTCTTTATTCAACCATAATGAGGGCCAATATTCAAGGGCTTTATTTAAATCAATTTAATTTATTTTTTCTGAAGAGGGCAGGGCAGGCCGGGTGCCGGGGTCCGCCTGAAGCAATGCGGCAGTCCCCCGGGCCATCCGAGCGCTCCGCCCCTGGCCAGCGCTTCGAGTGACAAGGCAAATTCATGTACATCGTGCACACAAGAAATCAGTCCAGAACACCAGTATACCTCCGTAATACTCATATACAGGTCTCTCCTAGATGTATACATGGAATCCACACTCAAACAAGTCATATTTGACAAGATATAGTCCATTTAATTCCGAAATACAAGCGCTGTCAAGAAAATCCACATGTTTCATATCGCCGATTGACAGCGTGATTGTGAAGCATACACAGCAGCTAGAGTCCATCCGAAGGAGTCATTTGATCCATACACATCCTAGAATCAATCGGCCATGGTTAAATAAATCGTTACGGGTGTATAAACGGTGTTCTTGGCCGATATAAATGTAATCCACTCGAGCGCTGTGCCCAGCCATGGCCGCCTCATCCCACTTCTGCGCATGCGCAAGAACCAGCGCGCTGGGCTGGCCTGCAACGCCTGACGCCCCAGAGGCGTATAACGACCGATTCTTCAACGTGGGGGGTACGTAGTGAAGGGAGGTTGGAGAAATACGCATTATTTACGATATATACGTACGTAGTAATCTCGTAACCAGCTGTCGACAAATTACGTAGATTTCAAACGTTGGGTCTGATGTGAATGGGAGGTTTAATGCTTCCTTAGAACAACGTTCCCCAAAGGAAGTTGTCCAGAAGGGAAGTCCTTTGCGACAACTAACCCATGGTTCTTTAAAGTTATAGATAAGTGTCCCTCCGCATTCACGGATGCTAATA